>CANSNZ010000595.1:0-125159 GCA_947646795.1 Beta lomatogona | reverse complement strand
CCAAAATCCTTAGACTTCCGAGCAGTTCTTCCATTGCACCAAATATTTAATCCTTGATACTATTTATTTTGGCCCAACACACGACGATCCACAATCTTTTTTCCTTCCTTAATGAACTGTTTTCAGATTGTTAGTGGGTTCCTTTTTGATGTTGGTTGCAGGCCTTCCACCTCCTCGTGGGTGCTGCAATTTCTGCTTGAGAGTACAACCGCCTAACTCTTTGTTACAACATCTATGGACTGCCGTATCTCGAAATCAAGGATCACTGAGTTAGTCATAGTATTATTGTTTTCCAAAGTATGGCGTGTAAGTTTCAGTAACACTTTGTCCCAAAAAACTGAACTCACAAGCCTCTTGTTAAATCCCGTCCATAGTTCTGCATGCGGTGGCTGCTGTCTCAAGGTTGTCCCTTGACTCTTCCATCAAAGGAAAAAAACCAAAGAAGTTGTAGAACTTATGGAAAGTTGGCAGCGAGGATCGGGTAGACAAGTAACAATTCTTTCGTTGGCAGCGGGAATAGTCTTCTTTAAAATCTTGAGTCCTTTAGTGATATTTAGGTTTTAATATTTTATTTCTAAAAAAGTGAAAGTCCAGATCAAAAAAAAGAAAAAAAGTCATGGTGGGGGGTGAATAAGTACAACTGTACAACTGTCTAAGTAACAATGACAATTCATACTTTTTAGCTTTCTTTATTTTGACATATTAGTTTAGTAATAGTCATGCTCCTAAGTCAGCGCTTCAACAATAAGTTTTAGTTAATTATTTTTTTTAATTAATAATTTCCCATTTTTCACTTTCGAGATACTACAGTACTCTTATGCCCCATGTATATCTACCACTCCCATTCTTCATTCTTGAGGGTTACTAGACGCACCCGCCAAACACTTATTTTCATATCTCTCTGCAAAAAATAGTTGCCAAAGCATAAATTGCAAGAGATTAATTGACTAAAATTGAATTTGTTCTTCAATTGGACGATAATTTTAACTCACATGAACTTGAATCGAGATATAAGTTACTCGATTATTTCCTAAAAATATACCAGTTCATGGAATATTAATACATGAGACTGTCGGCACTATTTCGGTGCGGTGCGAGAAGAAACATTGTTTAGTATACGTTGTTTCATGTAAATTGCATGAAATATTAAAAAATGCGCAGCGAATTCTCGGACTATAAGGCATGAAATTATTGTAGGAGTATACGAGATGCAAATAGAATATTAAAACATATTCTTTGCGGTTTTGAGAAAAAACCGCGGCAATATTTCTGTTTATTATTATTTAAAACAAACATATGCTTCTAGCTTTTTACGAGACAAACGGCGGCAATATGGATATTTTTATTATAAAAATGAGATATATTCTTTGCGGTTTCTCGACAAACGCATCAATATCCTTTTTTATAATAAAAAATACATAAATATTCTTTGCGGTTTCTCGACAAGCCGCGGCAATATCCTTTTTTATAATAAAAAAATATATATATTCTTTGCGGTTTGTCGGAGAAACCGCGGCAATATTTTTATATTTTTATTATAAAAAAAAGGAATATTCTTTGCGGTTTTCCGGGAGAGACCGTAATATCTACATTTTTTATTAAATAATTTATATTTGTCGCGCAGAATATACCTTTTTTTTTTAAATAATTTACAATTATGCGGCCGCGAATGCGAGAATGCGGCAGCGAGAATGCGGCGAATCGGGATGCGACAAATTTCGCATAAATTTCGACGAGCTCAGTTTGTAAATTGGATAAACCCATAATTGGGAATTAACATGTGCAATATTATATGCAACAACCATCCATCATCCACAATTCATCATCCAAAATTCATCCCGACATCCATCCATCATCCACAAATCATCCAACAAACAACACCTAATCCACAAATTCATCGAACATCCAACTTCCACGCACGATCAAATTCCAAGTTTAACAATAGAAATATATAAGATTCAATAAAACATAGATATCATATGATCCAACATATATATTTATATATCATGAAATCCAATCAATTAAGTCAATACGATTAACCAAAGTTAGCTTTCAATAGTTATATATATAAACTAACCTAACCTATGCAATGCAATTATCAATAAAGTATCTTGCCCACTTATTTTTCACCTCATTGATTTGATCTTGAGTATAAGGATCGCGGGTAAAGGTAGTACAAGCAACACGAAAATAATTCACCAAAGTTAGCTTTCAATAGTTATATATATAAAATATGAAATGAATAATAAGTGAACAAAAAACTTACTTCATCGAAATCCTCCGAACTAGAATATAAAATGAGTACGTCAAAAATGTTGCGCATGACAAAATAACCGCACTCCGGTGCCTCCTTGTTGTTGTGGGCACTTTAACGAAAGTTTTAAGAAAATGAGTAAATTTATCGTATAATGAGAATGACATAACATATGCTTTTAATTGAATAAAATAAGGCTATTATACCTTAACACATTTCCAACTAAGCTTGTTGTGACGAACTTCGTTGCGGCTCATCCGAAACCTCCTAAAAGCACTACATAAAACAAAATCAAATGATCGATTACACTTTATTTGCTTTATATTATAATTTAAATTCATTTAAAATATATCAAAGCGATCAACTTACGCTATCATAGGAGGTTTAATCTTTAACTTCCGCTCCTTGTGATAGCTAGCGGAATCAAAGACGTAAATAATCCCGAGCATGGGACGTATGACCGGGAGCATCCAATGACGGCTATTGCAAGATTGAATAATAATAATTACTTAAAAAATTCACATGTCATGCAAAAATCAATATTTGTAAAACTATTAAGATAGAATATTACTCTTGAAAGATTGGCGCGAAGATGATACTAGCACCGCAACGACGGATCCGGTCAAAGCACACTCAATGTAAGTCGTTAGATTCTCCAAAGAATGCACATCCGCGGTACTCTCCGGGCACATCCAACAAACTCGAACGGCATCCCCCAAATCCATCCAAGTCGGATTGTGTTGCCCTAAAAAAAATAGATAAACATAAATTTTATGTGGAAAATACAACTATCATACAATGAAATGTAAAAAAAAATCATAACTTTGATTATTGTTACCTCATGTACACTTGGATAATAGAAATATTAAGCATCTCCCCTTTCAAGAGGCGAGCAATATCCTCCTTGGTCGGATAAGCGGTGGCATCTTACGTATAATGGAATAATGAGCTCGGCGAGGTTACACCAACGGTATCATCGTCTGCGACGGCAAGGGCAAGCGTATCTGCTAACTCCTTACGGTCTTCGGTGAGTGATTCCAAGAACGATACATCATCGACTCCTTGGACTATAACGAGTAGCCGAGCCGGGTGAAAGGCTGTCGGCTAGGACATCTAACGACCTCCCAGAAATCCCCTTTTGTTTTTTTAGGTGTCGGTGTAACCTAATAATAATTTTTGAGAACGCGCATAAGATTATGTAATTTTTACATTTAATCCTATTATTTGAACAAAAATGGATAAAATTTGAACAATTACCTCATCACCTAATATTTGCACTAAATTTTTTGGCCATTGCACCCACGTACCCAAAGCGGTTTCCGTAGTGTCGATTTCATATGCGGGGACGGGGACGGGTAGTGGCAAATGACCATACTTCTCTACAAAACGATGAATTTTCACTCGAAGGTGATCATTCATCATTCTAGACCCATGAGCTGTAGTGGTCTCATCAAAAGCATAAGAATGTGCATACGCCACTAGACAAGTCTTTCCACTAGTTGGATCTATCAAATACAATCGACGGGGAGTCTCGTCCTAACAATAACATAAAGTTCTAAATATATAAGATAATTATTTGTATAAAGCACATGTATATATGATAATTATTTGTATAAAGCACATGTATATATGATATTTATTTGTATAAAGCACATGTATATATGATCCTTATTTGTATAAAGCACATGTATATAATCCTTATTTGTATAAACACATGTATATATGATTGATAAAATATATGTACCTTCGAATGAGGAGAATGAGTGTCTCCAAATCCGGATAGTGGAGTACGTAGGCGAGTGGGGTGTGAAGTAGATGGCCCGGCGGATGGTGAAGCGGTGATGGAACAAGCCGGTGAAGCGGTGATGGAACAAATGGAGGAAAAGGTAGTTGAGTAGGTGAAAAGTAGTCTGGACCGAGGAAGATCTTTGAAGCGGGTGATGGAACAAATGGAGGAAAAGGTAGGCGAGTGGGGTGAAAAGCGGTGGCCCGGAAGATCTTGAAGCGGGTGATGGAGCAAATGGCGGAAAAGGTAGGCGAGTGGGGTGAAAAGCGGTGGCCCGGTAGATGGTGAAGCGGTGATGGAGCAAATGGTGGAACAAATGGTGGAGTAGGTAGGCGAGTGGGGCGTGAAAGCGCCACATTCTGCATATATGTGGCAATGTCGGTTCTCCACCTTTCGGCCATTTTACTGCGTGAATGCTTCCTCTTGTTCTCGACTCGAGCTCCAATAGTTCCTAGGAGGTGGAAGACCAAAAGCCTTCCTATAGCCAACATTGTAGCCTCCAAAACCATAACAACGACCCGGAGTGATCGGCTTCTCTCAAGAGCCATAAACGGGGCGTCTTTGTTACGTCTTGGAGTGAACTCACCCTTGGCTTGCTTCTCCTTGTACTCCAACTGCCAAAAAACAAGTTCCAAATAACAAAAATGTATTTAATAAATAAAAAACGTATACATGTCAAACTAAAAGTTATATATAGTGATATACATACGTATTTGTCGGCTTCATGATCTTTGTTTCCTCGAATTTTGGAATAAATCGTTGTTTGGTGGTTGGATCCTTCTTATGCATCGCGCACCACCGAGTCATCACCCCGAGTAACATGAGAGGACAGGGAGGATGGTGTACTAGATGACGATCTGCGAGAATCAAAACTAGGTGGAGAAAAGTTCTCCTGCTTCCCTGACTCTCTAGCATCCCCATGGTTCCTTTGCCCTAAGTGGTGATGATGTGTATTCTTTTTGCACTCTCGAGCGCCTTTTCTCGCTTTTACGCAATAAAAAACACATTAAGTTAGTAGAATATAATTTAATTTAATAAAACACATTAAGTTATTAGAATATAATTTAACTTACTACGGCCTCATCGACGTCATAGCCTCCTTGAAGGTAAGCCAATCCTCCGTCTTGATGTGCTTGTATACATCGGCGGAGTATCACCTAGCTTCTCCTTCTTTGATCGACTCTGGTCATGGTGATCCAACCAGATACCAATTTGCTCTTGAAATCCCTCCATCTTGAGTTCCACGGCGGTCAAGTAATGCCTCTTTATAGCTTATCTCGTCAGGAAGGTGAAACATATTCTGTTTTCCATCATAAACAAATAAATAAGCACGTTAGATCAACAATAGAACAATAAATCTCAAAATTGTAAATGAAACAAATCTTACCATAGTGTCCGTCCACATCAAATCCAACAAGGCGGGAGAAATGTTTTTCCATTTCCAATTGATGTTAAGCTTGCGTATAGAAAGACCGACCCAAATACCATACTTGGATCTCCACGTGCCTAATAGAAAAAACAATTACAAAATACAAACATTAAATCCTAAGCATGGTAAATTATAACTATCTTACAATCAATAATTACTGTTGGTCTCCCAATTCATGAAGCGTAAGAACATATCTTACGTGTTTGTGGAGATTCATCGTGGGACCTCTTTTACTCTTTTTAGCTTTGCCTTTGTCTTCCCACTTTGACTTCTTCCCCCTCCCTTGTGCACCATAATATGCGGTGGTCGACGAGGATCTAAGAATCAAAATAAGGAAACTATGAATTAGAGAACGAACAAATAAATGACATATTCAATATTACAATAATCGCGAACTGAGGGGGTGGGCGACGTGGATCGGATGTCACCTCAATGTCAAGTAAAGCATTTCTATCGGCTTCTACTTCCATTCTTTCCATCCAAGCATCAAACGCATCTGCGGCCACGATCGTTGTCCTCCCCCCGATCGGCCTCCTTTTCCGGGTGAAATGGTGCATCGGAATCCGATGGCTGATCGCTCGAGCCGTCACTAGCCATATACGTAACATATACATAGAAACAACAAAAGTGTTAACAAAATTTAAAACAATATATATCAACACATTATTGTAATGAAATCTATTATAAGTACATCGATTTAGTATTCAAATTACTCATATAGAACATTTTTTACCTTTAATTTTGGTCGATAGGTTGCTCGATGACCGTTATACCCTCCTGGTGATCCATTCGCATGTAACTATTTTCGGTATCATACACATCCATCATATCATCACTTGGGATTGAGAAAGGGGGAATATCATCAAACTTATCATATTCTTCTTCATCGTCAACATCACCAGACTCCTAAAATTCGCCTTTTACCATTAACAACAATGCACCACGAGTGTCTACGGGATCGAGATACATAAAACACTTGTTTTGCTTGTGATGCGAGGATAAAAGGTTCTTCGGTGTCACGCGAGACGACTCATATCGACTAGAGTAAAACCACACTCATCCTTTCGCAAACCACGTCTATTATCCGCCCACTTGCATTGAAAAATAGGCATAGTGAAGTCACAATAATCGAGCTCCCATATTTCTGAATGATCCCATAATATGATTGTGTAGCATCGATCGGAGTTTTATCCTTTGCACTCGCATACTCCCTAGATGATGCAACCATTGAAACCCCACAATTCTGTACCACCTTCGATTTCTTGTCTTGACGTTCGGTGTAAAAGGTAAATCCATTGATATCATACCCCTCAATACGATTTAAAAGCTGTCACGTGGACCGTATGCCAACCACTTAATTGTATCGGGTACATGATGGTCGTTTGCGAGACAATTCACCAATTACTTTATTATGGAACCAATCAATGAAAGACTGTTATGCTCATTCATCGACGCCCTCTCCCCCTTTTGACGGGTTTTTGTGGCGCAATTCACGCATATGTCTCTCTAAGTATGGATTAACCTCGGTAACATGGTGCAACACGAAAAGATGAGCTTTATTCAACTCACTCAATGAAGGCGAAATATGTCGCATTCCGACACCACCCTTGCCTTCTAACCTTCCCTCGTGTCTGGACTTTGGAAGGCCTATCGTCCACGACCTTAGCAAAATGAGAAGAACAATATCCTCCAACCTCTTCGGCAATTGTTCCTTGAATAATACTCGCCTCTGGTCTTCTTTGGGTTCCTCACTTTCTTTTTCAAAGAACCCATATGTCTCTCAAAAGGGTATGCCCATCTTAAAAACACGGGACCACACGGTTTAATCTCTCTTACCAAATGAAGGACTAAGTGAACCATAATGTCAAAAAAGGAAGGTGGAAAATACATCTCAAATTGACAAAGTGTTATCACCACCTCATTTTGCAAAGCATCCAACTTATCGGGGTCGAGAACCTTGTTGCATATGGTATTGAAAAATGAACACAACCTCGTGATGGCAAGCGACATGTTTTGGAAGAATCCCGCGTATTGCGATCGGCAAAAACACTTGCATCAACACATGACGGTCATGGGACTTCGACCCAATTAATTTCGAGATCACTCAAAGAAACAAGTCTTCTCATGTTAGATGAGTATCCGAGTGGGAACCTTAATACAGTATAAACACTCACGGAACAATCGTTTCTCTTGCCTAGACAATGTATAACAAGTTTGGAGGCAAATATGTTGTTGTTCCCTTTCCTTTCTTAGTTTTTCCTTAATCTTTGGCCATAAATTAGGCCGAATCTTCAATTTCTCCATATCTCTGCGAACTTTCGGACCATCCTTAGTTTTTTCCGGCATATTCAGCGAGTACCAATAATTGCATCACAAACATTTTTTTCAATGTGCATTACATCGAGACAATGTCTAAGCTGGTAAGTATTTCCAATAAGGAAGTCTCCAGAATATAGACTCTTTTTTCAAATGACACCATCGTCTTCCGAAGGTTTAACCCCCTTACCAAATATTGTGCCCATCCCCTTAACACGATTATAAACTTCTTTTCCGGTCAACGGTCTAGGAGCTGGAGCATTTTCAACTAACCCGTTAAATGGTGCTTTTTTCTTTCGATATGGATGAGAATTATGTAGGAATTGCCTATTAATGATATAGACATGTTTCCCACAATGTGGCAAATGTGTAGCCTCCATACCATTCTCCCGAAATGGGACATGCCTTTTTTTCCTTTGACCTTATACCCCAGACAAATTGCCATAAGCGGGATAATCATTTATAGTACGAGAATAGCATAGCACGAAGCCTAAAATCTTCATTGGAATACGCATCAAATACCATAACACCTTCGTCCCACATCTTTTTGAGATCTTCGATGAGAGGTGCAAGATATATGTCTATATCATTTCCCAGTTGTTTAGGCCCGAGAAATTAAGAGAGACAACATAATATACTTCAGCTTCATGCCCGACCATGGAGGAAGATTGTATATCACTAACGAACGAGGCCAAGTACTATGTTGACTACTCAAAGTACCGTAAGGGTTCATTCAGTCCGTACACAATGCAAGTCTCAAGTTCCTAACTTCCCGACCAAATTCCCGATATCTGGAATCTATAGCCTTCCATTGAGGAGAATCTGCTTTGGATGCCTAAGCATCCCGTCTTTCTTTCTCCGTCGGCATGCCATCTTAGGTTCTTTGCATCTTCTTTGATAGAAAATAGCCTCCTAAACCTTGGCACAATTGGAAGATACCACAACACTTTCGCGAAGGACCCGTATTGCCCGGCCCGGGCTCGGCCCCATCCGGCAATTTATAGCGGGACTTACCACACCTCGGACATTCATAAAGGTTTGCATTCTCATTTCGATACAACACGCAATCATTCGGACATGCATCAATCCGCTCATATTCTAAACCCAAAGGACACATTAATTTTTTGGCATAGTAGGTGGATTTTGGTAATAAATTACCCTCGGGAAACATATCTTGTAAAGCTTCTAAGAGTTACGTGAAGCCTACATCGGTCAAATTATGTTTCGCTTTGATGTTGAAAAGGGTTAAAACCCCACTCAATTGAGTGTATTTTGTACACCCTGGATAAAGGGGTTTCCCAGCGGCTTCGGACAAAGCTGTCAAACACTCGTGACCGCTCTTTAAAATGGTCACGTGCCCCTTCCAACATCTCACCTAATCGATCATCACCAAACTCTTCATCCTCGGTGTCACTTATTATCTCAGTGATCATTTTCATTACCTACAACATCATCACCTTCTATCCTAACATGATCTTCAATCACAAATTCATTCTCTGCCCCAACATTCGACATATCAATCTCTAATGAGTTACTAGTGCCATCATCAACAATAACCCTATTCTGAGTATACTTTCCCTTCTCACCATGCCATAACCAAATATAATACTCGGCTCTAAATCCTCGACGAATAATATGATCTCTTATTAACCTAATATCGAAATCGTATTCACATTGTAGCAATCAACACATGGACAATATATCTCATCCTCGCAAGTAAGTTGTTGATGCTCTACAGCACGTTTACAAAACTCATTCACACCTTGTACGAACTCCAACGTATTCCGCTTTCCATACATCCAACTTCGATCCATTTCTAAAAACCCCCACACATATATACATCCATTAAAACTTATTATCAATTAAAAAATTCACATAAATATAACACAACAAACTAATATTCAATGCATGCTTCCATTGGGTCCTTATCACTCCAACCTAACCCATTCTTAAACGTCCAATCCCACTAGTGAATGCATGTATCATCTTTGATTCTAAGTAAAATTCGGCGGCATTTTCCCTTCAGTTCTCCAAGTACACGATGAAGATAATTGCTTATCTTATATGCACCCGGAGAACAAATTAGGGAAATGATTAACCGTATTTCACTTAGAATCAAAGAATCAACACACATTCACTACCTAAGTGAGATGTGACGTTTAAGAACAGTCCCAAAACGGGGACTATTCAAGACTTACTCCTAATGAGTAAATCTTGAACGGGTATCTAGGCATTATGATGTACATAAAAAAATCGCATTCAAGCGATTCCAAGTCATCACCAAACAACAAATACCAAACCATTCCTTAGATTTCCCTTCCTCTCCCATTGGTGAGTCTATTAATATGAAGGCATTGCAAAAATAAGCCCATTATATATATCACTTCAAACAATTCACCACACTTATGCAAAAACAATCCCGTATAACATTCTAGGGCATACAAAAACTTAAGCAAAATCATCACAAATTTAGTTTTTAATCCTTAAATCTCATAAGTAATCATATATATATATATATTATATTGAGCATTTTTAACTACAATTTAAGCCAATTTTTTTATAAATGAAAAAAGACAATTGAAAATTAATAAGAATTAATGAAAAACTAACCGTATGACAAGGGGAAGGTGGCCCTAGCGGGCCGTGGAACGGAGTAGAGGAGCGCAAAACCGGCCGAAAACCGCACCAAAAGAAGGCCGAAAACCGCACAAAAGAAGGCCGAAAACCGCACCAAAGAGGGGCGAAAACACGGCCGAAAACCGCTCCAAAAGGCCGAAAACCACCGGAAAAACGAGTTAGGTCACCCTTGTCGCCGGAAACCGAAACCTTGTTGCCTGGGAAAATGAAACCTTATCGCCGGAAATTTGAAGATGGTGAGAGAGTGTGAGAGTAGAGAGAGAGAGAGAGAGAGAGAGAGAGAGAGAGTGAGAGAGTGCGAATAGAGAGAGAGAAAGTAGAGAAACAATGAAGCCAAAAAAAAAAAAACCAGTGTTTTAGATCCAGAGTACGGGGGATATTGCTGCGGTTTTGTCAGAAACCGCAGCAATATATTAAAATAATATTTTTTTAACATTATTTTAATATATTGCTGCGGTTTCTGAAAGAGACCGCAGCAATATATTTCAGGAATAAAATGTTACACTTTTTTGAAAAAATCCGTTGGATATATATTGCTGCTGTTTTCTCTAGAAAACGCAGTAATATGGTTGGTCAAATGGTCAACTATTTGGCCAAAGCTATCTTGTTGCAACCATATTGCTTTGCGGTTTTTAACAAAAACCGCAAGCAATATATTTATTTTATAATTTACCTTTTTTTTGTCGTTATATATTCTTTGCGTATGGGTAAAACCGCAGCAATATCACCGCAACAATAAGCATTAATTCTACTAGTGATAGGTATGTAGGGTTTGAATCATTTGCTTTATGTTTCTTGCTGTCTATGTTATAGATGTGGGTTTCTAAGTCTAGCACATATAAACCATTTGATAACTTAGCGGAGACATAGAACATATCATTCAAATACGCAGAACAACAATTGTTCTTTATTGTAAATGAATAACCTTCGGAATCCAAAACAGGAATCGAAATAATGTTCTTTGTGATAGCAGGAACATAATAACAATTATTAAGTTCTAAAACTAATCCTAAAGGTAAAAGTAGACTATATACTCCCACTGCCAATGTAGCAACTCGTGCTCCATCGCCAACGCGAAGATCTACTTCTCCCTTTCCCAATGTTCTACTTCTTTTGAGGCCTTGCATATTACAAATAATGTGCGAACCACAAGCGGTATCAAATACCTAAGAAGCAGAAGTAGCTAAGTTAACTTCTATAACATACATATCTGAACTAGAAACTCCTTTCTTTTGATCCTTCAGATTCTTAGGGCAACTACTTTTCCAATGACCAACCTTGTTACAGGTGTAACAATAGTGCTCATCAGCAACTTTTGGTTTTGGTGTAGTCTTTTGCTTTTCAGATGTTTCAGACTTGGCAACTTGTTTGCTTTCGTCCTTCTTAATAGCAATCCCAATCCTATTGAGTGATTGTCCTTTACTAACCATAAGAACATCCTCATATTCTTTTCTAGGCTGGTTAGGGATGTTTCGCTCAGTCTAAGTTAGCCTTTCATGCATCTCTTGCATCGTTGCTTCCTCCCCTTGCATGTGAAAGTTGTTGAACTTTTGAGTTCTGGGAACGATTCTCATATCTCTTTCACTTGCAATGAAACGTTTAGCATTCATTTTGTCCTTCGAAAGGACGGAGCGCATATTACAAGTAGAATTGTTGGTGTTGATATTGTTGTTACTAGACATAATTACTACAACAAATAATAAAGCAAGATTCAATCAATGTTTATCAAGAAAGCAATAATTAAACAAATTTTAATTACTACTATCCTTTATTCAAATTGAAAGTCCCTTATTGAATAAAGAAATAACCAAGATCCCCTCCCACTACAATCAAACGGACTTTGGCCCTGCCTTCAATTTATAGTAGTTGAGGTAAGTAAACACTTTACTAATTATAACTAATTATAATTCTTGGTAGACAGGTTAACAACTCCTTGTTTACTCCTATCTCTTAGCTTCAAAACCCAAAACTTTGTCTTTTGATGATTTTGTTGAGTTAAACCAAACATTAACATGTAAGTTTCAAAAACCTACCCTACTATCACCGGAACTATGAGCAACACCCTGCTTTGGCAGAACCTATTACTCATGATCTAAGGCTTTATAGGTGTTGTTTGGAAAAGCAATTGAACTCAATATTACTTTTGGGGACCTAAGTTTACTAATATGGTCAATTAATAGTGAACGCATGAATCAATTAACCACAAACAAACTTAGAAGTAAGCATTTAAACAAAATAAATGCAAGATTTTAATAAAGCAATAATTAAAATGATCTAGTATGGCCCCTATACTTAGGAAAATAACTAATCTTCATGAATCCTCCCTTGAATCTCCATGGATCACCATCCTTGAAACTCCTTGGATCCTCATGCTTGATTACATAATTTGAATTGAATAAATAACGAAAATTTAAAGTTACAAAAATACAAACGATTCACAGATTGTATGTAATTTTACATTCAAATTTAACGATTCGCAGATCGTAATTACTATCCTAATTTGGGCCATACTAGTCATATCATGCAAAATATAATATCATACATATTACATTAAACATCTACGCATTTATAATATCAAATAAAATAAACACAAACTATTTACTTATTAACAATTAATAAGCAAATAAAACTTTCCAAAACAATTACAAAACTTAACAAATTTAAGCTAGAATTTAATTAGGAAACTTTATTATTTTAATTCAACTACTTATTTAAATATGGCTAGAATAATCTTTATTAATCTCAATTTGCATTAAAGGAAATATTGGATTTATGCTCAAAGAAGTAAATCATATTTTTGTTTCAAAAACAATTTTTTTTTAATTTTTATTTTTATTAATGTTGACTTGTTGACCGTTGACCAGCAGCACAAGGCTGCCAGTCAACATCCAACTCCACGTCACACACCACATAAAGAAAACGCTGGAAAACCACTAGCCTTCAACACCATCACCACACAAAGCCAGCAGCACGCTTAGCCCACCGTCAAGACACGCCAAGCCTGCATGCGTTCGACTCCTGCAGATACGCCAGAAGTCGCCGGCCAACCCAGCCGCCGTCAGCACACGCCCCGAAACCGCCGCTCAAGCAGAACCAACAGCAAGCGCCGGCAGGAATATAAAAAATAAATATATTTATAAAAATCCAAAAATTTTAGAGTGAATTAAACAATTTATTTCTTCCCTAATATAAAAAATTCGGACCTTTATAAAATTATTTGAGCATAAATCACAAATAAATCAATTATTTACATTTTCCAATCAATTAATATCAAATATCAATTATGCAAATTCATGCCATAAATAAATCCTCCCATAATTGAATAAAAATAATAACTTTGCATACAATTATATGATCATATGAATATTATGAATTAGGCAAAACTGATACCACTGTAGGAATATATAGATGCAAATAGCGGAATTTCAGGAAACAATTTCCTAACATCTATCATAGGATCGCAAACATAATCAAACATATGAATCATTCAATAGGGATTAAATATCAAACCTTTGTAGCGTGATTTCCCCGTTGTATGCAAGCTTTGAAGATCCGAGAGCCCCAAGTGTTGCTCCTCTAATCGGTCCACGAGCACCGATTGAACACCAACGTTTGCTAGAACGGAAGAGAAGAAAATCCTCTTGCTTTTGATGGTATAGGCGCCGGTTTAGGGAATAGGTCTAGGGTTTCTCTTTTTCTCTCTAGTGAAAAGAAACTGACTAATGAATTGATCACCTAAACCCTAATATTATATCCTATATATAATAGAAGAGTCATAGGTTAGTTAGGAGAACTAATTCTCCTCCTATTCCCCTTTGGACCGGCCCAATCCTAATCCTAAATGGATTTGGATTGCTTTGTCCAACTTGTGCTACAATGCGTGACCTCATAGGATTAATCTATTTTAGTTATAGGCCCAATCAATATTGTCCTATTAATCATATTTATTCTCTAGCAAATAAATACGATTACTAAAATAATTAACTTTATTATCTTCATAATATAATTCCTATTTATATTTAGTAATTGCCGGGATGTCTAAGGACATACTCCTTCAATTATGAGAACTTTTTCACTCGAAAATTGATTCGAAATGTATAAAAAATCTAACATTTATTAATTTGACTGCAATTTCATAAAGATTGAAGAGAATATGGGAGGAAATATGGTAAAAAGATTCACTTTGGGTATGAAGATGCACCGAAAGTGGAGATTGAAAAGGCGGAAAAGAAGAGGAAGAAGAGGGAGAAAGGGGCTTCTGAAGAAATAGGGGTATTTAGAGGGTTGTATTTTGTAAAGTAAGGTTGTATTTAGCGACCATGTTATCCTTAGACATGTATGCTAGCAAAAGTGATATCAACCATAATTATCAAAAAGCTCACACAAGTTTGGAGAGAGAACAAAACCTCAAATCAAATTCCCACGTTTGTTCTCTCATACTACCATGTGACAAAGACAAACATCTATTACATATTTTCAGCCAAATGCTGGATTTCAATCAGAGGAAGACTTCAAGTACAAATGTACTAGGAATACATGAACTCAAAATTTGAAGATTGAACAAAAGAAAGGGATAACCAATCAGCGAGAATTTAATGCAGCTTGTGGAAATTAATTCATTAATTTAATCCTTGTCCAAGTCAAAACTAAGTCACACAAGGAGAAATTGCTTCCAACAATTTGCTTATTCCTACTACCACGAACCCACTTATTTAACACCATAAAAAAGACACACAAAAGTTGTAGAAAGAGGAGATGTAATAACCCGGAACTTTCAAGATACTAATTAAGCATACTTACCAATCACTAATCTTAATTAACACTATATAAACCTCGAATGATCTAGTAACTTGCAAAGTGAAAACCTAACTTAAATAATCCATCGTGGTCCTTAGGGAGGCCCGCAAAACTAAATATTTAAATAATTGTTGATACAAATTTTCTTAAATTAGATATCCAAAATTATACAATAAGAAACCAAAAGAATCATTCTCGTTTGACCACTATACTTGCTTGAGCATCTCACTTACAACTTTCTTTTCGTATTCTTGATCCTTGATTTACCCTTGACAATAGTCAATACCTCAAAATCACTAACAGTGAACTCTACCCCCACCAGATTCCAAGAACAAAATAGGTGAAACCGAGTACACATTATTCAACCATAAACTCATGTTGGTGGCTTAAAACCAAATATGCGTAGCTTAACATCCGTTAGAAAATAATTTGATTCACTAGTGGAAAAAAACCCATCGGATTCGCTCAAAACCAGGCTTACTGATTTGGTTTTGGTCCGGATTCGTTGGGCCCGGAGCGGCTCTTAGTGATCAACTGACCCGGTCTAGAACCTGATCAGTTGATCACTAACAGATCCGGTTTTCACCCAAAATCAGATCAGTTGACTCCCCCAAAAACCAATTTTTTTTTGTATTTTTTAATTATTAATCGATACAAAATCATTAGTTAATAATAACAAAATTACTTGGTGCCCAACAATGGCTCATTTACAGCGAAAGAAATAAAGAAATAAGGAAATTACTTTTATCATATTTTGGTGCACTAAATTACAATTAATAACGAAAGTATATTTACAACCACAAAATAATTATATCCACAACCACAAATCACAAAATTAAACAAACGAAATTAAAACAAAATAATTATAAAAACGAAATGAGAACAAATTATAAAAAAATGAAATTACAAACACAACTACGAAATTAAAAATGAAATTAAATAATTACAAAATTAAAAAAGAAATTAAACAAACAAAATTACAAAGCACGAAATTGAAAACAAAGCCCTAATATTAAAAACAAAATAAAAACTAACCAATCATAAAAAACAAAACCCTAATTACAAAAAAAATTGAAATTGAAACCCTAATTACAAGAATGAAATGATTGCGTGAGAGACGAGAAAGATCTTGGTTGTTGTTCAGGTGGTGCGCCGAAGATCTTAGTTGTTCGCTAATGAACATTAATTCACTGATGAACCCTATTTCGCTAATGAACAAGCAAGGTTGGTTGTTCTTCAACGAGCGACGAAGAGTCGATTGTTGTTCAGGTGGTAAGAGAGACAAGCGACGAAGAGTCGGGCGGTGCGAGCGACAAAAGTTGTAAAAAAAATTGAGCGAAGCGATGAAGAGAGGAGAGAGAGGGAGCAGAGAGGGTGGCTGGGTTTCGTGGTGGCTTGGGAGAAGAGAGAGATTGGGGCTGAGTGTTTAGGTTGAGCGGAGAAGGAGAGAGAAGGAGAGGGAGCTAAAGTGGGTTTAGGGTTAAGGAAATGTGGGAGTATGCGAGTATATAAGGGTTGAGCTGAAGAGGGCTTGGGCATACCGCTTATCATGGGCCTCATAACTGATCCGGGCCTAAAAACAAGATCGCTTAACAAAACCGATCCGATTTTTAGGCTAACCTGGATCGCTTATCTTGTTTTTTAATTTGCGCCAAAAATACATAACTAATCGATCCGGTTTTTCCAAAACCGAATATGTTGTTTTGTGTCATTTAAGGTTTTTCCCACAAGTGATTTAAGATATAATTTAGTTTACAATACAATCTCTAAACATAATTGCATTACTAAACATATTACAAAGTTAATACAATTCAGTATAATAAGAGATAGCATAAAGAATGAAATCCTGTAAAAAAGCATACACAATGAAAACAAACCACATTGTATTACTCATAACTTATATACATTTATGAAAGTAATCTTTAGGGAGCTTTTGGTTCACCAAGGAGAATGGGAAAAGGTTTAAGAAAGGGAAAGAAGGAGAACAAAAAGCCAAACCCTTAGCTTTTACTAGGTTGTTTGTTTCACAATATCTAAGGGAAACCTTAGAATATTACCCTCCCTCTACTAACACCACCACCACACTCTCTTCCAAATTAAACCACCTTACCGCCGCCCCCTTCTCCTTTTCCTAAGCCATCGCTCCCCTTCCCGTCTTCCTAGGCCACCGCTCCCCTTCCCCTCTTTCGACGCCGCTGCCGCTCCCCTTCCTTCTTATGCCGCCGACTTATGTGTCTATTTTATATAGAGTATCTAGACCAATTCCCTTAGCGTTGAGTATCGGTTTTAGCTCTTTTGAGCTCATTTTAATGTGATTTGATATGTTTGGACTTGTTTCCGTTTGTTAGCTGTTTTTGTGCAAGTTAGGCATTTAGTGTCTTAATTTGAGTTGCGGAATGAAAGTCCAGTGGCCACATGTGGCCCATAGAAAATCCAAGAAGTTGCATTAGAGATTTGGAGGAAGAATACACACCGAAGCTAAGGAACAACTCTCGCCGGGCGACCGGGCGGTTTAGCGGGCTGTTCGCCTTGTTGATAAGAGATTTGGAGGAAGAATACACACCAGAAGCCAAATTTTCTTCGAGCCCCATACGCATGTTCACCTTGTTGACAGGGCGAGAAACACCCCAAAATTTTCTTCAAGCCCCATATGCATCGTATTATTTTAGCCTGTTTTGCAGAACTATAAATAGGGTTTTAGTAATTTAGATTAGTTATCTTATTTACCTCATTTATTAGGTTTAAACACTTAGTTTCCTCTCTAGTTTTGTATTGACTCTTGGCTTTTGAAGATTATTGAAGATCATCGATTTTGCTTCAATTGTTATTCAATCATTAGGTTAGGCATTTATTGTGTTTATTAGTATAATGAGTGAGTAGTCTTTTTCTAGGGCTTAGTGAGGGAAGTCATGTTTATACCTTTTTTTATTGTGATTTAAAGTTCTTCAATGATTGGATTGGATTAGAGTGATTCCTATTGATTTGTTATAATTTTTTAATTCATGCAATTGCGCAATATCATTGGTTATCATTTAGCTAATAGGAGTTAGAATTGAAAGATCGTACTCATTAGAGGATTTTTACAATTGGTAGATCTGATTATGTTGAGTGACCGTACTAGCATATGTTGATCTAAGAGTGTTAAGACCCGGCCGTAGGATTAACAAAACACTCTAATTACTCGAACCTCAATCCAAGTATTATTGAATTGTATTGTAGTGATTAAATTGGTATAAGCATGGTGGACCGATCGAATGCCGTAGGTTTTTAATTATTTGATAAACTTCAATCCAATTGTAATCTAGTTTATTCTAGTTTAGTTATTAATTATTCAACAAATTTTTCTCCTGAAGTAGTTAGATAATTGAACATCAATCTATAGAAATTATTCTCTCCCTATGGATCGACCCGTATTTGCTAATTTCTGCTGAAAACAGACATCGTGCACTTGCGGTACTATTTTAAAACCCATTAAGTTTTAGGGGCGTTGCCGGGGAGATGGCTAGTTTCTATAGCTTTTTGATTAATTATTTGAACTATTTCTATTGTCTTATTAGAACTGCAAGTTCCAATTGAGGCAATCTCACTGCACATTTTTCTTTGTTTATTTTATGCCCAGGTCACAAAGAACAGTACTCCAGTTCAACCGATCCTGCTCTTGAGAAAACCATCCCAAGAACCGAGAAAGCAACGAAGAAGAAGAACAAGTCTCGCTAATCAGAGAAAATCTACGAAAGGTCCTTCAGAACCAATCATGCCTCCTAAGTAATTAAAATCTTATGGGGTACCTTCCCCTGGTGGCATTTCCACAGGTCATACTATGCCCACCATAGAAGCGAGAAACTTTGATATCAAGCCTGCCATCATCAACATGATTCAACTGAACCAATTTTCTTGGCATCCATCTGAAGACCCTGCCAATCATGTACAACGGTTTCAACAACTCTGTCGTGTTGTTAAGCACCAAGGGGTCATTCCTTATCAGTTGAAGGTCATGGTTTTCGAATTGTCATTAAAGGACAAGGCACAAAAATGGTTGAACGATGTAACATAAACTGAATGGAGTGCTAAATCTAAAGCATTCCCGATAGAGTACTACCCTCCAACCAAAACTGCAGAAATCAGACATAAACTTGCTACCTTCCTACAAGAACCTGATGAGACACTGAAGGAAGCATGGAATAGGTTCAAAGACCTATAGAGAGAGTGGCCACACCACAACCTTGATAAGGGGTTCATTACCCAAGCATTCTACAATTGTCTGCAACCCATATCAAGAGTACAATTGATTCATCTGCAGGGGGTGTTTTCCCAGATAAGGAGGTGGATGAAGGGTATGATTTTCTGGCCAACCTCGCAGCTAATGATCATAATTCTTCCAGGAGTGCTACAAAGAAAAAGCTGGATGTTGATGCCTATGCCCTTCTATCATCCCAAGTTGCCTAGTTGAGCATGAAGATGGATGCACTGAAATCTTGGCAGTCTAGTACTCCTCCTATGAGTATTAACACGACGTCTTCTATGACACCTATTACCTCATCCTACTATGAGGTGTGTGGTATTCAAGGCCACTTTGGTCGTGATTGTTCCTACAATATTGAAAAAAACCTTAAATGACACAAATAAATTGATCCAGTTCTCACAAAACCGGATCAGTAAGTTCAACATTTTTTGGGCGCTGATTTTCGGGCAATAAACTGATCCGGTTCTCCTCTAACCGAATCAGTTTTAGTGGCCCAAAACTACTAGGCCTAACATTCCCCGGCCCACTTCCTCGGTTCCTCCTGATCTCCTTATATGAGACAAAACCCTATAGTTATTCTCTCTCTCATTAACCAACCCCTCTCATTAACCAACCTTAAAGTCCTCCCTTCTCTCCCTCTCTCATTAACCCTCCCATCTCTCTCACACTATGGCCCTGTTCTTTTGAACTTATGTTGACTGAAATTAAATTAAATTAAATTAAATTAACTGAACTAAACTGAAATTAAATTAACCGGACCGAAATTAAATTAACTCGAACCGAAATTAAATTAAATTAACTCGAAATTAAATTAACTGGAACCGAAATTAAATTAACCGAACGAAATTAAATTAAATTAACTGAAATTAACCGAAATGAGATAAACCGAACCGAATTGTATATTTAATTTTCTAAAATAATAATTATCGATAATAATCAATAAGTATTAACATAATATTATCAATACTTATTATTATTATTATTATTATTATTATTATTATTATTGTTATTATTATTATTATTATTGTTATTATTTATTATTATTATTATTATTGTTATTATTTATTATTGTTATTATTATTATTGTTATTATTTATTATTATTATTATTGTTATTATTTATTATTATTATTATTATTATTATTATTATTATTATTATTATTATTATTATTATTATTATTGTTGTAGTCTAACATCGACGGCTCTTTTATAAGACACTTGGGCTCATCAGAGCCGTCCACGTGTCACCTTAGTTAAAAAAGTGAAAAGCCTTGAATCTCTGGGCTACACTCAGATGAGGTAAAAGGTTTAAATTCTGGCCCAACAGTCAGAGCCCAGCAGTGCCAAATGGCTGAAGGAGAGTGGTTAATAGACATTCACCAGTCATGGTCAGCCACGTGTCATAATCTGATTTCTCAGCCAATCAGATGCTGCTATGGTAGGTCAGTTTTTAAGGTTAGCTATCAACTTGCTATCACTATAAATACCCCTGAAATCAGGAGAAAAACACATTCAATGCAAACAGTACAAAGTTACTCTGATAAAATTCTCTCTCACTTTCTCTTTCTATCTCTACTTTCTCTCACTACTCCTGATAACTGACTTAAGCATCGGAGGGGGAACCACCACCCAAACCTCCAGGGTGGGTCCCTTTTTGCAGGTTCGGGAACGAAGCCAAGGCTAAGGACTAAGCGGATTCGGGCATCGTCAATGTTCCTGGACCAAGCCAAGAAACCGATCATCCAGGTGAATCTAGATCGTCCGGTGGATCGCCGCCCCACTGGAGAATGTTCCCAATGATTTTCGACTAAGATGGCAGAGGTCGTCCAGGAACAGATTAAAAGCAATATGTTGTTTTTTCATCACAACCCGGAGCCAGCTGCTAACAATCCACCTCGTCCTAGAGGACGTTCTCAAGTAGATCGTCCAGGTTCTAGTCGACCTGTTCGTCGGGAACCCTCTAGGAGGACAAGCGAGGAAAGCGACCCGAAGGATCGATCGAGAAGGAAGATGGACTGGAACCCGGTGGTGAGGACCCGAGGACCATGTCCATCCTAGTGGGCACCGAATGGAAACCGACGCCGGGGGATTACTTAGAGGCAAAGAGGGCTGCGGCTTTGCAACGTTCGGCTACGGGGATCTACCCCATACCTGAGAGACCCTCCTTTGAGGTTGTCGTCCAGAGGGGAAGGCCGAAGTTTAAGCCACTCTCTTGTTCATCCACGACAGGAGAAGATCGTGGCTCAGCCCATGGTCTACAGGCGTCCAAAACCAGCCAACACTTCATCCAACCCAGTAATGAAAGAATATCGCAAGGAGTTCATACCCATTGAGGGACAGCTGGGAGCTCTCCAAATCAACTGGCCTACTCCATTCTCGGCCAGGATTATGGAGACGCCCCCCTTCCCAAAGGTAAAACTCCCAACCATTGAGCCTTTCGATGGAACTACCGATCCGCACGATCACTTGTCCGCTTACAAGCATCGGATGTACGTCCAAGGAGTGGACGACGCTACTTGGTGTAAGAATTTTCCAGCTACTTTGAAAGGAGTAGCGCGAAGTGGTTTAACAATCTTCCCCCAATTCGGTCAACAACTTTACCGAACTCGGCTTCTTATTCACTAGTCATTTTGTTACCAACAAACAAGAGCAAAAGACGAGCATGCACCTAGGCAAGGTCATTCAAGGACCTAAGGAGGCTCTTAGAAGCTTCGTTAAGAGATTCAACCTAGAAGCACTTCAGATCCAAGATCTTAATGCTGGAGTGGCTTTTGACGCTTTCATTAGGGGACT
Source organism: Beta lomatogona (assembly GCA_947646795.1). Taxonomy (NCBI): domain Eukaryota; kingdom Viridiplantae; phylum Streptophyta; class Magnoliopsida; order Caryophyllales; family Amaranthaceae; genus Beta; species Beta lomatogona. Next base: position 102,905 of record CANSNZ010000595.1, on the reverse strand, counting down.
AAGGCCAGGAAGTTTCAAATTTGACCTTGTTAAGAAGAAAATCTCCACTCTTCTTTGAGGCTTTGAGGAAGCCGAAGCATTTATTCATGCCACCGAAGTATGTGCTGAGGCAAAGCATCCCGAGTCTAAGAAGCCCGAAGAGGTTGCTCGGCCCAAAAAAGAGCAACCCCAAGAAGGCCGAGACTTGGGCAATAACCTCCAACACCACTCCGGCTAGAAAGAACAAGAGAAAGGAGGCCGAGCCATCCTCATCCAATCCTGCTGAGTTTAACAAAGACCAATACTCCATCCTCATGGAGATTAAGGATCGATATGAGTTGAAGGCCCCAACCGAAATGAAAACTCCTTATAGAAATAGGGATAAGAGCAAGTATTGCCACTTCCACAAAGATTGTGGTCATGAGACCAATGAATGTAAGCACCTCAAGAGAGCTTTGGAAGAGTTAGCCCGAAAAGGAAAGATGAATTCCTATATGACTCAAGGGGAAGGAAGTTTTCAAGGAAAGATGATTGGCATAACAAGAATAAGGAGAGTGCAAGCACAGACGAAGATGTTGTTCTCGTAATCTCGAGTGGGTTTCTTCATTGGGGGACCAACCAATAGAGGGCACAAAAACTACCTTAGGGATTTCAACAAGTTTTATTAGGCGATCGACAAAGGCCGAGCCCTTCCCAAGGGTGGTAGTTAGTGAGCAAGATCGGGCGGAGTTGAGGACTCCCCATGATGATCCCTTGGTTGTAGAAATGAAAATAGCAAACTTGAGAGTAAGAAGGATCCCGATCGACACCGGAAGTTCGACGGACATCATTAGTGCTGATTGCTGTCCCGGACTAAAGTTTGAGGAGAAGAACTTAGTCCCCGTTCACCATCCCATCATAGGGTTTGGGGGAGGAGTCATCCATTCCATGGGGACTGTGACTTTGCCCGTTCGAGTGGGAGAGAATGAAGCCTCAAGAACTCTGTTTATCAAGTTCTTGGTGGTCCGAGACTTGACACCCTACAATGTCATTCTTGGACGACCAACTCTGAATCATGTCAAAGTGGTAATAGTAACTCACCTGATGTTGATGAAGTATGAGTGTGATGACGGCAAGATTGGCTCCTTGTATGGAGACCAACAGGCGGCTAGGGAATGTTACCTAACTACTCCGAAACCATCATCATGGAAGGCAGATAAGCAAGACCGGAGCGAAGGTTCTTTGGCGGAAGGAAAACGTCCCAAATAGAGAAAGATCGGACGAAGGTTACTAGCGAAAGGAGAACGTCTGGAATAGAGAAAGATCAGACGAAGATGGCTAGCGAGAGGAAAACGTCTGGATTTGTCAAAGACCAGGTCGCCTCGTTAAAGCTGACTATTGAGAGCCCTCAGACGCCTCTTGCTCCCTCAAGGAAGGCGTTTGAACATCTCCCCAGCAAGAAGAGAAAATATGAAATCATCAAGGAAGAACCCTCCTCGTCCCGAAGAGGTCATGGCCATCATGGGACTAGCAAGAGAACGTCCGAGCCGGTAGAAGCCCCCCGAAGAGGTACGTCCCTGGATGAAGCTCGTCCGAAAGGACCCTTAAAATCGGATCTTCACTCGATCCCGGTTTGAAGGGTCATCTAGTCCACTTCTTGGAAAGAGTTTCAAGATGTGTTTGCCTATTGCATTGAGGAAATGCCTGGAATTGATCCGGAAGTAGCCGTTCACCGGTTGAATGTTGATCCAAATTTGAAACCGGTTCGTCAGAAGAAGAGGCATTTGGGACCGGCTAGAAACCAGGCGGTCGACCAAGAAGTTCAGAAGTTGTTGGAATCCAAGTTCATCAAAGAAACCTATTATCCTGATTGGATAGCAAATGTAGTTATGGTGCCAAAGCCCAATGGCACCTGGAGAATGTGTGTGGACTACACTGACCTCAACAAGGCTTGTCCTAAGGACAGTTTCCCTTTGCCTAAGTTGGATCGTCTCGGTAGACTCCACAGTGGCCATGCTTTGCTTGAGCTTCATGGACGCTTATTCGAGTTTTCATCAAATCCCGATGTGGCCGAGGATCGGGACAAAACGTCTTTCATTACCGAAAAAGGGTGTATGGTGGGTGAGGATGCCATTCGGCTCGCGCAATGCCCCTGCCACTTTCCAAAGATTGATCAATAACGTTTTTCACCGCGATTGGGACGAAATATGGAGGCATATATTGACGATATGATAGTCAAGAGCCGTCAAGAAGAAAGTCATGTTAGTGATTTGAGAGAAACTTTTGAAACTCTCGGGAAATACAAGTTGAAGCCGAATCCCAAGAAAATGTGTCTTTGGGGTTTTGTCGGGGAAGTTTTTAGGCTTCTTGGTGGATCGAGAGGGGAATAGAAGCCATCCCCGAAAAGATCCAAGCTATTTTAGACATGAAGTCTCCCTCGGAGGTAAAAGAGGTACAACGGGCGACGGGTTGCTTGGCGCGCCTTGGACGATTTTTGTCTAAGTCAGGCGACAAGTGCCATCACTTCTTTGCCACGATCAAGAAAAAAGCCAAGTTCGAATGGACAGCAGAGGCGGAGCAAGCCCTTCAACTTGTCAAAGATCATCTTCAGCAGCTGCCTAGGTTGGTCAGTCCCACCGAGGGGGAAAACTTGTTTGTATACTTGGCTGTATCCACTCAAGCAGTGAGTGCCGTCTCGTTGGGTGAACGAGAGTCCGTCCAAGTTCCCATATACTTTGTGAGTCACGTGCTCAAAGATGCGGAAAACGAGGTATACTCCCGGTCGAGAAGTTTGGATTGGCCCTAGTCATGGCCGAGAAAGTTGAGGCCATATTTCTTGGCGCACGAGTATAATTGTCTACACCGACCAGCCCTTGAAGCAAGTTCTACAGAAGATGGAAGCTGCTTGACGAATGCTAAAATGGGCGGTTGAGCTTAACATGTTTGACATATCATTTGAACCAAGGAAAGCCATTAAAGGGCAAGCCTTGGCAGATTTTATAGTTTAGCTTACTCGGCCAACCATAGAACCAATATCTGATCCAGCTAGAGGAAGGAAGCATTGGACGCTCATGGTTGATGGATCGTCCACAGTCAATGGATGTGGGGTAGGAATCATTTGTCAATCTCCTCGAAGGAGATAAGTTTGAATATGCATTGAGATTCCGGTTCGGAGCGTCCAATAATGAAGCTGAATATGAAGCACTCTTAGCTGGAATCATAATGTGCAAGGCGGCTGAGTTTGTTGAGATCGAGGCCAAATCGGACTCTCTCTTAGTTGTCGATCGAGGTTAATGGAGATTTTGAATGCAAATAAGCATCAATGAGCAAATACATGCGACTGATCAAAGATGAGATAGAGCCATTAAAACGATTTGTCCTCGACCAAATACCAAGGTCAGAAAATCATCAAGCCGATGCTCTCTCAACATTAGCCAGCTCGGCTGAAGGTGATGTGCCAAGAACAGTTTTTTGGGAAGTCAAACCCAAAAAGAGCATCGACCAAGAACATATTATGTTTCTCGGCCCGAGGGACTGTCTGGATGGAGCCGATCATAGAATATAAGAAGACGGGACGATTGCCTTCGATCCTGTAGAGGCTAAGTATGTAAAGGCTAGAGACAAGTGGTTTGAATTATGGGACGAGACACTTTACAAGAAGTCATTCAACCGGCCCCCTCCAAGTGCGTCACCAGAGAAGATGGTCTCGGTGGTCTCGAAAGAACTCCATGAAGGAGCCCGTGCTTCTCACATTGGGGGAAGAGCTTTAGGGAAAAGGCTTTAAGGACGGGGTACTACTTGGCCTACCTTAAAGGAGGATGCTTTAGTCTATGCAAAGAAGTGTGACAGATTGTCGAAGCATGGAAATGTGCATCGAAGCCGTCCAACTACTTAACCCCATTTTGTTCCTCCGCCTTTTGCCAAATGGGGCATGGATATCCTAGGACCTTTCCCCGTGGCCGCTGGGCAAAAGAAGTTTGTGATAGTGGCAGAGTTGACTACTTCACTAAATGGATAGAGGCGAGAGGCCATGATAGGAATAACAACGAATGACGTCAAGGGCTTCATCCGAAAAAAACATTATAACTCGATTTGGCATGCCTCGATCGATCGTCTTTGATAATGGTCCACGATTCGAAACGCCTAAGCCGAAAGAGTGGCTGTCGAAAGAGAAATCAAAGCTCACTTTGCGGCGGTCGCCGCCACCCACAAGCCAATGGGCAAGTTGAGTCCTTCAACAAGATTATATCAAATGGAATCAAGAAGAAGCTTGGATAACGCCAGAGGACAATGGGTTGAAGAACTGGAATTGGTGTTATGGTCCATTAGAACAACCGCTAAGAATTCCACAGGGCGAGACGCCTTTCATGTTAGTCTATGGCACCGAAGCCATCTTGCCCATTGAGGTTGAAGAGCCCACCCTACGAGTCATGTTATACACGAGAAGATGCCAATTGGGCCGCATTGCGCACGGCTTTGGACCAAGTCCCGAAGTCGGGGCAATGCCTTGCTAAGAATGCAATTGTACAAACTGCGAATGGCTCGAGAGTTTAACAAAAGAGTTGTTAGACGACCACTCAAGGTGGGGGATCTCGTCCTAAGAAAGATGGAAGCGGTTGGACGCGCTAAAGAGTTGGGGAAGCTAACACCAAACTGGGAAAGACCCTTATCTCGATTGTCCAGGGAGGTACGCGAGTGGGACTTTTCGTCTACAAGATCTAGATGGACGACCTATTCGGCGTACTTGGAATTCGGACAACTTAAAGAAGTACCACGTCTAACTCGGATCTTCGTTAGATACACGTAGGGTAATTTGTAGTTACTCCAAAGTGCCACGGCACATGTTAGTAAGAAAAGAATTGTATACATGTATCTTGGCATTCAACGAAGCAAAATCCATATAATACAATTCTTACTTTCTTATCTCTTTGTATGTTTTCACCAAGTTAATTCACTTTGGGGCATTAAATCGATTACTCGTCTAAAAAAGTGACAATAACTTGGACAAAATACAAACAAAAGCAGAACGTCAAAATTACTCACATTTACGCCGAACATCACTCCCTCAAAGAGACCGGCCAAAAATATATTGCATATATGGCCGTCAAATTGACAAAAACTCTAGTAAGAGTAACGTCAAAGTCTCCGAGAGAAAGGCGCTCGAAATAAGACCTTAGTAAAGGATACTTACTTTCAAAATCACGGACAGCTAAGTAGTCCGAGACCCTAGTAAGGGATCGCTACTTAATGACGAGTGTTGCCCCCTCAAGGACACCGGCTAAAACACGCTTTGAACAGGTATCTCAAGCTCGTCCATCAACTTCAGCGAGCTCGGCCACGGTGCCGGCTCTCTCCTTCTTGGACTTTGGCTTTTCCTCCACGCACGGTTGAGCTAAGCCCAATAAGGTGGGGATGATAGAAGCCAAAAAGACGAGCCATGTAAAAATAAGGACGAGCCACAGAAAACAAGGTCGTCCAAAAAACTAATACCTAGGCTATAGATGCCTTTCTGATGGTTTGAAACCATCCCAGACGAGTACGGCCCAAAGAAGGTGACCGTCTGAGAATGGACGTCCTACTGTGGATGACCATCGTACAAAAATCGACGCTAATTTTTGGACAAGTATGGTCCAAAGAAGGTGACCCTCGTCCAAAAAAGTTGGTAGCTTGAGTCAAACAGGTCTTGGCCGCAACCTCTCATTGGGCGAGACTCGTCTGGATAAGCAGACCGTCCAACAATCTAGGGAAAATCAAGCAAAATGCTTGGGCACTTAATAAAGATTGGAAATCGTCCAATGCCAAGAATGATCGTCCAAGAAGTTCAAGACGAGTCAATTCTTGTACTTGGATATTTCATAAAATAACAAATAATCGTCCAAGGGCAAGGGGGACAATCTTCTCGTATGGGCACTTTGCAAACAGTCTCAGACGAGTCCCTTTTGGTATTTGGAGACAAGTTTTAAAGGTTAAGAATCCGAGCAGGATGTTCAACGATCATGACAAAGTTAAAGTTACACTTAGCCAAATTGCAATTGTAAAAAAAAAAAAAAAATTATAAAAAGAAGACCGAAGCAATTGGCAAAAAGTTCTTCATATATATCAACAAAGAAAACTTTACAACTTAAGGCTACTGAAGAGCTAAGACTACAACGGCAGACAAGCCAAGAAACTTAGAAAAATAAACCTAAAGCTAGGCTTCATCTCCAGCGCGTGTTTCTTGGTTGTCCTCAGGCTTCTCATCCTCGCCTTCGTCTTTAGGCCCCTCACCATCGGCTGCAGCCTCGTCGTCAGACTCTAAGAATTCCGGAGGTTCCTCGGCACATACCATAGCCCGATGGACACTCTGTTGGTACTCTAGACGACGCATAAAGCTGGGAACCTCATCAGATTCAGCCAGCATCTCGAAGGCCTTGACGGCCCAGTCTTTAGACGTTTCGATGACTTGTGCCAACCCTTCCTTGGCGTCATCGAAGGCCTTGGCCGCCTCGGCTCTCTAGACGGGCGGTTCTCGCCCTCGAGAGAATATTCTCCTTCCTTAGGCTGCGCGGCGACGAGAAGGGCGGCATTTCTTTCATCTCTTAGTTCAGTGGAGACAACATCAATTACCATCTTCTGACGGTCTTGTTCCTTGAACATGTCATTAATAGTAACAAGATAATTCTTGTTTTCTGACTCCAGATGAGCTGATCTTTTCTCCAAAGCCTCCAGGGATTGACGATGGAGTGTATTAGCCATCTCAATATCATGGATGGCCTTGTCGCCTGCCGTAGTTGCCATATGGACGAGCCGTTTATTCTCTTTTCTCGGCTCCTTCGCCCATTCTTCGATTAGCATCTTTGCGAGCCGAAAGCTTGGAACAATGAAAACAAATCAAGTTATTAGACGGGTTAGAGAGTCAAAATTTGAACAAGTAAAAAACAAAACCGGCTTAAAATAATACCTCGGCGAAGTGGGACATGTAGCCCACATGCCGGCGAAGCTCCCCTTAATCCTTTGATATAGGATTCGGGGTAGCACTTGAAGAGCTCCTACTTCGGACGCTCTTTCTCCAGCCTTGACATTTTGGCGAAAGCAGAGAAGACTCCTCGTCCGAATCGGCGGGGAGGAGTTGGGGGAATAGCGGGGCCTTTGCCCTTATCTGAAAGAGGGGGAGAGTCATTAATCTTGATAGGAAAGACGATGGCTTGTCTATTGGACGGACTCATGGACCGTCCACCGACCCGCATCGTCCTAACTATATTGGGGTAATACGACTCACCGGACGAAAGCGATGCTTGTCCTAACAACTAAAGGCATCCGTGGCACCGGCCTTAGCCACCGAGCCGCCGAACCCTTGATAGTTCTCGGCAGCACCCCGGATCCCGGTGCAACCAAAGCCAAGGCGGACTCTAGGTTGACCTCGGCGAGTCGGCCGGGCAAAACGCCGAGTGGAACAGTGCATGGGCATCCTTTCCCTCCTCGGCCGGGCCAACGGTTGAAGGCTCCCTTTTAAGAGCCTTGGCTTGTGGGGGGAGGCATGCTTTTCTCCCCGCTCTCGACAAGCGGGAGCGCCTTATCTGCCTTCTTCCTTGTAAAGCCCTTAGGCTTCTTTCTTTGAAAGGCTGGTCACTGCGATATTTGGCCTCTTCTTGGATGAGGACGACTTCCCAGTGGAAGTTTGTTTGTAGGAGCATTTTTACGCAAAATATAAAGGCATCGAATCAATCGTCCAAAAAACAAATATAACTACTATTGCAAATCATCCGGATGAGTATAGCCCCAAGAAGGTGACCGTCCAAGTATGGACGTTCTTCTATGGCGACCCTCGCCCATAAATTGGATGCAAAAATCCGAGACAATATGGCCCCAATAAGGTGACCATCCAAGTCCGGGACGATCTCCTTCCTTAGGTGACCCTCGTCCAAGAGTTGGGCACCGGCTCTTGGACGAGCATGGCCCCAAGAAGGTGACCGTCCAAGTCCGGGCGATCTCCTTCTTTGGGTGGCCCTCGTCCAAGAATTGGTGTCCAATTCTTGGGCGATCCTGGCCCCAAGGAGGTGACCGTCCAAGTCCGGACGATCTCCTTCTTTGGGTGGCCCTCGTCCAAGAATTGGACACCAATTCTTGGGCCGATCATGGCCCCAAGGAGGTGACCGTCCAAGTCCGGACGATCTCCTTCTTTGGGTGACCCTCGTCCAAGAATTGGACACCAATTCTTGGACGAGCATGGCCCCAAAGAGGTGACCGGTCCAAGTCCGGGACGATCTCCTTCTTTGGGTGACCCTTCTCCAAGAATTGGTCACCAATTCTTGGACGAGCATCGCCCCTAGGAGGTGACCGTCCAAGTCCGGGCGTTCTCCTTCTTTGGGTAACCCTCATCCAAGAGCTTTGCACCAATTCTTGGACGAGCATGGCCCCAAGGGAGTTGACCGTCCAAGTCCGGACGTTCTCCTCTTTTGGGTCATGCTCGTCCAAAATCAAGATGCCAATTCCGTACGAGCTCATATGGTTCTCGGCAAAAAAAAAAAAAAAAAAAAAAAAAAAAAAATGATTTATATACCAATGTTTACGCCTCTTCTTCTCGGCACTTGCTCTTTGCATACTCCTTCCACAGGGTTGTCGGTAAATTGGGACATACTTGATTTCCCAGTCCAAGATGCTTTGAGGCATTGTCTCGGCCGAGTCCGCAAAGAACAAAAATGTGTTCGTCAAATGAATTATAGACGAAGAGTTTTACTTGGGTGATTTCAAATATATACCTTTATCATCGGCCATCGCAAGCCGACAAAGAACCAAGAAGTCGTCTTGGTAAAACATTTCCTTAAAGGGTATCCGAGTTAGATGGCCCCTTAAAAGATTTTTGGCCGGGCCTGGAGTACTCCTTCACTCTAAAGTACTCCACCACCTCCTCGTCAAAGTTGTCCTCCAAATCCAGCCAAGACTGCTTCCGCCCAATATTTGTGACGGATCTATTATAATATCTGTAGCTCTCTGTGACATAGTCGGTAGACGCCCGTAAAAAGATAAAATCGGCCTTCCACTCGTGCATCTTCGACGATTTTCCCCAAGCCGTCATGAAGCCTGGACAGTTGCAGATGCTGAGCCATGCTCCGTCCACGGCCCCAGGTACCTTAGCTGCATAATGGATATGGGTAAAGGCTTGAAGGGAAAAGGCTAGGCCGCGTAGCTGGCCGGGCGGCGGTGCACGACGACGCATCCGCGGCCCGCCCAAATTTTGGCGCCGTTGCCGGGGAAACGGTGTTACTTGTTTTTATTTAGAGTGATTTTTGGATGGTATTGCTTGTGCTCTTTGTTTTTGGTTGGCCACTCTCTTGGGAATGATTGATTGAAGCTTTTGACTGATTATTGCTTGGTTATTGTCTAGCTTTAAACATTTATATTAATGGTCATGACTTGAATTAGCTAGGAGTACTACTAGTTGATGTTTGTTGTTGCCTTAATGCTAGGATTGGGATATAATCAGATGTTATATGCTCAACCATGTTGTAGTAAGCTAGGTATTAACGATGCATTGCAAGAGTTTCTCTCAATCAATTTTGCAGGTACTTGAAGTGGAGATTGACATGGAACCACCATTGTCACACATGGAGCACAAACCCAATGATTAAGCTTAAGGTATTAAGTCGAGCTCACGACTTTAAACAACGAGCGCTTCTCGGGGAGGCAACCCGAGACCCCTTTTATTTTCTTTCTTTCCCTTTATTTTTCATCAAATTTCCACCACCACAACAAATTTTCTTTCACCCACCACCCACCCACTAAAAAGATCCACAACCAATCTTCATCCACTTGGAACCAAAATCCACAAAAGAAAACCCGTTGGGAGGACTTCAATAGCTAGGAGTTGGTACATTAGAGGATTGAGATTGTTAATGTATCTTTTCGATCTCTTAAGCTAGGTGCAAATCTTACAAATTCAAAACTTTTGAGCTTGTCATTTGTTTGAGTGATTCGAGGGAGAGGGTTGTGAGTTGAGTTAGGAGATTTGAGTTGGTGTTGTTAAGGAATTTGAGTTTGACGGATTATTTGGTCATGAGTTTTGAGCATGCGATCTTCGATTTACCCGATTTTCGATTTTCTCCCCCATTTTCAGTTTACTTTTCTTCTAATTGTCGACACATTGAGGACAATGTGTAGTTTAAGTAGGGGGGAGGGTATTCTCATTCTCATGTATCTATGTTGTGTATATTACTTTCAATTTGAAAAAAAATGGAAATGAAAAAAATGAAAATGAAAAAAAAAAAAAAATGAAATGAAAAAAAAAAAAAAATGAAAAAGAATATAAAAAAAAAAAAAAAAAAGTGATGAAATGAAACCCGCTGAGTTGAAAACCCACAAGGGTGGGCGACTCGAGCAAAAATGGGGGCCGGATAGGTTGAAAACCCGAAAGGGCAACTTATGCAAAAAAGTGGCTTATATTGAGCGGGTAAGATGGTGAGATGAAAAAAAAAAATGTGAGAAGCTAGGATGAAAACCCGAAAGGGCTCCTAGGCAAAATGAGAGATTAAGAGAGAATTATACACTTTGAAAACTCATTTGCCGGAGATGGTGTCATAAGGTTGAAAGCGTTTTCGGGTTGGGTTAGTGAATTCATCCTTTGTTTTGTGAAGATCTATTTATTTTGGCTTTCGCATTCTTTTGGTTGATTGTTTTTGGGAGTAAGCATGGAATTTATCCCTTTTTGTCTTTGTTCCATGGCTTGCTATTTTAAGTTAGTTGTTGTAGTAGTAGGTCATATTTTGAGGTTTGGGAGAGGCGATACTTTAGTGTGTCGTGAGTCGGCATTTTGATTCTCGTTGGTGTTGTTGGTTAAACTTGTTGGCGTTGCTGGTTATTATTGTTGTCGCGTCTTTGTATATTTCGGGTGAGCTTGAATCTAAGTGTGGGGGAATCATCATCCCTTACGTTTAGGTTTTGAGCGTATTTTGTTAAGATGTGATGATGATGATGTAGTTGATGGGGAGTGTAGGTTGGTTTCGATAGCTTGGGTGATGATTTATTTGGTGATCCTCATTTTGAGTTTACTCGAGGTCGAGTAAAGTTCAAGTGTGGGGGGTATTTGATGCGCTCAAGTTATACGATGTTCTTGTGGTATTTTAGGTGCACATTGCTAAGGGATTTGTTCGTAATTGTTAAGGTTTGCATATAAAATCATCCTTAGCGGAAGTTCGGAGTTTTGCGATATAAGTTGTGTTAATGTTATGCATTCCGAGCTTCCAAGGTAAAATGCATTTGAGCCGAGCATCACAAGCCCTGGCTCGCGAACGAGCTCGAAGCATCGCAGCGAGCACGGCGCCCGGCGCCGCCCGCCCGACCCGGCCCGGCTTCGGCCAGCGCTCGTCAGCGCCCAGCAGCATCGCTCGCTGCCCGGCGCCAGGCGCTCGCTACAGCCCGGCTTGCCCGGCGCCCATCGCACGCCCGGCGGCTCGCACCTCGCGAGCATGGTCGCACCTCGCGACACTGTCTCGCACCTCGCGAGGATTCTCGCACGGTGCGACTGCGTGGTTTTGGCCCAATTCTTCGGCTCGTTGCGAAGGCGGTAGCCCATCGCACGGTGCGACCGGACTCGCACCTCGCGATGGGCTCTCGCCTTCGCAACGAGCCGAAGAATTGGGCCAAAACTCGCGCAGTCGCACCGTGCGAGAATCCTCGCGAGGTGCGAGATACAGTCGCGAGGCGACCATGCTCGCGAGGTGCGAGCCGCCTGGCGTGCGATGGGCGCCGGGAGCGTGGCGGCTGGCGAGCGCCGGGCGCTGGGCGCAGATGCTGACTGGCGAGCGCTGGGCCGAGCTGGCCGGGCCGGGCGCTGGGCGCCAAGGGCCGTGCTGCTCGCATGATGCTCGAGCTTGGCTTGGCGAGCCAGGGCTTGTGATGCTCGGGCCAAATGCATTTTACCTTGGAAGCTCTAATGCATAACATTAACACAACTTATATCGCAAAACTCCGAACTTCCGCTAAGGATGATTTTATATGCAAACCTTAACAATTACGAACAAATCCCTTAGCAATGTGCACCTAAAATATCACAAGAACATCGTATAACTTGAGCGCATCAGCAGCTCACGACGGCAATAAATGTCGGGATGTTGTGCCCAGCGTTTGGAGCCACTTGTTTATGGCCGATGTGGTAGTGCTTTGCTGACACTTGTTCTACGAAGTCATGGAGAGGAAACCTCAATCCCGCATCTAAGGCCGGTTTATAGACGGCTAAATGGTTCCCGGGAGCACTCGGGATCGTCGAGTCGTTATTAGGAATGACAAAGGAGAAGCCCGGCATGGGCATGAAAGACGACAAGTAATTAGGGTCCGGTCCTAGTTTCTCTAACCACTTACGGTTAACTAAAATGAAGCCAGGATCAGAAAGGGGACCTAAACGTCTTCTAATCTCCGACGAGGTAGTAGACGCCTCGTCCGATTCTTCGGCAACCTCGGGATCGCTACCATTATTACCTTCGCCGATCTCCGCCGTATCGGCGTCCCCGCTGAAGTACTGGGTCTCGGTTTTTATTTCGGAGTTTTACGCATCATGGTCGACAGGAGACTGTCCAAAGATGGAGCACTTTGGACCTCTCTTGCCTCATTTGGCACCCGTCCAGTGGATTCCTCCATATCTGAGCTATTTGATGGGATTATTGATTTTCGTCATAGACGGGCCGTTTGCTTGACGCGCGCCAGATTACCCTGCACAGGTAAAGACTGGGTCGTCTGACTTTCTCGGCCAAAACTATGAAAATATATGTACTCGGCCAGAAGAGGCCTAACTCTAGAATGCGCCGAAGAAGAAGTATCGGTTCTAGGGTCAAGACAAGCTCTTGGTCGGCTAGGATTATTTGACGAAGATGATTCCATTTTATTGATTTTCTAAGAAAAAAATAAAGAATAAAGAAGAATGAAAAGATCAAAGAAACGATACCTGCTAAGAACGTCTGGGCGATTCGTCGAAAAGTGCTGAAGTTGGACGATCTCTCTCTCTCTCTAGAAAATTTGCGAGCTTCTCTCTAGGAAAATTTAATCGAGGTGTTAAATGATTGAATGTTTTCGCACCAAGGTTATTTATAGAGGGATAAGAAACTCGATGAGCCGGTCAAGAATGACCAAAAAGAGAATACAACGGTCAAATATGACCGGTAGAACAAGGAAGAAGGCGCGTCACTTCATTTCAAATCAAACTACCTTGAGGGTAAAAGGGCCTTAACCGTCAGATGGACCAACAGTGAAAGCCCTTTTTGGGGCAAATGTTGTAGTCTAACATCGACGGCTCTTTTCTAAGACACTTGGGCTCATCAGAGCCGTCCACGTGTCACCTTAGTTAAAAAAGAGAAAAGCCTTGAATCTCTGGGCTACACTCGGATGAGGTAAAAGGTTTAAATTCGCGCCCAACAGTCGAGCCCAAGAGCGGTGCCAAATGGTGAAGGAGAGTGGTTAATAGACATTCACCGGTCATGGTCGGCCACGTGTCATAATCCGATTTCTCGGCCAATCGAGGTCTTTGCTATGGTAGGTCGGTTTTTTAAGGTTAGTCATCAACTTGCTATCACTATAAATACCCCGAAATCGGGAGAAAAACACATTCAATGCAAACAAGTACAAAGTTACTCGATAAAATTCTCTCTCACTTTCTCTTTCTATCTCTACTTTCTCTCACTACTCCCGATAACCGACTTAAGCATCGGAGGGGGAACCACCACCCAAACCTCCCGGGGTGGGTCCCTTTTTGCGGGTTCGGGAACGAAGCCAAGGCTAAGGACTAAGCGGATTCAGGCATCGTTGCACAAGTCTCCAGCTGAAGAACACTCAAGATACTAATTTACTTGCTCGACAAGGAAGCTAAGCCTACAGCTTACTTGTTGGACAAGTGGATAAAACAATTATTATTATTATTATTATTGTTGTTGTTATTATTATTTATTATTATTATTTATTATTATTTTTTATTATTATTATTTTTTATTATTATTTATTATTATTATTTATTATTATTATTATTGTTATTTATTATTATTATTATTATTATTGTTGTTGTTGTTATTATTTATTATTATTATTGTTATTATTTATTATTATTATTTATTATTTAATTTAAGTTCAGTTAAGTTCAACTTTATGTTAATAATAATAATAATAATACTAATAAAAACAATAATAATAATAATAATAATAACAACAACAACAACAACAACAATAATAATAATAATAATAATAATAATAATAATAATAATAATAATAATAATAATAATAATAATAATAAATAACATTCCACCCACTTAGCTCAACAACTCAACCACCCTTTTACCAACTCTCCTTCATCGCTCGTCGAACGACAAACGACGAACTGCACCAACACCGAGATTCGAAGACGAACCCCACCAACCACGACGTTTCAGATCTAAATCGAACACGAACCGCACCAACACCTCCACCAAGTCTTCTCTCTCCTTTCATTGTCGCAATCACCCACCACCACCATCAGTCTTCTATCTCCTTTCGTCGTCGCAATCAGACACCACCAGTACCACCATCAGTCTTCGTTGCTCTCATCTTCGCCTTCGTCGCTTTCGGATGCGGTATTACCGATAAATTCGTCTCTCTCCGCCTCCATCGCAATCGGCCACCAACGCCATAAGTCTTCATCTCTCTCTCGGCCGAAGTCACCCTCTTCAAACGCAATGTAATGTTTTTATTTTCATATATATTTTCGTTTTCTTTTAATTTCTTTTTGTAATTTCGTTTAGTATATTTTTTTGGTTGTTTTTCCTTTTTTTTGTTATTTACGTAGTTTGTAATAAATTTTTGTTATATTGTAATTTCTTTTTGTAATTACATGTAATAGTTGTTTTATGTTGCTATTTCTTCCGTTTTTGTTTATCCGAATGTCTATTTTTTGGTTGATTTTTTTGGTTGATCCTATCATATAATGACTATGGTGTAATTTATTCCATTTATTTTTTCGTTGTTTTATGTTGTAATTCGGGGAATGATTTTTTTTTCGTCATTTTGATACAAAGCATAGTAAGTTTTGAACGAAAATAAAAAATTACTTTATACAAAGCACAATAGTATTGTGCTTTGTAGAAAGTGCTTTTTTTTTTTACCTCCACATTTCACCTAACCGATCCGATTTTCAACCGGATTAGTTAACTTTGCCTAACGCTGCGAGCCCATCCGATCCGGACCAAAATCGGATCGGATGGGCTTTTTTCGACTAGTGCTATAATCAACCCGATCCGAATCGGATGGAGCATGCAAATGCTTTTCAATAGAGACCTTCACACAATCCATACCCCAATACATTTAACCCAAGTTCGAGGATCCTCCAAACTTTTACTAATAGAAAAATAACAATGTTTAGAACCCTCAACCTATGCTATAAGCCTCCTACCAACCACCTCATCAAAACCTTGCTTGGCCACAAGTACTACCAAGGGGGCTCCTCATAATCCCCCCTTCTAGTTTCAATAGGCCCTCTCACCAAGGCTATCAAGAACAACCTTCTCGGAATGCCAGGCATTGAAGAGCCTACTCTATCCGATCCGATGAAGATGATGGTTTCTATGAAGCGAGTCATGATGAGAGCATCAAGGAAACATTTGGAGACTCAACTTGCTCGGGTAGCCGAAAATAATGCACGAGAGGCAACCAAGTCAGCTACCAGGGCAACCAATTCCCAAAGAGAATGCTAATGTCGTTACTCTTAGAAGCCGTACACAATATGATGCTCCACCTATGCCCACTGATGATTTGCCACCTCGAGACATGGGCGATGTAGTGAATGTGAAGGAAGGTGAATATAGATCAAAAGCTGAAATTGAGCAAGGAGAAGGGGCTGAAGCAGAGAAACAAAAGGAGAAGGTTACTGATTCTCCTACGCCACATCTACCTTTTCCCCACAGGGATGCAAAAATCTAAGGTTGATCAACAACTTAGTAAGTTTATGTCTATGGTCAAGAACCTTGAGGTAATAGTTCCTTTCACCGATTTAATTTCTCAAGTGCCTGTATATGCCAAGTTTTTGAATGATATGATCACTAAGAAAAGAGACTTTGGTGGTGTAGATAGAGTTGCTCTAATTGGAGAGTGCATTGTTGTTCTGCAAAATAAAACCCCACCAAAACTAAAGGATCATGGTAGTTTTTCCATCCCTTGTCATGTAGGTGCATTGTTTATAGATAAGGCTTTCTGTAATCTAGGAGCTAGTGTATCTGTCACGCCCTTATCTATCTATAATAAACTGAACTTGGGAGTTTTAAAGTGCACATAGAATACTTTGCAGATGGCATAGTTATGTGAAATATCCTCTGGGTATTTTAGAGGATGTACTCGTTAGGGTTGGGAAATTCTACATTCCTGTGGATTTTGTAGTACCGAGATATGGAGGAAGATAGTCAAATTCCATTATTTTGGGTAGATGTTTCTTATGCGGAGCAAGTGCTATTATTGATGTTAAATCCGCTCTTTGACTTTGAGTGTTGGTGATGATACGCTTACTTTCAAGCTAACCAAAGCTATTAATTCTCCTATGCTTGAGCAAACATGGTACAGGATTGATGTACTAGAAGGGATTTCTGGAGGTGATTTTCACCAATTTTTGTCAAATGATCCATTGGAGACAACTCTTGATGATCTGGATGGCCTTGACACGATGAAGTAGTCAAATGTGAGGTATTAGAAACTATTTGCTCTACTTCGAACCATAGGTAAAGAAGTTAGAACTTAAGCCTTTACCTTTTCACCTTAAATATGCATTTCTTGATGATAATGAGGAATGCCCTATGATTGTCAAGACTAAACTCATAGATAGCCGGCCTTTCCAGCTTCTTACAAGGCTTCGCATGCACAAAAAGGCTATTGGGTATAGTGTTGTTGATCTAAAGGGTAGTAGCCCTAATTTTTGTATGCAAAGAATAAGGAAATAATGAAACTACTTGACGCGTGAATCATCTACCCCATCTCAGATTCTAAGTGGGTGTGCCCGGTTCAAGTTGTTCCTAAAAAGGGGGGACTACTGTTGTTAAGAATGATAGGGATGAACTAATTCCTACTCATACTGTTACGAGGTTGGCGAATGTGTATTTACTATCGCAGATTAAACACGGCCACGCTGAAAGATCACTCCCCCCTCCCTTTTATTGATAAGATGCTAGAAAAATTAGCAAAACATAGCCTTTTCTGTTATTTGGATGGCTATTCAGGTTTCTTTCATATTCCCTTTCACCCAGAAGATCAGGAGAAGACGACGTTCACTTGTTCCTACGACACTTTTGCTTATTGCAGAATGCCATTTGGTTTGTGCAACGCCCCTGCTACATTTCAGAGATGCATGATGGCCATTTTCTCTGATTTCATCGAGAATATCATGGAGGTATTTGTGGATGATTATACTGTTTATGGTTCTGACTTTGATGTATGTTTGCATAATATTTCTAAAATTCTGAAACGCTGTTCAAAAGTGAATTTGGTTTTAAACTGGGAAAAGTGCCACTTCATAGTGAATGAAGGAGTAGTATTTGGACACCTCATATCTGAACGTGGCATCCAGGTGGACAGAGCAAAAATTGAGGTGATTGAGAAACTTCCTCCTCCCGTGAATGTCAAGGAAGTGAGGAGTTTTCTTGGTCATGCAGGTTTCTATCGCAGATTTATAAAAGACTTTTCAAAAATTGTGAAACCCCTTACTCAATTGTTGCTCAATGATGCCACCTTTGAGTTTATTGATGCGTGTATGTAGTCTTTAGACAGGATAAATGAAGCATTGATCACTGCCCCTATCATACAATCTCCGGATTGGAGTTTTCCATTCGAGATTATGTGTGATGCTAGTAATTATGCAGTTGGTTCTATGCTTGGCCAACGGAATAACAAAGTACTCCATGCTATCTACTATGCCACATTAGTGGAAAAAACCTTATATGTAACAAGTTAACTGATCCAGTTCTTTAAAAACACGAAAGGTTACAAGTAAACTGATCCCGTTTTTTAAAAACCGGATCAGTTATTATTTGATTTTGGAGCGAAAATTGTCAAAAAATAAACTCTCATTTAACTATATAAGTCGCGGCCCATTTAACTCTCATGGCTCCCAACAAAACCCTAACTCACTCTCTCTTCGCCTTACTCCCCTCCCTCCTCTTCTGTTCTCATCACACGCATCTCCCGTCAAAACCCCCCAAACCCTAACTCCTCTCTATCCTCTTCTCTCACCTTCTCAACCCCTCTTTCTCCTCTCATAATCTTACTGACCCTCTCCTCTAATCGCCATCGCCATTTTCTCTCTAATCTCCATCGCCGTCTTCATTCGCATTTCTCTCCTCCCCTTTTTATTAGGGTTTGGTTCTCCTCTCTCATCGCCATCATTGCCGTGTCTTCTCTCGCAGTTGCCACCATCTCCCACCGTTTCTTCTTGCGCCGTCGTCAAGTCTTCGAATGAAGATCGTGTTCTCTTCTTCACCGAATCAACGCCAACCGTCTATTCTGTCAATTTTCATCACCACCGTGTCGTTGAATGAAGATCGTATTCTCATCTTCACCGAACCAGCGCCAACCGAACCTGCGCCGTGCAGTGTGCTCTCCTCTCTCAATGTTGGAGGTTTTTAATTGTGTTGATGAATATTAAAACACAAGTTTGTTATTTACTTTAATTTTTTTCGTTCCAGATCAATTTTCATTTTCGTTCCATTTTCCAATTTTTGTTTATTATTTCGTTTGTATTTTTAGAGTTTAACTTTCGGTTAAATATTTTTTAAATTTTTTTTGTAATTCCGTAGTATTAATGTAAAACATTATGCAATTCTTTTTTCCTGCTTACTTCCATTATACGTATCATGACAATTTTACTGGCCAAGTGAGTGGCTGATTTCCATTTAATTGTGTTGATGAATGTTATTTTCGTAATGTAGAAAAATCTTCTTTTTTTCCCTTGTAATTTCGTAATAATTTGTTTTAATATTTTGGGGCATTAACTGATCCGGTTTTGGTTGAAAATCTGATCAATTACCCCATTAACCGATCGATTTTCACCCAAAACCTGACTAGTTAATGGGGTAACTGATCCGGTTTTATGTGAAAACCGGATCAGTTAATGGTGTAACGGATTCGGTTTTTCGACCGGAGCGGTCGACTTTTGTCAACCGCTGCTAGCCCAACCTCTCCGGACCAAAAACCGTATCGGTAAGGGCCTATTTTGACCGTAGCATTTGAACTTTTTTCCACTAGTGCCAGCAAGACATTGGATGAAGCCCAGGTAAACTATGCTACTACAAAGAAGGAGTTATTGGCCATTGTCTATGCTCTTGACAAGTTTCGGACCTATCTCATAGGTTCGAAAGTGATTGTCCACATTGACCATGCTGCACTGAAGTATCTATTGGCTAAGAAGGAAGCCAAGCCACGTCTTATTCTATGGATTACTTTTATTACAAGAGTTTGATTTGGAGATCTGCGACAAGAAGGGTGATCAGAATGTAGTTGCAGATCATCTATCCAGATTGAGATTTGAGTCCAGTGTCGATGGTCCTATTGATGATTCTTTTCCTAATGATAATCTCTTTGCTGTGTCTACTCAATCCCCATGGTATGTAGATTTTGCTAACTATTGTGTTGGTGGCTCTCATCCTCCTAATTTGGCTTACCAGCAGCGCAAGCAGTTTTATCATGATACTAATCACTACTATTGGGAAGACCCTCTCCTATACAAGAAGTGTTAAGATGGTTTGTTCCGAAGATGTGTTGATTGGGAGATAGCTGGGGTCCTACAAGATTATCATATATAGTATGCCTTCTAGTGGACATCTTGGTTCACAGGCCACAACTTATAGAGTTCTTCAGAGTGGTTTCTACTGACCTACTTTTTCAAGGATGCCCGTGCATTTTGTCTTTCCTGCAATGAGTGTCGACGAACGGGAAATATTTCAAAGAGAGAGGAGATGCCACAGATGGGCATTTTAGAGGTTGAGCCCTTTGATGTGTGGGGCATTGATTTCATGGGACCTTTCCCTTCTTCTTATGGGAACAGGTATATCTTAGTCGCTGTGGACTATGTGACTAAGTGGGTTGAAGCTGTGGTTTCACCTACTAATGATTCTAAGGTGGTAATGAAGTTCTTTAAGAAGATTATCTTTCCTCGGTTCGGAGTCCTGAGAGTCTTGATCAGTGATGGGGGGGTCTCATTTTCATCACAGAACCTTCAAAGCTCTACTGAAGAAATATGGAGTCACTCATAAGGTTGGCTTAGCTTATCATCCTCAGACTAGTGGCCAAATTGAAGTCTCCAATCGTCAGATCTAGCGCATCTTAGAGAAAGTTGTTAATAGGTCAAGGAAAGATTGGTCACAAAAGTTGGATGACACTTTGTGGGCACTGCGAACTACTTATAAGACACCTCCGGGGAACCACTCCATATCGGTTGGTCTATGGCAAGGCTTGTCATTTACCGGTTGAAATGGAGTATCTCTCACTTGGGTAGTTAAAGAAATCAACATGGATTTAGAGGTTGCAAATGAGGCAAGACTTCTTCAATTGAATGAGCTAGATGAGCTTCGACTGGAAGCATATGAGAATCACAAGATCTACAAAGAACAAATGAAGAAGTTTCATGACAAGATGATCGAGAAGCGAGAATTTCATGTTGGTGACAAGGTACACTTGTACAATTCTAGACTACGACTTTTTCTTGGAAAGCTTACGTCAAGGTGGTCTGGACCTTTTGATGTCACTGATGTAAAAGCACATGGAGCCATTGAAGTGGCTAATGCAGAGGGGACAAAGTTTAAAGTGAATGGTCAGCTTCTGAAGTTGTAGCATGAGGGTGCTTGCATAGGCAAGTGGAGGTTATCTAATTCCACGCTCCTCCACTTTGAAAACTAAGCTACTACGGTCATGCAGGACCTTTCTAAACCAGCGCTTTGCGGGAGGCAACCCATCTTTTCTTTTATCTTTCTTTACTAGTTTAGATTACATTTTTTGTAGAGAGGCGAGAGAGAGTGAACTGATTTTTGAACAAGCTTAGTGTGTGCAGGGGGTCCATTTCATTACGTAGGACAAATTTGGCATAGAAAAAGTCGAAGTATTTTCACCCGGTGGACTGGGCGGATTATCCCCATCGCGCCTCTGAACTTGGGTGAATTTGTTTTTGGTGCAACGGAAAAATAATTGGGGATGTAAAATTCGCCCGGTTAACATGGCGGATTCTCCCCACCGGGCGTCTAAACTTTTTTCACCAAGCGAACTCCTGTGGAATTGCGAGGGAAACAACGAGAAAAGGAATCTGCTCGGTTGACCGGGCAAAATCGGCCGACCGGGCGTCTGAACTTGCCCCACCAGGTGTTTGTGCAGCTCTTCGGAAAATGTGAGTGAAAAAAATTTCCCCAGGTCGACCGGGCGGGCCAGCCTGACGGGGTAGTTGCTGAATTTCGCCCAAAACCGAGCACATATTGTTTAAATCTCCCCACCATTTTGTTGCTTCTCTTATTTCATCTTCTCCACTCTTTCATACCCACCTCAAACCCTCTCTCTCTCCTCCAACCCTCATAGTCGCACTTTATGGCTAACTTTCTCCCTCCCAAAATTTCTTCTTCTCACTCAATTTTCTCCATCTCCCATCACTTTTCTTCATCTTTTTCACACAACAATTCACAAAACCTTTATCTTTTCTTCATCCCACCTCACTTCACCTCTCCACAACAAAAAGCTCCTCTTTCCACCATGTCAAGACAGAATAAGAGAAGGCAGCGAGAAAGGGAGGAATACAACAACCAAATTCCGTCAGATCCATACTTCCCACAGGTAATTTTCAAAACTTTAGAACTAAAACAACGATTCCAAAAACTGAAATATAGAACTGTTATCCCCACCCGCTTTGTTGATTCGAACCGTTTGCATCTTTGTAGGTATTTATCTTTGAAACTAAGATATTGTTTGAAAAATTAAGGTTAGGCTCAATGTTTGGCATGTTCTATTAGACCTATCGGGATTTGACACTAGAAATTCGAGTTCTCTAGAAGTAGGCAACAAGAACCAGGTTATCCGATTCAGCCTTATGGGTGAGGATCAAGAGCTCACCTTAGGCCAATTAGCTACTATATTTGGCCTACCTGTTACAGGTGAGACTCGACCCCCTCCCAATGTCAGCATTACCCCTTTGTGGAGGGCATTTACAAGAGATAATGAGTGTTATACTCAACATATGCCTGTTGACCATCTTCATTTTCCCAGTTTTCGCTACTTACATTGATTTTTCGGTTTTACTCTTTTTGGGCGTGCTTGATCCCTATTCTTTGTCAAAAACAATAAATTTTTCGATGGCAGTTACTTGTTTCCGGACTTGGATTATTTTTTGTGCCTCCCCCTCTTTTTTTGTGGCTCAAGTTAAGTGGACTCGCCTCTTCATTTCCTGCACTCTTTGATGATGGTAACCATAGGGGGTAACCTATTGTTTTAGGTGGACTCATTACTGCCATTGTCGTTCACTTTGGGTTCGTTCCCGATATAAACAATACAGTGGCTGGTCAGGCTGAGATCTGCATTGATTATCTGACAAATGCCAAATGGATCACTGCTCAATCTGTGAGCAAGTTTAAGTGGCTAATTGTTAAGGAGGAGTCTATCCTTCTCTCTGACCCTGCTTAGACTCGCCTAGAACCTGGTGTTGGGTCTTACCTCCTTCCTATGCATGGTCAATAGCCCATTGCTCGTCGACCTCTGCGGACCTACCACAGGCAGCCCGTTGGGGAAGCCTCATCTTCCTCTGCACCCATGGATCCTATGATGGCGGTCCTTAACCGCCTCGAGCAGGGTCAGCATGCCCTTACCTCACAGATGGGATGCCTTGAGCTTGGTCAGGCTACCATCCAGACCCATCTGACTTTGTTGGATACACGGTTGACCACCGTCGGAATCCGACATGCGTTATTATATACCATGATATTTCAGCAGGGGCTTGTTGCCTGATGCGTGTCGTTTCCGCAACAAAATTAAATTTATAATTCACTCACTAACTCTAACAAATAGATAGGGAAAGTAAGGGTCGAACCCACAGAGACTGCATTATTATCTTAAACTAATTGTTTAATTATATAAATAACTATTACTATATAAAATGGGGGGATTTCGAATATCAAAATTATACCTAAAACTATTAAACTAAAATTATGAAAATATAAATTGCAGGAAATAAAATCGGTTTTAAAATATAATAAAGAAGCTAATAGGAGACATGTAATTTTCTATAGATATTGGGTATAATCATTGATTCATTCGACTAGCCTAGGATAGATTGGTTAACTATATAACCCTTTGAAAGCAAGTAGATTACTAGTTTTATCTTTCGTACTCGTTAAATCCCGTGAAAGCACACAAATTTAATCCTAATCAAAGCTAAAATAATCCAACCATGAAAGCATGTATCAAATTATCAAACTTGACAGCATTAGAAACACCAAACAACTGAACCCAAATTAGCCAGTAAGCTGCAACTAATTGAATTCAACCATTACACAAAATTCTAGCAATTATAATTAGACCAGAAAGCTGCAACCTAATTAAAACTACTATCAATCTAACAATATGAATACATGAAATAATTTAGGTGATCAATCTAAATCAATAAACATGAATCAAAAGCCAGAGAATAAACCTTGTATAAATACCCAAAAGAAACTAATCGTTTATAACACAAACAAATTCGTAATCTCATAAACCCATATATCAAATAGTCAATTACATGTTCCTACTATTGTAAAACTACTCTAAATTAGACATAAAAACACAGAAAATAGATAGAAAAGAGTAGAGAAAACTCATTGGGGCGAATTTCGGACTGTATATCGTCTCCCTTCACTCTCGTCCTCTTCGGTCTCCTCTGGTTCCTTATTTCGTCGCTGTTGCCTCCTTATGCGGCATCCTCCTCTCCCTTTTATTGTTGCTGTTGGGTGTGTTTTCTACCAAGGGTTTCCTTTGACTTTTTGATGCGTGGGTTTGTGAATGGGCTTTGCCCATTTTTCTCCTCTACTTCTTTCATATGCTGCGTGTTGTATTGTTGTTGTGGTTGGGATTGGCTTCCTGTCATTTTTCTTTCTTTTTTTTACCTTTTTTGTTTTGTTTCTTCTTTTTTTGAATCTCTTCATTTCTTTACTTCCTTTCTCATTCTTTTGATGTATGCATGTTGACAACATTGGGCTCTAGCCCAGTTCTTTCAATTGGACCAGCACTAAAAAGGAAATATAAGTTTCCTTTACTCCCTTGACAGATATTTGTTGACGTACGTTTGACTCACTAATTTGCTTAAGATCCTTTTCCATTTCTTTGACTCCAAAATTATAATGTATCTGCAAACATTCAATAACTTATTACTAGTATAAAATATGGCATTGGTCACATTAATAAATAACCATATAAACCCAATTACTAGATAACATATGAAAACGATAAAAACCACAACTTATAGTTTATAATACTAATCAAGAGCTACTAATAGGGAATAAGAAGGTTAAAAATAATTATCAAGTGATTAAATCGAAATATCCTAAAAGTATAATATTTAACCCATATAATTCAACAGACGACACTAAAAGTATTATATTAGAGGGTAAAAATATGTATGAATTGGCACTTATCAAATTCCCCCACACTTAGCTTTTGGTCGTCCTCGATCAAAGTAGGACTATAACTAGCATCTATCTGCCATTATAAATTTTAACTTCCCATTTGATTGACTTTTCAGGCAACTCCTATTATAAGTAGCCATAACTCAACTGAACGTTTTCACAAAGACTAAAAATATGATTTATGTAAATAATTTCAGTTCGAAAACGATATTCATGCGTCGCAAGCAAGCAGGCAAAAGATTAAGCAACTCTTCAAATCACATAGTACTTCATGTATTAGCGTTTTCAACACATCTTACCACAACCATATTCAAGATTTGAGTAATGTAAGTAATTAACTTGATGAACCCTCACTTTAGTTGTGCAAATAAAAATAAATATAAATTCATACCCTCTCATGTGTTTGGGGTCATAATAATTATCACTCAAATTCTATAAAGTCGACTCGAAACGAAATATTTCTTCTTTAAATTTGCATATTGTTCAATCCTCCACTACTTAGTAAGACATAGAACATACAAAAATCAAAAGGACTTAATAAGGTTGTAATGTAAGGCTAAGGTAAGGGTAGGGATAATATTTAGGATTTGGTGCTTAAAAGCTTAAGAGCTAGTGGAGTAGAAGAACAATAACCCCATGGCCAAATAAAAGAAAAGCCAACAAATAAACTCCAACTCTATTTAAATGTTACTAAATAATCCAATTCCAATAATTTACAACCCATATATCTTTGTGCACCATTTGCTCTGAATGATAACATTTGACTTATTATTACTTTTTTTCATAATCTTGTTTTTCTCGTATCACATATCATATATTTTTTCAGCATTCTTTTTGAAATTTTTTTTCTGCTTCACAATCTCGTAATAACCATTGATATAAAATAGAGAACACCACCTCCATAATAATAATTTTTTTATACTCTTCACAAATAATACTCCAAACAGCAAATTATATTCCACTAGCTCAAAGCTTTGGTTAGGACATGTGTTTAGGATTATAAGCTTGTAATGTGGTTTAAACAAAAGAAATAGGCTTAAGGCTCAGAGGGTTTTTTCAAAAAGGAGTACAATAATGTAGGTGGCTTAGGCTAATGGTTCAAGAAAAACAAATGCCTTTATCATTTTTATATATGTTCATGTTTCAATGTAGTCTCGAAGAAACCAATGCAAATTCAAGAGTCTATACTTCACCAGGAACTAACACACACTCTCATGAAAAACTAGAGACTAACATAGATGTTTTAGTCTATTAAAAGGCTCAAAAGTCTCACAATGGTTATAGATGTTCACCAAGTCAATTACAATCAAATTATAAATAACCATTCTTACCACTTGCCAAACACTTGTACAATGATGCTATGCAATTTTCTGAATCAATCAAGATAAAAAACCCATTAACTTGCAACAAAACTAAAAAAACTTTTTTTTTTTTAAATTCAATTTTAAAAACTGTTTTTTTTTCCAGTCAAATTAAGCAAACAGAATTTGCCTTCAAATCAGACATAAAACTTATAAATTTCTGCGCAATTTTGACAGCACCTCCCCTAAAATGTGACAATCCATAATTTTTTTCAATCACAACACCTGTAATCCCGTAAATATCAATACAGCACAACTTCAATTTCAATTTTCAGCTCAAAATAATTCCAAAATTCCCCCCACACTTAAAATCAACATTGTCCTCAATGATTCTAAAATCAAACTAAAAATAGAAGTGGAGAGAAGAAAAGAAAAACACAACAGGGGAAACAAGGAAGGAAGCAACTTGGTGTATGTAGATTGCAGAAATATTCTCCATATAGTAGTTGGTGTCCTGAAAATTGCAATTGAGCGGGGAAGGACATGAGTAGCGGTGTGCACAAGCAATGTGTAGTAGCTAACAGCATCAACAACATCAGCAGATGGGCAGAAGGCAGAACAACATCCCATAGTAGTTAGAGTAGTTTAGTATACCGAAGAAAAATATAAAATAAAATAGAAAAAATAGAAAACAATAAATCCATGGGTTGCCACCCAAGCAGCGCCTTTGTTTCTTGTCGTTGGCACGACATGGCTCTTGAGCTTTAGTCATAGTAGACGGGATCTTCCAAATGAATAACTTCTAGCCAATTGGCGTCAAACCCTTCATAGAAAGCTTTGAGTCGATGTCCATTCACTTTAAATATCTGTCCAGAATCATAACTCTTAACTTCAGTTGTCCATTAGTTTGGGGGTGATAAGCAGTTGAAATCTTATGAGTGACATGGTATTTCTTAAGCAAAGCCTCAACTATACGATTACAAAAGTGAGTCCCTCTATCATTAATAATAGCCCTTGGGACGCCGAATCTATTAAAAATCTGATCTCTAACAAATTCAGCCACCACTTTCGAATCATTAGTTTTGGTAGCTTTTGCCTCTACCCATTTAGAAACATAATCAACTGCTAAAAGAATATAAAGATTACCAGAAGAAGCGGGAAATGGTCCCATAAAATCAATGCCCCACACGTCAAAGATATCAAACACAAAAACAGAATTAAGAGGCATTTGGTCTTTCTTAGAAATATTTCCAGTTCTTTGACATCGATCACAAGATTTCACAAATAAATAAGCATCTTTATGTAAAGAAGGCCAAAAGAATCCACATTCTGAAACTTTATAAGCAGTTCTTTTGGGACCAAAATGACCACCACATTCAAATGTATGACAAAATTCAAGAATAGATTTAATTTCATGATCAGGCACACATTTCCGAATGATATCGTCAGAACAGACTTTATATAAATAAGGCTCATCCCAAATATAGAATTTTGAATCATGTTTAATTTTATCTTTCTGGGCTCTAGACAAATCATTAGGCAACTCCTTTGACACTAAATAATTAACAATATCAGCATACCAAGGCATTGTACCATGCAAAGCATATAAACACTCGTCAGGGAATAAATCAGATGAAGAAATTACTACTTCCTTATCATGGGTGATTCTACTTAAATGGTCAGCAACAAGGTTTTCTGCTCCTTTTTTATCCCTAATTTCTAGGTCAAATTCTTGTAGTAGAAGCATCCATCTCAAAGAATCTAGGTTTAGACTCTTTCTTTTTTAGAAGATATTTCAAAGCGAGAATGATCGGTATACACAATCACGTGAGTCCCCAACAAATAAGGTCTAAACTTTTCAAGAGCAAAAATAACTGCATACATTTCTTTTTCAGTAACGGTGTAATTACATTGGGCTGGATCAAGAGATCTGAAGCATAATAAATGACATATGGTTCCTTATCTACCTTTTGTCCGAGTACTGCACCTACCGCCTTATCACTAGCATCACACATTATCTCGAAAGGTAAAGACCAATTAGGTGGTCTAATAATAGGAATAGGAGCACAAGTGAGCTTCTCTTTCAAAGTATCAAAAGCAATTTTGCACTTATCAGTAAAAACAAAAGGTGCATCTTTAGCAAGTAAAGCACATAATGGAGATGCAATAGTAGAAAAGTTCCGAATGAAACGCCTATAAAAGCCAGCATGCGCTAAAAATGATCTAATTTCACGCACACAAGTGGGGTAAGGAAGTGAACTTATGACATCAATTTTAGCTTTATCGACTTCGAGTCCTTTAGAACTAACAATATGACCTAAGACTACTCCTTTTTCCACCATAAAATGACATTTTTCAAAATTTAACACAAGATTGGTCTCGACACATCTTTTCAAAGCAAGAGATAAATTATGAAGGCACAAGTCAAAATTATCACCAAAAACCGTAAAATCATCCATAAAGACTTCCATAGAATTATCAAGCAAATCAGAAAATATGCTCATCATACAACGTTGAAATGTACCTGGTGCATTACAAAGTCCAAAAGGCATTTTTCTAAATGCAAATGTGCCAAAAGGGCAAGTAAAGGTAGTCTTTTCTTGGTCCTCAAGGGCGATGGGAACTTGAATGTATCCTGAATATCCATCGAGAAAACAAAAAAAAGAACGTCCCGCAAGCTTTTCTAACATTTGGTCAATATATGGCAACGGGAAGTGGTCTTTTCTAGTGGCTTGATTAAGCTTCCTATAATCTATACACACTCTCCACCCATTGGACACTCTAGTAGGAACAAGTTCTCCTTTATTATACTCGACAACCGTTAAACCTGTTTTCTTAGGCACGACATGAATGGGACTTACCCACTGTGAATCTGAAATCGGAAAAATGACACCCGCATCTCGCCACTTAAGAATTTCCTTTTCTACTACATCCATCATTGAAGGATTAAGTCTCCTTTGGGCTTCTCTAACAGGTTTGGCATCATTTTCTAAAAATATTTTATGCATACACAAAGTAGGACTAATCCCTTTAATGTCAGCGATGGTCCATCCTATTGCCTCTTTGTATTTCTTAAGAACATTTAACAATTTTTTCCTCTTGTGACTCAGAAAGTGAACTAGAAATGATGACTGGCAAAGTGTCATTTGCACCCAAATAAGCATACTTAAGGTTACTAGGCAGGGGTTTTAATTCAAGTCCAGGAGGTGATTGAATAGATGGGATTAACTTAGGGGTATTGACAGGCAATTCACAACTTGAAACAGTTGCATATTATTAGCACATGTATTTCCCGACTCATAATTAACACTTTCGGATGCAAAATCAATCCGAGCAAGCAACATGATTTTCTAAATGTGCAGTGAGAGGAGATTCAACATATTCAACATGGAATGAGTTAAATTTTTCTTGTGTAATGCAATCAATCTCATCTATACAATCCACGAGTTCACATCCCGCATGTTAGAAGGGTAGTTCATCGCATCATAAATGTTAAGTTTAATCATTTCACCATCAAATTCAAAAGAAAGAGTACCCTCCGACACGTCAATTTTTGCTTTAGCAGTTTTGAGAAAGGGCCTCCCTAACAACAATGGCACATCAATAGATTCAAGCGTATCACCCATATCAAGAATATAGAAGTCAACAGGAAACACTAACTCATTTACTTGAACTAAAACATCTTCTAAGACTCCTAAGGGATACGCTTGTGATCTATCGGCTAACTGAATCACTACGTTCGTTTTAGAGAGAGGGCCCAAGTTCAAAGATTTATAGATAGATCTAGGCATTACGCTAATGGATGCTCCTAAGTCAAGCATACACCTATTAAGCTCATGGTTTCCGATCTTGCAAGGTATAGAAAACATTCCAGGATCCTTACATTTAGGAGGTATTTTCTTTTGAATAACAGCAGAGACGTTCTCCCCCACACATACTTTTTCACCACTCTGAATTTTTCTTTTGTTAGTGCATAAGTCTTTTAAGAATTTAGCGTATTTAGGCATTTGCTTGATTGCATCTAAGAGAGGTATGTTTATTTCAACCTTCCTAAATGTCTCTAAGATCTCATTGTCTAACTCTTCTTTCCTAGAGTTAGCAAAACGTGAGGGAAATGGCACTATCTCCCTAGGATCAGGTTTATTTGAAAAAGGATTCACGATAGATTTTTCTTTTTCTTTTCTCACCTTCCTCACTTCATTTTCCACATTTTGGACTTCAATCTCATCATTAATATCACTAATCTGCCCAATTTTGTCACCTAGTAATTTTTCACTATCTTTTTCTCTGGTTTCATGACTCACCTCGACTTCTTTTTCCACTTTACCTCGATTTTCAAGTTCTTTACCACTTCTCAAAGTTATGGCTTTAGTTTCATCTATGAAGTGAGGTATAGGCTTTTCAAAAACTTGTCCATCCAATTTACTTTATATGTTGCTAAGAGTAGTACATATTTGTTTTATTTGGTTATCTAGATGGTGAAGGTGATTTTCAGTTTGTTGCTGATTATTAAATTCATGAGAGTGAACTTTTCCTATTTGGAGAGCAAGTTGTTTTACTAAATTTTCCAAAGATTCATGTTGAGTACTAAAACTGGAAACTTGGTTACTAATATTAGTAACTACAACTTTAAATTAAACAATTTGTTCAGTTTGCTCCTTCCGTTGCCTTTGAATTTTCACTTCAGAATCAATTTTGGTCCCATATTGTTCACTGTTAAGGGCCATAGTAGTTATTAACTCTCTTGCTTCACCAGGAGTTTTATTCACCAAAGTTCCACCACTAGCGATATCTATTAAACGTTTCTGATCATCTAACAAACCATCATAAAAACATTCAATTAGGAATTGCTCACTAAGTTGATTTTGTGGGCACGAAATGCAAAGTTTATTAAATCTTTTCCAATACTCATGCAATTGTTCATCTTTATCTTGCTCAATACTACATATTTGTTTCCTTATTAATCTAGTTACGTTAGCAGGTTGGTATTTTTCAAGAAAAGCTCTCCGAAGGCCATCCCAAGAAGTAATAGATCCAACGGGAAGATAAAGTAGCCAATCTCTAGCTAGATCATGTAAAGTAAAAAGGAAAACACGAATTTTAATACCATCATCATCTTTACCATTTAACAATAAAGTAGAGCAAGCAAGAGTAAATTCTTGTAAATGTCTATGAGCATCTTCCTTATCATGACCATAAAATTTAGGGAGAATTTCGATAAAACCTGGATCAAGTTTGAATGGTTTCTCTAGTGCGGGAAAAATAACGCTCATGTGTGTCTCATATGCATTGAACATATACTCTTTCAAGCTCTTTTCACCTTCTCCAGCCATTTCACTAGCTAACAGTCACACAGAAAATATAAATGTAAAGGTTAGATCAATAAACAAGAACCTAGAATTTAACAAATAACTAGATAAATTATAATACTTAAACAATAGTCTAAAATAATAAATTATACAGTCCCCGGCAACGGCGCCAAAATTTGATGCGTGTCGTTTCCGCAACAAAATTAAATTTATAATTCACTCACTAACTCTAACAAATAGATAGGGAAAGTAAGGGTCGAACCCACAGAGACTGCATTATTATCTTAAACTAATTATTTAATTATATAAATAACTATTACTATATAAAATGGGGGGTTTTCGAATATCAAAATTATACCTAAAACTATTAAACTAAAATTATGAAAATATAAATTGCAGGAAATAAAATCGGTTTTAAAATATAATAAAGAAGCTAATAGGAGACATGTAATTTTCTATAGATATTGGGTATAATCATTGATTCATTCGACTAGCCTAGGATAGATTGGTTAACTATATAACCCTTTGAAAGCAAGTAGATTACTAGTTTTATCTTTCGTACTCGTTAAATCCCGTGAAAGCACACAAATTTAATCCTAATCAAAGCTAAAATAATCCAACCATGAAAGCATGTATCAAATTATCAAACTTGACAAGCATTAGAAACACCAAACAACCGAACCCAAATTAGCCGCAAGTCGCAACTAATTGAATTCAACCATTACACAAAATTCTAGCAATTATAATTAGACCAGAAAGCTGCAACCTAATTAAAACTACTATCAATCTAACAATATGAATACATGAAATAATTTAGGTGATCAATCTAAATCAATAAACATGAATCAAAAGCCAGAGAATAAACCTTGTATAAATACCCAAAAGAAACTAATCGTTTATAACACAAACAAATTCGTAATCTCATAAACCCATATATCAAATAGTCAATTACATGTTCCTACTATTGTAAAACTACTCTAAGTTAGACATAAAAACACGTAAAAATAGATAGAAAAGAGTAGAGAAAACTCATTGGGGCGAATTTCGGACTGTATATCGTCTCCCTTCACTTTCGTCCTCTTCGGTCTCCTCTCGGTTCCTTATTTCGTCGCTGTTGCCTCCTTATGCGGCATCCTCCTCTCCCTTTTATTGTTGCTGTTGGGCGTGTTTTCTACCAAGGGTTTCCTTTGACTTTTTGATGCGTGGGTTTGTGAATGGGCTTTGCCCATTTTTCTCCTCTACTTCTTTCATATGCTGCGTGTTGTATTGTTGTTGTGGTTGGGATTGGCTTCCTGTCATTTTTCTTTCTTTTTTTTACCTTTTTTTTTGTTCTTTTTTTGAATCTCTTCATTTCTTTACTTCCTTTCTCATTCTTTTGATGTATGCATGTTGACAACATTGGGCTCTAGCCCAGTTCTTTAAATTGGACCAAAGCACTAAAAAGGAAATATAAGTTTCCTTTACTCCCTTGACAGATATTTGTTGACGTACGTTTGACTCACTAATTTGCTTAAGATCCTTTTCCATTTCTTTGACTCCAAAATTATAATGTATCTGCAAACATGCAATAACTTATTACTAGTATAAAATATGGCATTGGTCACATTAATAAATAACCATATAAACCCAATTACTAGATAACATATGAAAACGATAAAAACCACAACTTATAGTTTATAATACTAATCAAGAGCTACTAATAGGGAATAAGAAGGTTAAAAATAATTATCAAGTGATTAAATCGAAATATCCTAAAAGTATAATATTTAACCCATATAATTCAACAGACGACACTAAAAGTATTATATTAGAGGGTAAAAATATGTATGAATTGGCACTTATCATTGCCCATGATGCTACACATCCTTCAGGGTACACACCACAGGTACCTGAGCCCATTAATCCTAGTGGTACACCCCACTTTGGGGGTACTTCTAGTCATGCTCCTTTTGGTGATACAGGTGGTAGCAAGTGGAGGTTTCGTTGCATATGCGTCCGAGGATGATGAGTGAGTCCTTCCTTTCCCTCTTGCTTGCAATGAGGCCATTGCCGAGTTCAAGACACCCCTCTCTATTTACTGCTTTCTAGTATAGTTTGTGTAGTTTATTGCTTTCTTAGATTTAAAAAAAAAAAGCATAAAACAAAAACACCAAAAATAAGAGTTAGACATGAGCATTATGAGTTGCATGATTGTTTCCCTGTGCCCTAAAATTTTGAATTACTATATTAACTCTTAATCTATGATAGTTGGCATGAAGAGTTGTTAGTCTTGATTTGATTTTCAATCTTCCATGATCCCATTGCTTGATACTTGTGACACATGCATTGATTGTGGAGCTAAGTTGGTTAGATTGTGAGATTTCTTGAGCTATGGATGCCTATCCTTTATCCAGTCTTCCCCTTTGTTGTGTGATTAGTTCCTCAGTTATGACATCGATCTTGATTTTGATCTTGTACTCTTTGAAATTTGATGTGCATACATGTCGACATGATTGAGGCGTTCTTTTCATAATTTCTTGTTCCAGAGTTGTGGCTGATTACATTACTCCATCTCTAGCCCCTTTGAAGTCTTTCTGACCGTTTTAATTACTAACCTTCATTCCAAACCCCTTAGCCTTATTTGATTCTTGTCCCAAGCCTAGCTTGGGGGAGCATTAGTTGATTGATTAGGTTGTCTTGATAGTTATGTATACTTTGATGTGTGCTAGTTGGAGTTAGTTTATGAAGAGATTATGATTGATTCGAGACTTCATATTGAAAAACAAAAAAAGAAGTTCATCAACAACAAATCAAGAAAAAAATCAAAAATGTTGAAATATGTATTGAATAAAGTGTTGTTTGAAAAGCAAAACAAGTTCAAAGAAAGTGAAAATGGTGATTGAGTTGAGAAAGTGAATGTGAGTGATATTTTGGAGATGTTAGTAGTTGAAGTTATGAAGGTCTCATTGGCCTAGTTTTGCTAGTCTATACTCCTCCATGCTTTGTTTATCCACCATATTCCCAAATTATTCCAGACCACTAACCCCAGCCCCATTACAACCTTTAAAAGTCCTCATGATCTCTATGTGTTGCATTATTGGATTGAAAGTGAGTCAATGGATCAAAGTTAAAGACTAAGTGTCATTTCTGAGTCTACTGAACTAAGTTGGGTGTCATTAGGTTACCTTCTAAACACATGAGAGTAGCGAGTAGGGAAGGGACATATGGTGGGAATGGAGAGTGATCGGTCACGTCTTTTGCCTGCCACAAAAATGAGAGAGAGTGTCTTCCTTGGTGAGCACCATCTTGGCATTTGCATGATATGCATAGTAACCTTGCTTGATTGCCTTTCACGGTGATTGGTTGTTGGGTTGATATGATTGATTGATGATGATGCATGCCTTCTTGATTGATTTTGAGTCCACAATTACATTTGAACTGGAATTTTTATGGGGTGAAACAATATCATGGTGTAACTTTTTGCGTGGTTTGCTTAGAGACAAGCAAAAGGTTTGCTTGAGGGATTTTGATGTGTCTATTTTGTATAGAGTATTTAGCCCAATTACCTTAGCGTTAAGTATCGGTTTGAGCTCTTTTGAGCTCGTTTTTGTGTGAATTGATATTTTAGGACTTGTTTCCGTTTGTTAGCTGTTTTTGTGCAGGTTAGGCATCTAGGGCCTTAATTTGAGTTGCGGAATGAAAGTCCAGTGGTTACATGTGGCCCATAAGGGATCCAAGACGTTGCACTAGAGATTTGGAGGAAGAATGCACGCCAGAAGTTAAGGAACAACTCTCGCCCAGTCGACCGGGCGGGTTTAGCCGGACCGGGCGAACCAAATTTTCTTCAAGCCCCATACACATGTTCGCCCGGTTGACAGGGCAAGAAAGACCGCAAAATCGTTTGCGTGCCAGACCGGACGGCCTTGGCCGGTTGACCAGGCGAAATTCCAGCTGAGCTCGTTGGAGCTGATGATCGTCGCCCGACCGGGAGGTTTCTCGAGTTAACTATTTTTCGTATTTTTTAGCCGGTTTTGCAAAAACTATAATTAGGGTTTTAGTAATTTAAATTAGTTATCTTATGTACCTCATTTATTAGGTTTAAACACTTAGTTTTCTCTCTTGTTTTGTATTGACTCTTGGCTTTTGAAGATCATTAAAGATCGTCGATTTCGCTTCAATTGTTATTCAATCATTCGATATTTTTTCTACTTAATATATTTAGATGAATTAATCAATTTTCATTATGTTTATTGTGTTTATTAGTATAATGAGTGAGTAGTCTTTTTCTAGGGCTTAGTGAGGGAAACCATATTTATACCCTTTTTTATTGTGATTTAAAGCTGTTCAGTGATTGGATTGGATTAGAGTAATTCCTAATGATTTGTTATAATTGTTTAACTCATGTAATTGTGAAATATCATGGGTTATGATTTAGCTAATAGGAGTTAGAATTCAAAGATCGTACTCATTAGAGGCTTTTTACAATTGGTAGATCTGATTATGTTGAGCGACCGTACTAGCATATGTTGATCTAACAGTGTTAAGACCCGACCGTAGGATTAACAAAATATACTCTAATTACTCGAACCTCAATCCAAGTATTGTTGAATTGTATTGTAGTGATTAAATTTGGTATAAGCATGGTGGACCAATCAAATGCCCTAGGTTTTTGATTATTTGATAAACTTCAATCCAATTGTGTTCGGTTTATTCTAGTTTAGTTATTGATCATTCAACAAATTTTTCTCTTGAAGTATTTAGATAATTGAACATCAATCTATACAGATCCTCTCCCTGTGGATCGACCCGTATTTGCTAGTTTCCGCTGACAACAGACACTGTGCACTTGCAGTATTATTTTAAAACCCATCACCGACACTTCTTATCTATCTCTCTCTCTCTCCTCTCTTTTGTAGATCTAATGTTATGGTGGTGTTTGTAGGTGGCTGGGTTAGCCTTTGGGTGACGGTGGCTGGCTGGCCTTTGGTGGTGTGGTTTTTCGTAGTGGGTGGTGTGAGTTTCGCGGGGTGGTGTGGGTTTTTAGTTGGTCATGGTTGGTTTTCGGGGTGGTTATGTGGTTTACAGGTGTGGGGGTGGATATTTGGGGGTGGGTTTCGGTGGTGGTAACGGCCTTTGGGTGGCGGTGGTAGGATTCACCTTTGGTTGGGTTTTTAGGTATGGTGTGGATCTTTGGAGGGGTAGTGGAGGATTTCGGAGGGTGGTTGGTGGTTGGTGGTTGGTTTGGGGCGGTACTGGTTGTCATGGTGGAGTGGGTGACGGTGTTTGGGTCAAATAGTGGTGGGGTGGTCAAGGAGGTGCTCAATGGTGTTTGAAGGAAAGGGTAAGTTCAACCTTGGGGTAACGTGGGGAATAGATGTAGAGGAGTTTGAGGATGAGAGTAGGGCAAAAGGAGTCATTGAATTGATCAAACAAACAACAACTAAGGGATCATTTATGTTTGATTCCTTTACCTTATCCTGAATACCTCCAACGTAACCAAGCGTCCCCTTAGTATATTATAGCTTAAGAAACGTAAGGAAGCTAAGTCTAATTCGTCTAATCTTTTGAAAACAAGACGCAAGATTTAATGTGTCTTAAGGGATTCCAATGGTTCATAACTGTTAGTCATTTTAATTAAAAAAATTGATCCTTTCATATTTAACATCAAATCAGGAATATAAATTAACATCTCTAATACACATAGATTAAAACATACGTAAGAAGATTTAGACAAACACGCACTTCAAAAAAAATCAGACACCTCGAAGGGGTGTCTCAAAGACTTTTAATTCGTCTGATCTTTAAAAAATTCGACATAAGGTTTCATGTATGTCGGAAGTGTTAAGGTCCATAATTGTGAGTGATTTTTGTTTTTTTTTTAAAACAGAAAATTCATTAGTTGAAGGCCAAACGGCATCTACAATAGGTATTAAGGAAAAAAAAGATACAATTAAACAAGGCTAAATCAAATTCATCTTCGAAGGAACTACAATGAACCAGATCGAGCAATACAGCGCAACCCCCTTGTATTTGCTGAATCAAGCAGCTATTAATGAGGAAGTCTATCATTCTGATGTAGTTTGGGAAGAACATTCTTGACCGAGTCATGTTGACCGCATCCGAGATTCTAATACCTTCATGTTGAGTCTTGAACTTCAACCAATGAGAACAATTTCTCATATCTAAAATCAAAAAAACCATACTCACAACTCCCATAGGGGAGAAGGAGATTTCCAAAACAGAAACTAAAAACCCATAACAGGGTTTGGCAAGATCTCATAAAGAGAGACTAATTTATTAAACAAAACAAGAAAATGAATTTAAAACTGAAAATAAAAGGGGAAAGGGGGCTTACCATGGATGAAATCATCCACGGCAGCCCCTAACTGATGAAGAAGGGGTAGGGGAGGCTAGGGTTTGACAGAGAAAGAGAGAGGGGGGAGGCTAGGTCAAAAAAAGGATGTGAGTGATTTTAGTTAAAGAAAAACAAACTCTTCATATTTGAAATCTCAAATCAGAAATATAATTAGATAATACTATATATACATAGATTCCTATGCTACTTAAGAAATCATGTTGTGAGATAGTGTTGATATCTCAAATCTTGTAAATAATTGCTTTATCAAGATTTAACAACCTGGTTTCTAGGTTTATGGGTTCAATAGTGGTTGAGGATAACATAATTATCCTATTTGATAGAATATCACATATGATATTATTATGATAGATAATCTATATCTCCTAATTTTATATGAAATTTTAATCATATCTCCTAGTACTAGACTTCTAAGATCATAATAATATCATATGTGATATTCTATCAACTAGGATAACACTCAACATGGCCCGAACCCTTTTCACATGGTATCAGATCCCAAGTTGGGTTTGAATTGATCTGGGCCACGAAATGGACAACTCACATGCGAGGAGGAGTGTTGAGCCGATGAACAACCCACACGTGGAACACCCCCAAATTACTCATACTTGATACTACTACAAAATAGGGCTATAGCAACGCCCTTTTATGGAATAGTTTTACTAGCGTTGCTATGTCATATCTATTGCAACAGTAAAATAATTATTAATTTGAGTAGATTTTGACTTTGGAAAAATGTAGCTATAGAAAAACTATTGCAACAATAATATATTATGACTATTTTATTGCAACAATTTTTAGTGTTTTAATGTTTTGATAAGACATTAAGCATCTAAAACATGTTAAAAAAATAAAAAACAGGTTTATTAAAATATTTTCAATAGTGCGCTTCTTTTTTTGGTTTTCCTCCCCACTTTTTTCACGATTTTGCACACCCAAAACCCTTTGAGACACTTTCTTCCCGCCCTCGCGTTTGGTTATTCTCTTTCCCCCTCCTCTTCGTTGTCTTTAATCTTTCATCATCGTTTCTTGAAGCAACATGTGATTGTAGATTGACGTTTCTGACTTGGCTATTGGATTTGGGGCTCTAGATTGGAGATACTGAAATTGGCGAAATCTGGTTATGAATTGGCGAGAAGAACAATGTGAGTTGGTATATATCTCTTCAATTTGGTCTTAAATTTCACAATTTTTTTGTTTAAGTTATTAACCGATTATAATTGAATTTTTTGCGTGGTTTTGAGGGCTAAATTAGGGAATTCGGTTATCATTTTTGCCCTCCTCTCTCCATCTCCTTCGCCATATCATCACCATCATTTTCATGCTAAAACCCCAAATTCGTTCGTAGAAGCTCTGATTCGACACAACCTCCCATTTTTAGGGTTTCCAGTTTAATTTTTACTCCCATTTTCCCCAATTCTTCACTAAAAACAAGTAAGTGACTCCAATTTATTTATTTTTTCCGATTCTTGATTGATTTTGTTCGAAAAATGGAACACTAAAAATAGAATTAGTGCTTCTCGATTTTATCTCTTTTTGTTTGAATGTTTTGATCATTTGTGTTTGTTTTTAATGTTGATAGCTGTTGTATTAGAAGGTTTTCAAGGCTAAAATAAAGAACAAGATATGAACAAGAAATTTGAACTTGTTGTGCCGTGGTAGACAAACCACTGCCTTGAAAACGAGATTCGGTGCAACCAGCATGCATAATTGTACTCACCGATTCGTTCCCTAAGGTTTACACAACTCTCACCACACAATGGAACCCTTGGGTGTGAGATGGAGTTACTAGAACTTATGCCCAAAAAACATGAAGAAAGGAAACAGGAAAAGAAAGATAGATCATACCCAAAATCAGGAAAAAGAATTATATTTAAAGGAGTGAAGGAGAAGAAGAGACCTCCAAAGGAAATCAAAGGACCCCAAGGAATCCAATGATAAAAAAAATCCCAATAAACACAAGATAATGGAGAATAAAACTCCCATCATCAATGGGAATAATGGAGAAGAATAAATCATCATAAAAGGATGATCAACACTATTAAACCATGTAATTAAGAAGGGGTTACAAGAGGGATCCAAGGAAATAAAGAAAAAACCCGAAAACCAGCAAAAAGGGCCTTCGCCCAATCGGGTCGGGCGAACCCCGCCCCATCGGGCCCGAGACCAAAACTCAATGACCAACTGAGGTCGCCTGACCCAATCGGGCGCCTCTTTCTTTTTTTTTCCAACTTTAATCCCAACAATCCCCCACTAAAGATGAGAAAAAGATACCAAACGAAAGAAAGGAAATTCCGGGCATAAGAGGAGATTAATACATAACATCCGGTGTTACATTTAAGTAAATTGAAACCAAATGTTTAGTGAAGTGGTACAATGACTTACAAATCCAAGGGTGGACGAACCTTGAAACCCTCAAACTTTTGATCAAAGAGTGGACTAACCTTGAAACTCTAAGATTTAAGTCACACCTCCAACAACACATACATCACTCCAAAAATATAGTTAACTCCGCAAAGTGAAGGCGTTTTTAAGCCATGCGTTTACCTTAGTTTTCATGGAAGCTCTAGGAAACAAACTCAAGTTTCCATAGAAGATGGCGAGTCTTCACAACCATATAGGTGAATCCCTTGTGCTTCTCAATAGCACAAAACATCTCTTAGGATTCATTAAGAGTTTAAACAAACTCGACCTCCACAAAAATTACAACGGTGGATTTCTCAAATGCTTAGCTAGAGCACCTACCACGTGAATATAAATCCATTAAGAATTCTCAATGAATTCATCCTACTACAAGCATTACAACACAAAACGCCATAGGGATGAAATATTAGTAATGCCAATTAGATACACTTCATGGGCTTAAGCCCCATCCCCCTCGACGAATCAAGAACTTGCTTCCTTGCCAACCCCTTAGTCAAAGGATCCGCCAAATTTCTTTCGGACCTTACATAGTTCAAAGCAATGACTCCATTCTTGAGTAATTGTCTCACCGAACTATGTCTAAGGCGTATGTGCCTCTTCTTACCATTATAATTGCTATTGTTAGCTACACCAATTGCAGCTTGAGAATCACAATGCAAAGAAACCGGGAATATTTTTCCCCCCACAATGGGATGTCGGCAAGAAGACTACGTAGCCAATCCGCTTCTTGACCGCCAACTTAAGAGCAATGAATTCGGATTCCATGGTGGAGCGCGCTAAACATGGTTGTTTTGAGGAATTCCATGATATAGCACCTCCACCCAACATAAAAACATAACCACTAGTAGAGACTACTTCATCATTATCGGATACCCAATTAGCATCACAAAAACCCTCCAAGACATTAGGAAATCGATTAAAATGCAACCCAATTTCCATGGTGCCCTTAAGATACCTTAGTAACCGATAAAGTGCATTCCAATGATCACTACTAGGATTATGAGTATAACGACTTAATCTACTTACCGCATAAGCAATGTCGGGACGTGTGCAATTCATCAAAAACATTACACTCCCTATTACCTTAGCATATTGCTCTTGTGACACACTAGGACCCTTGTTCTTCATAAGCCTTACACTTGCATCATAAGGAGTTTTACAAGGCTCCACATCATATAGCAATTGAACTTCTTCAAGATCTTATCCACATAGTGATATTGATTCATTGAGAAACCATCCTTTAGCTTGGTCAACCGGATACCAAGGGATCACATCGGCTTCACCTAAATCCTTCATTTCAAACTTAGTAGAGAGAAAATCTTTAGTGTAATTTACAACCTCAAGGTTAGTACCAATAATAAGCACGTCATCAACGTAAAGACAAATAATAACACAAGAGGAATCCAAAACTTTAGAATATACACAAGAGTCCGAGGAATTAGCCACAAAACCATCACTCCTAAGAGTACTATCAAACTTTTCATACCATTGCTTAGGAGCTTGTTTCAAACCACACAAAGACTTCCTAAGCCTACACACCTTGTGTTCTTGACCCTTAACCACAAAACCTTCCGGTTGAGTCATATAAATCTCTTCATCAAGATCACCATTAAGAAAAGCCGTTTTAACATCCATTTGATGAACCACTAAGTCATGAATCGCCGCGGTGGCAATCTTAGTCACGGGTGAGTAGGTATCAAAGAATTCTATACCCTCTTTAATTTTTGAGTGAAACCTCTAATAACAAGTCTAGCCTTAAACTTATCAATAGAGCCATCGGGTTTCTTCTTCTTTGTAAAGATCCATTTACAACTTATGGGTTTAGACCCTTTAGGTAAATCACATAAGTCCCAAGTATGATTAGACATGATTGAATCTAATTCACTTTTAATGGCCTCTTTCAAAAAACTAACATCCATGGATTTCATAGCTTCACTATAAGTCCTTGGGTCTTCTTCTAAGAGAAATAAAGAAACAACATTTTCACTCAAACAATTCACATCAAAGTTCTCAACAAGAAAAGTGGTCAAGAAATCTGGTCCAAAGGTAGTCTCTACTCTAACCCTCTTACTCTTCCTAGGATGTACTCCTTCTACTACCAAATTAAAGGAGGAGACGGAAGATTACTAGAACTAGGCATAGAAACATCTAAGGACACATCAAAACTTGACTCATTCATATGTATAGAAGATGATGATGATTTCAAAGGGAAATAATGCTCAAAGAAAACTGCATCTCTAGATTCACAAATAGAATAATCACTCAAAAGCATGAACCTATATGCGGCACTATAATAAGCATAACCAATAAACACACAATCAAAAGTTTTAGACCCAATAGTGATTTTCTTAAAATCTGGAAAAGCAACTTTAGCTAAGCACCCCCACACTTTCAAAATACTCATGTTCGGTTTATAACCTTTCCAAAGTTTATAAGGTGTTTTATCCAATTTCTTATGGGGCACTCTATTGAGTACATAACACGCGGATAGAACCGCCTCTCCCCACATGTTGTCGGATAATCCGGAACTTAAGAGC
The DNA here is from genome assembly GCA_947646795.1 of Beta lomatogona. Taxonomy (NCBI): domain Eukaryota; kingdom Viridiplantae; phylum Streptophyta; class Magnoliopsida; order Caryophyllales; family Amaranthaceae; genus Beta; species Beta lomatogona. The sequence continues at coordinate 60,425 of CANSNZ010000595.1, read as the reverse complement.
ATTGCATTCATAGTTTCTTTTAAAGATGTATTTTTCCTTTCGGCAATACCATTTTGTTGTGGAGTGTAAGGGGAACTTAGCTCATGGATGATACCATTGGTTTCACAAAATTCTTTTAAAGTCCATTTTCCATATTCACCACCTCTATCGGTCCTAACCCTTTTAATCTTAAGATCAAGTTGATTTTCAACCTCGGCTTTATACTTTAAAAATGCACTTTCTGCCTCATCCTTAGTTTTCAAAAGATAAACTTTAGTGAACCTTGAAAAATCATCAACAAAAGTTATGTAATAATTTTTCCCTCCTTTACTAGTAGTGCAATTTTTAAAGTCCGCTAAATCCGAGTGAATTAACTCTAGCAATTTAGTACTTCTTGATATAACTTGCTTGAATGGTTTCTTAGTATGTTTGGCCTTAAAACAAATAGGACATATAGATGCTTTATCAATTTGATCAAAAGAAATTAAGTCCATGTCCTTTTGTTTTTTCATGTAAGAAACATTTAAATGTCCTAAACGATTGTGCCAAACATCCATAGACTCAACAATATAAGCAAAAGAAGTACTTCCATTATTATTCAAAACATTCATCACAAACAATCCTCCACTAAGGTAACCTTTCCCAACAAAGTCTCCATTCTTAGTAATAACAATCTTGTCCGCCTCAAAGACAAGCTTTAAACCGGCTTTGTTGAGAAGGGCACCCGAAACAAGATTCCTCCTAAGGGAGGGAACATACAAGACATACTCAAAAACAAAGTTTTTCCGGAAGTGAGTTTAAGGTGGACCTTCCCTTTGCCAAGAACTCCCGCGGTGCTACTATTTCCCATGTAAACATGGTCTCCATCGGTAGCATCTTCAAAGTCCGTCATGACAGCTTTGTTAGCACAAATATGTCTTGATGCTCCCGTGTCCAAGATCCACTCTACCTTGTTTTCCACCAAGTTGGCTTCAACTACCACCGCGGCTATCACACCATCCTTTTCAACAAGATTGACATGGGAGGCACCATTGCAGTTGTTCTTGCGGTGGACACATTGATATGCCTTGTGTCCTATCTTTCCACATACATAGCATGCTCCTTTGGTCTTTTGAATCTTGTTGTTAGAAGTGAAGTTCCCTTTGTTTCCATTATTCTTCTTCTTACCTTTGAACCTGTTTCTAGCCATAGGATCACTAGATTCAACCAAGTTAGCTTTACAAGAATTCAAAGAGAGAGAATCAAACTTATCTTTGAGGCGGTTAGCCTCCTCGGTCCTCATGTGACCAATAAGCTCTTGAAGGTTCATGTCCTTCTTCTTGTGCTTCAAAGAGTTTCGGTAGTCATTCGATGAAGGTGGGAATTTCTTCAAAAGCACATTGGCTTGAAGAGTCTCACACATTTTCATCCCTTCACCAAGGATATCGGTGATAATGTTCTCATAGTCATGAACTTGATCCATGATGGATTTGTCATCCGTCATCTTGAAGTTAATCCACTTACCAACCACATATTTCTTCTTACCGGCATCATCGGCACCATACTTCTTTTGCAAAGTGTCCCAAATGGACTTGCTTGATCGATTAGTGATAAGGACATCAAATAAGATTCCACTTACATGATGAAGGATTTGAGCTCGAACAAGCTTATTGTCTTTCTCCTTCTTGGTCAATGCATCGGCTTTCTTGATATCCTCCGCCGAAAGGGAGGCATCCGGGGCTACCGCCTTGCTTGCTTCAATTGCTTCAATCACATCCTCATAGAGGACATAATCAATTTCAAGTTGCTCAAAAAAGATCAACAAATTTTGTGACCATCTCTTATAGTTCTTGCCATCAAGAGGCTCCAACTTAGAGATGTCGGGAAGAGTCTTGTTCAACATTGGATTAGCCAAAACAATCGACGTAAAATATCTCGTTTTCAAACTGTTGTATTAGAAGGTTTTCAAGGCTAAAATAAAGAACAAGATATGAACAAGAAATTTGAACTTGTTGTGCCGTGGTAGACAAACCACTGCCTTGAAAACGAGATTCGGTGCAACCTGGGGTGCACAATTGTACTCACCGATTCGTTCCGTAAGGTTTACACAACTCTCACCACACAATGACACTCTTGGGTGTGAGATGGAGTTACTAGAACTTATGCCCAAAAAACATGAAGAAAGGAAGAAGGAAAAGAAAGATAGATCATACCCAAAATCAGGAAAAAGAATTATATTTAAAGGAGTGAAGGAGAAGAAGAAACCTCCAAAGGAAATCAAAGGACCCCAAGGAATCCAATGATCAAAAACAATCCCAATAAACACAAGATAATGGAGAATAAAACTCCCATCATCAATGGGAATAATGGAGAAGAATAAATCATCATAACAGGATGATCAACACTATTAAACCACATAATTAAGAGAGGGTTACAAGAGGGATCCAAGGAAATAAAGGAAAAAATCGAAAACCGGCAAAAAGGGCCTTCGCCCGATCGGGTCGGGCAAACCCCGCCCGATCGGACCCAAGACCAAAACTCAAAGACCAACCGAGGTCGCCCGATCGGGCGCCAACGACTACGAAAAGTAGCCCGCCCGATCGGGCGGCTCGCGCCCGACCCAATCGGGCGCCTCGTTTCTTCCCCTTTTTCCAACTTTAATCCCAACAATAGCTATTTGTGCTGTGATTGTTAGATTGAATATTGCTATTTTCTTCAATTTTTCTTCTTTCTTTTTGCAAAATTCATTTAAGATTTGATGGTTTATATAATTAGTTGAACTGTGAAACAGAGGTTTTCTTTATTTCTCCAAAGTTCCACCACTACCCACTAGATGATCTGCCATCTGTTGAACAGTGAATATGAGGTACTCTTTACTTCTCTTTCTCTTTGATGGTTTATATAATTAGTTGAAAATTGGACGTGAAATTTGAAGGTTTAGTTGGATACTGGATGTGTGAAATTTGGATGTGTGAATTTTGATTGTTTAAATGAAAATTTGTGTGTGAGTTTTGATAGTTTTAGTGAAAATTGGGTGTGTAAGTTTTGACGGTTTAGTTGATATTGGATGCGTGAATTTTGACGGATTAGTGAAAATGAACGTGTAAGATAAATTAATTATTACATACATGGGTGATTTTCAAGTACATTAAAAGAACAATGTATCATACTTATACAAAATAATGATTTTGATTAATAAATTAAAGCAGCTAAACTAGAAAGGTATGATCTAAACTGGTGATTTAGTGATTGCGTTACGACTTGAAATCATATTTTAAGCTTCGAGACAGCAAAACAGCAATAATTACACATCAAGTATATGAGATTTTAAGGTTAGCAACAACTCAAATCTCAATTAAGTAGCCGCTAAACTAGAATGCTTTCATATCATGTAGTACTAGCATTAGAACATGTTGCTCTTTATTATTTTGTTACCGCTGCTGATAGCTGGTTGCTACTACTGCCTTGTCGCTGTTGTTGACTGCTTTTTCCCTACTATGATGTGCATGTAATTTGCTGGAGTTTGGACCTTATTTTGCTCCTCCTCGATTACATTCTTTTCACTAATTCTTTTGCATTTATGAAGTCGTAAGATATCAAAACCTTCTACAACATACTCAGCAGTTGTATGACCTTATACATCACTAGTTGTACCCCTTTACCTTTTATTCTAAAATTGATGTTTGGAGACACTGGAAATGATTTATGTTGATTGGTGCACATGTTACAAATGTGGAGGGAAACCATGCTTATGCAGTTCGCTTCACTATGCTCATCCCGAATCAAATGTCAATAGCTCATTGTTTACTTTTTTCCTGTTTGATAATTACATACTCTATCTCTCATCAAGGAGCTCGAATACAATGTAATCCAGTTATTTGGGTTATAAAGCAAAAAAATTACTTTGCAGGTGGTTATAGAGTGAGTTGAAATTTGTTCTCTATTTTAATCTCTGTGCAGCGAAAAGGAAGATGATTGAACATAAAATTAGTAGTTCAGCATGCCTTGGTTGACATGGAACAGTTGCTCGTTTACTGATTGCTTTATGTACCCTCCTTAATTCTTAGCATACCTTTTTTAGGTAGTTCTATCCATATTTACTCCCACTTATAGTGTATGATTAATGTTAGCATTACCCACATAAGCTTTTGAAAGCCAACATAGCCTGCACAGAAGCTTCTAAAGGTTGCTATATCTGACCATATCTCATTTGTCTAATTGGTTTCTAATGAATTCTTTGCCCATTCCCTCTTTCTATTCTCCTCTATAATATGCTAACTTGTTTGTTTGGCACTAAAACAGAAAACCCAGCGCCTACAGAGGAGAAAAGCTGGCTACTTGGTTGTTGTCATTTGATTAGTAGCTCAAAGAGTATATACATGGTGCAAACTGATAGAGAATATGCAAATATTCTCTCATTATTCTTTGTAGATATTGTTGTTATATATGGTAAATATTCTCTCAAATCTTTTTAATGTGATAATGGTCGTGAATATGATAATAGTCTATTTCATCAATTTTGTGACACTCATGGCATGCTTTTTCGGTTTTCTTGCCCATATAAATCCTCTCAAAATGGTAAAGCCGAACGCATGATTCGCACCATAAATAATATGGTTCACACTCTTCTCTTTCAAGCATCTCTTCCTCCTTTTTGAGTCTATACTATAGCCACTGCAGCCCACTCTTCTAAATATATTACCCACTACGGCTCTTCACTACAAAACTTCCACATACGTTCTTTATCGTCGATCTCCTTCCTATGACCACCTTCGAACGTTTGGTTGCCTTTGTTATCCAAACCTTTCTTCCACCACTTCTCACAAATTGGCCCCTCGCACCACTCCACGTGTCTTTTTTGGGTTTCCTAGCAATCATCGTGGCTATCTTTGCTATGACATATCTAAAAATGTCATCATTATCTCCCTTCACGTCACTTTTCAAGAAACAGAATTCCCCTTCTCCAATCTTGCCACCTTCAACTCACAAGATTATGATTTTGTTGAGCATGACCCCATTCTCCCCCTCTTTCGAGCCCAGCCCCACAAAATGAGCCCTCACCCCCCCCGCTAGGCCCCGTCCACTCATTTTGGGCCTCCGCCCGAATCCTCCCCCCCCCTTCCTTGAGCGGCGGCGTCCCACCCCTCTCTCTTTCACCCGTGGACTCGAGCCCACCTCCCGATCCCTATATCTGGCCCACCCGCCGATTCCTACATCGGCTCCCTCACTCGCCACGCGTGGGCCTGCGCCCGGCCCCAATCCCCCTCGCCCGCCCTTGCTTCCCTCCCTCACCCTGATTCCCCTACCATCGGTCCACAAATGACCACTAGAGCCCATCACAGTATTTTTAAACCAAAACAAATCCTCAATCTTCACACCCAAACCGTCTCACCCATTCCTAAAAATCCCAAATTGGCCCTCCAAGACCCGAATTGGAATACCGCCATGCATGAGGAATTTAATGCTCTTACTGAACAGCATACTTGGGATCTTGTTCGAGACCGGAAGGGGTTAATGTTATTCGTTGCATGTGGTTGTTTCGTCATAAGTACGGGATACATGTGCACTTAAGCGCTATAAAGCACGTTTGGTTGCTAATGGTAACTCTCGGCGAGGTTGGGATCGATTGCGATGAAACTTTCGGTCCCGTGGTTAAACCGGCCACCATTCGGACCGTTTTGAGTATTGCTATGGGTAAGCAATGGCCCATTCATCAACTTGATGTTAAAAACGCATTTCTTCATGGCTCTCTCAGAGAAATGGTTTTCATGTATCAACCTCCTGGTTTTGTGAATCCCCATGCTCCCACCTATGTCTGCAAACTCCGTAAATCTCTCTATGGTTTGAAGCAAGCACCCCGTGCTTGGTATCAGCGTTTTGCGCAATATCTTCTGCATATTGTATTTGCTTGCGGCTTCGAGTTACTCTTCTTTGTTTATATTCCCCTTTAGCTACCGACACCTTGCTTTTTAGTTATTATATGTGGATGATATTGTTTTGACGACGTCTTTTGATGCCCTCCGAGACCGCATCATCTCCCTTATGAAAGCGAGTTTGCCATGACCGATCTAGGCGGTGAATTACTTTCTTGGAATTTTTGTCCAGCGCACACCCAACAATATGTTTCTGTGTCAGAAAAAGTATGTTGAAGATATCATTCAGCATGCTAGCATGACCACCGGCAAGTCTGTGGCTACTCCCGTTGACACCAACTCCAAGCTCAGTGCTTCAGATGGCTCTCTCATCTCTGATCCTACTCCCTACAGAAGCCTAGCTGGAGCGCTTCAAGATCTCACCTTCACTCGTCCCGACATTGCCTATCTTTGTTCAGCGAGGTATGTCTATTCATGTATGCCCCCGAGATCCTCATTTTAACGCTCTTAAGCGTATCATTCATTATATAAAAGGCACTCTTGATCATGGACTCCATCAGTATCCATCTGCTCCGAATCGTCTGGTCACTTATACTGATGCTGATTGGGGTGGATGCCCTGATACTCGCCGTTCTACGTCGGGTTATTGTATATTCTTGGGTGATAACTTGGTCTCCTGGTCTACCAAACGGCAACCCACTCTTTCTCGTTCGAGCGCTGAAGCTGAATATAGAGGGGTTGTCAATGTTATTGCTGATTCGTATTGGCTCCACAACCTCCTTCTTGAGCTACATTGTCCCCTCCGTAAGGCCACCATTGTGTATTGTGATAACATCTCGGCCATTTACCTATCTCACAACCCCTGTTCATCACCAGCGTACGAAACACATTGAGATGGACATTCATTTTGTTCGTGAGAAGGTCGCATTAGGTCACGTGAGAGTCCTTCATGTTACTTCGTCATATCAGTATGCTGATATTTTTACTAAAGGTCTTCCCCGGCAACTTTTCACTTATTTCTGATCCAGTCTGAGTGTCCGGCCTCCTCCCGCTCCAACTGAGGGGGTGTGATAGAGAATATGCAAATATTTTCGCATGATTCTTTGTAGATATTCTTGTTATATATGGTAGATATTATTGTTTAGTAAATATCTTTTGTATAGCTCATATTTCCTAGATTGTACTCATATATATTCCATCAATAAATGAAACTCCAATCAAGGAGATTATCATTATCTTACACAAACATTGTTTTTTAGAATGGTATGAAGTTATTGTCCCTTGTTTAATTGGGAGATTGATTATGTTCGTCAATTCGATCTAGTAGTAAATTAGTTTTTTCTTCTTATTATGCATGAATTGGTCTTGTTAGTATATTGGAATTGTAAATGCCATGATTTAAGAGTTGTTTGTAACTGATTAGGTTGATTTGCTTATTCATATTTCTAAATCCTGGAATTATTAATGTTATTATTCTACTATAATGGCCGTTGTAGCTTCAATGAATGGCATGTTTACGTCACCGAGGTTGCATAATCTATTGGTTTTTAGTGGGAGGAGAACATTTACAGTTGGTATTTTCTTTCCCTTTAATTATTAATTTGATTATATGAGCAATTATATGATACTCCCTCCGTCCTATAATATAAGTCCTGATTCTGTTTTTACACGGGAATTAAGGTAAAGTGAAATCTTGTTTTATTTGAATAAAAAAATTCATTTTTATTGGGAAACATGTACATTGTTTTTTTCTTTTTAACAAAAAATAAAAGTTGAACATTAATGTTGCATGGTTTAATGTGTAGAATAGTACAATGGGGTATAAGATTCCATTTTATCATTAATAATGGTGCATTGAAAGCTGAAATTATAATGACTATTTGGGAATTAAATTATTTTCATGAGGGCATTTTGGGCATAATCATTGATTGAAAATAGAAACGGGACTTAAATTTTGGGACACTTTAAAAGGAAAGGGGACTTATATTATGGGACGGAGGGAGTATAATTTACGCAAGACTACTCTATTTGGTTAATCTGTTAATTTCATCGCATCTTCTTATATTTGAGCCAAATTATTAATTAATTGTTATTTTAGATGGTGTTTTGAAGTAGGATTATTTGGTGTGTTAAGATGGTGTTTTGAAGATTTCGCTCCTAATAAGATGGTGTCCTGTATTTGTATATATGTACTTGAGTTGTATAATATAGATTCTATTGGATCATGGTTAATAATTTTTTTAGTTATTTATTTGTATTGTACGAGAATATATACATATATACTTGATTTAGTCTTTGTTTGGTTCTTTGCTTAGCTTGGTTGTGTAATATGGGGCTGCTAATTTGGCTGTGTAATGATGGGTCGCTACCTAGTTTGTTTATGAGAATTATATTGACTATTATTCTTACGTTTTACGGATGATAGATAAAAGGTAGATACAAGGATGGCAAGAAGGGCGTAAATTGAAGTTCTTTTGGACTGATTTTGGACAAATAAATTCAATTCTATGTTTTAAATTGCTTGACTATTAGTTCTTTTTGGAGATTAATTCATTAGTTTTCTGAATTGATGTATTTATATTATAACAATGGTTTTTGTTATTAGAATGATTGTTATGGATATTTTATTTTAATAATAAGTAAAACTTAATTTGAAATAAATGTTTTCTTTTTGTAGTAGTTGGATATTTTGGTATAATATTTTCATTTTAATGAGCTATTGCTATAAGTTCACATTAAAGTGCCGCAATAGTTGTATCAAGAAACGTTGCTATAGACTCACATAAAAGTGTCGCAATAGTGTAGCAAGAAATGTTGCTATAGAATCATATAAAAGTGTCGCAATAGTTGTATCAAGAAATGTTGCTAAAGACTTCAAAAGTGTTGCAATATTAGAGCAATAAACGCTGGCATAGACTGTTGATAGTGCTGCTATAGATTGTAAAAGTGATGCCCAAACACTAAAAATGTTGCTTTATATCCTAAATAATTTTTACTAAAACTTAAATAATTGTCGCCTTACATATAATATAACTGTTGGCAAATGTTAAAAATCGTTGCATAAGAAAAGCGTGCTAATGATAACTATGGCAGGATTTTTCTAAAGTTATTGACTAACGTATCATAACTGTTGCCATAGAGTTATAGTAGCGCCACCTATTGGCAACACCATATAAATTGCTGCTATAGGTCTATGGCAACATCAAATGGATCATTGCCAACACATTTAGGCCGTTGATATAGCCCTATTTTGGAGTAGTGTGATCACTTTAAAATAAATAGTTAAATAAATTATATTTGAGTACTTTAGGAGTATTACCGCTATGTGACTTTCACACTTTTGGCAACTAACCACAAACTAACAAAATAACTTGCAGCAAAAGAATTTAACCAAAATAATAATAACTCTTTATTATTAGAAATAAATATTGTCCCAACTTAAAAAGAATAAAACGTCCTAAACTAGGTGAAGATCCCCTTCCTAGAATGCTCCCATGCACATCCAAAGTTCACCTGCAAAACTATTTACCGAAAGGTAAACGAGTGCAAAAGCCAAATAGGAAAAAGAAATACGTGTCGGTATAAAGCAGTACAAAATGTACAAGATACGTAATACATTTACTAGTTCGCAATATTTTACATTTCGGAATCTCCTTAACTAATAATTCAAGGATAACTTTTAAGAACAAACTTTTTTCCAAATAACTTGGATTAAAAATGACCTTGAAAATAATTTCCTCTTCTTATTTTCTCTTCCTTTACCTAAGTGTGCACACCCCCCAAGCTAGTCATCCCATCATGGATCTATATCAAGGGGTAACAATAATTGCCAACAAGTGGACTTTGAAACATATGGTTGCTAAATGCAACCTCACTTTACTAAATATCACCCTATAAAATATCTAAAATACCCCTTTTCCTTATAACACATTTCTCTCTCTAACTACTCCTCTCTCCATTTTCCCTCTTCGTATGTCGTCCAAATTGGGGATGGTTATACCAATTCCGCATAATTCTCCTTCCAATTCTCCATAATTCTCCTTTCTCCCTTTTCCTCTTCCTCTTCCTCTTCCTCCATAGGTTTTTCCTTCTTCCTCCATTTACATGCGGTGGAACCAACATAGGCTTTTCATTCGATGAAACCAAAGATTTTTTTGGGGCGATTTCCATGATTTATTGTGTTCTTGCTAAGCGAATTGGGTCTTGATTTTTAAGGAAAGTGCACGAAATGAAGCAAATCGGTTCATTCTTACGTGGTTCTTTTTGAAATTTTCTGCAATTTTTTTTTTTCAATTTTGTTATAACTTGTATTTGTGCTTTCTATACTTTTTCCAATTGTCAATTGCTGCGTTTTTCGGCATTTGATTCAAGCTTTATGTATTCTTCTAGATTACTCTGCATAATTACTCCTATGCTGCGAATTTAGTTTGTTTGGTCCCGTGATTTGTGCGAGATTTTCCTTCAAAATATGATTTGGTTGGGAAATTTATACGGACTGGTTTGTTAGAATTTAATTATGCAAGTTAATTGTGTTTTTTAAGTCAACTTTTTACATTTTTTCAACGAAATTGGTTTGTTGTATAATTGGTTTGTTAGAATTTCACATAAATTGAATGGAATAGCTTGTACTTGCTTCATGTAAATTGAACAAAATCAATACTACTTGTTTCATATAACTAGGAAGAAATGGTTGACCCTATTTCATATAACTTGGAAGAAGTGGTTGTTACTATTTCATGTAAGTGGGATGACTAATGTTTCATATAAATGGGATGAAGCAAACCATGATCAGATACTTTGCGTCTTTAGCACTTCTTTCATAATAAGCACCGTACCCTTCAGCACCAATCTTATATCACTCCACATTTATTCAGCTGTGCGTCTATGATTTTAAGGGGCTACCAATACCATTTAAGATATACTTGAAGATCTGCCACATGATAAGAGTTGTACATACTGTGCGTCTATAGTTCAGGCTAGTGATTATGTAGTCTGTGTTCTTGGGTTTGATACAAATGGAACAAAGAATAAGATTTCCCTGAAAATATTTTATGTTCTATTCTTATACTTAGAATTAGCACATAAATTGAAAATGGATGTTACATGTATGATAGAAAAAAATGGAAGTAGGTAGAGAGAGTACAATAAGTACGGGAAAATGCTTTGGGCAAGAGAGAAAGAGATAAATGGAGAAAGTAAGTGAAATTCTTTTCGAGACACCAAAAATCTGAAGTATGATGTTCATTTAGGGATGTAGGGAGTAAATGGTGACTCTGCTATGCCCAAACCTCCGGTTACGCTAACATAAGCAAGGCTCGTTGAATCTTGTGAATTCGAGTGAAGCTGTTTTTTCCAATTGAGCTGCTATTATTTTTTTTACTTTGTTCGGGTAGATCTAGAATATCCTTGAAGTACAATTGCAATTCCTCGAGGACTTGTTTTTCCTTTCAGTAGAAGTTCTTCAGAGTAATACATGTCACTCATATGGTTCATTATTTGCAACAAAATTACTCATTAAGAAAGTATAATACTCATAATACTACTATTTGCTAGTCAATGCAATATGACTTCCTTGCTTATCCCATACATAGGAAATAACATCAACCTTTTCTTCTAAGTTCGGTTACCGGACACAACAATCATATAAAAGCAAGAAGAATTCAAATAACATCATTAATAATAATACTAATATATGTTAACTAAAAAAATTAATATGGTCCAAGATTTGTACTAAATGCACCACTATGGATTAAAATATTTATTTCAGATATAGAATAGCCAAGGTGATTATAGCTCCTAGGTATTGAAGTTACCCACAACGTCGGGAAATCATTCCTAATCCTAGACAGAGCTGGTCACCCCAACACATCTACACCCTTCATCTTTCCAAATAATAAAAAAATAATACCTTGTTTTTTTGTGTGGTACTAGCAAGATGCATCTATACAAATCGTAATGGACATTTATGGATCAATTACACCATAATATCGTGGAACACAAAAAAGCAATAAACTTGACAACAACAATTTATAATGCAAATATGAAACTCTATACACCCATATTATGTCTACCACTTTGTAACACCCATATTATGTCTACCACTTTGTAACACCCTCAAATTACTCACTTTAAAATAGATAATTAAATAAATGATACTTGAGTAATTTAGGAGTATTACCGCCACGTGACTTCATGCTTTCACAACTAACCACTAACAAACAAAATAATTTACAGCGGGAGACTTTAACCAAAATAATAATAACTCTGTATTATTAGAAATAAATATTGTCTCACCTTAGAAAGAATAAAACGTCCTAAACTAGGTGAAGATCCCCTTCTTAGAATGCTCCCATGCACATCCAAAGTTCACCTGCAAAACTGCATACCAAAAGGAAAACATGGCAAAGCCAAATAGGAAAAAGAAAATACGCGTGGGTATAAAACTGAGTACGACATGTACAAGATACGTAACACATTTATTAGTTCGCAGCATTTTACATTTCGAAATCTCCTTAACTAATAATTCAAGGATAACTTTTAAGAAAAAACTTTTTCCAAATAACTTGGATTAAAAATGATATTGAAAACAATTCATCTTCTTATCTCCCCTTCCTTTACCTAAGTGTGCACCCCCCAAGCTAATCATCCCATCATGGATGTATATCAAGTGGTAACAATAATTGCCAACAAGTGGACTTTGAAACATAAACCCTTCATGATGTTTATCAAGCGGTAATATAATAATACGAATTAGTAAGTCATGGATAATTATCCCTTTCTCATAAACGATCGTTGAACACATAAAATTCATAAAAACCATTCAAACAATTCCTTATAATAATAATAATTTAAATTCGAAAACATTCATACAATATGATTGATAAAATCATTCCTTCTTTTTATTTCCGAAACCGAACAATAGAAACATTGTAACCATTTTAAACTAATTTTCTAAATCAATTCAACCATTAAATCAACAAACAACGTTAACACATAATGTAACACCATGGATTTTCGCTCATAATTTCTTCGAGCTATTTTCCCTTAATTATTATTTTCCAGTAATATTACAATATTTTACTTCTTAAAAATATCATGTCTTGTATTATTAGTTTTTCAACTTTTAAAATGTTATATTTATAAAAATTAATTGATTAGGAATTATATATTTTCTAGTATTTAGAAATACGCATTTGAGCTAGTATTTTTATATATTCGATTTTAGCGTGTTTGGACCGTCGCATGAATTTTTAATGTGAAGTTTTAAACTCCTAAAAGTTGCCCTTAAAATCAGAATATTGGAAGCATCATATAGGCTTTTGAACACCTTGTAACCCCCTTGTAACATCCCTTTTAATTCACCATAATTATCCAACTCAAAATCCCATTATTAGTCTTTGTAATCCCCTTTAAATTCATTTGTACGACTGAAATTTTGCCAGAAAAATTCAGTTTGTAATCCCCCCTTGTTCACGCCATTTGAAGAGCGAAAGAGAGAGTAAAAGTTTATCCCGGTTATTCCTGCCACACCTTCACGAATATGACCATCGCCGGAGATCTAACCGTTGGATCGTTCCCAAATTTGGACAGCATGTAGAGAACATCTAAACCTTCACTTACACCAGATCGGTTTTGAATCCAAGCTTTAGATCGCCATGAATCTTGATCTGAACAGAGCAACACGTAACGGTAATTTACAATGTTAGGAAGAACAATACAAGCAATTGTAGGTGTTCAAAGGTAACTAACGCCAACCCTAGATTGGTTAGTATTTTTATAGGAAATATATTGGTTTTAATAGTTACATTGGATTGATATGATGTTAGGAATTGGGTGGAAAAAATCATATATTTATGTGTGTGTTTCTTTTTCTTTTCCAAGTTGTTGAGGTTCTTTCTATGATAATTTATATTTATGAGTATTTGGTATCAGACTATCATCTCTTATTGTGGTAGTCTAACTATGGCTAGAATTCATGATTATTTTACTGGTATGTTTGATGTTATAGTATGTTGCTTATCATGATTTCTGGTTATTATTTGAATCTTGTTTAATGCATGAATTGTGAGTTTGAAACATGTTTAGAGTGTTTTGGTTTCGTCGGTCTGATGGTTGCTGCTACTGACTACTATGGTATTTCAATCTGCTCGCTTATTGTTCTCCGCTTGCGGTTGCGGATGTTCTTCTTCCTGATTTTGTTGCTTTGTCATGGTTATCAGCATGCTTGTAGTGGCATTCCAATCTCATGATATACTTATGTGTGAAGAACTTTGTGTTTATGACATTTCATTATTTGTTTTATCTTATTAAAGTTGTAGCTTACATTCTAAACATGTATATTGCATTGTTGGACTACGTTTTAATTTGTTGCTTGATTGGTACTCCCTCCGTTCTCTTTTGTTCTTCTTATTTTGACTTCCACGTTTGTCAATGCACGTTTTTGACCTTAAATATCTTTCATTGTGTATTTGTAAAAATTATAATAATTAAATATTAATAAAGTACTCAATGAGACGAATCAAACAAGGCCACATGACTATATTTTTTATCATATGTTGAAAATAATTTAGGGTATGTTACGTTCAACTTATTTTGTCTTATCTTATCTTATCTAAATAGGAAGAACAAAAGAGAACGAAGGGAGTACTTTGGAGATAATGTTATTATTATTGTTATTATTTTCATTATCATCATTATTATTGTCATTATTATAATTATTATTATTTTGAGAAGAGTCTTATTGTGAATTGAAATTCTTGGGTTGTGATCCTAGATTTCTGCTGATTTTGTGAAAGGCTTTAAGGGGATCCATATGATTTGATGATTGAGTATTATTTTTTTATTACTATTTTGTTGGAGAGCAATATATCCGGAGGGACGGAATCCCAATGTGAAGAACATGCAAACCATTGGACGGAATCTTAGGTATACCTTGGTTTTGTTGTGGTCCGAGAGGTCGGTGGGGACAGAATCCTACATTGCATTGAGAGTATGGCCATTCTTGACACAAGCGGTAGGGAACGTAACTCATAGGCTGCCTGGAGGTTGCGATATGACACTACCATATAAAGTGGATTGTCTACTAGTGTTCAGCTCTCTCTCAAACTAATTGTATTATTTTATTATATTTAACTTTTATGATTTATATTGTTGATCTTTTGTTTATATGTATATTTATTAAGCCATTTGTTTATTTTGCTATCTTTACGCTAATCAGGGTGGCCGACCATTATTAATTATTATTTTTCAAATATCAATCATAAAGGAGGAAATCATTACTAAATATTAAATGTTTAAAACTTATTCAATAATTTTTTTTACTAGGATTTAATTTAAAAGTTTAACAAATCCAAGTTTGGGGCCAGATTCCGGCCAAAATAATTAAAAACGACTGAAATTACTAAAATACCCTTTGCTTAAAATATTTATCATAGAAAATAAATATTTATGTACTTAAATAAATACTAAAAAATATGGGGTATTATAACATGTGAGTGGAAGTGTTGTCCCACAATAAATGAATTTGGAATTGGGTGTGTTGGGATGCGTATCCCACATTGAAGAAATATATGAGTTGTGTCCACTTGATAAAATGGCAATTTCTTTCATATTGCTAGTATGGTTTTAAGATGGAACCTCCTTGCTCTTTTAAAGTGGATTTACACTCCTCCATGACAGGCACAACCCAAGCTCGTTTGATAATAACTATTCTCGTTTCTTAAAGTACGTTTCTCAAGATATAACTTTACAAATGGTCATAAACATTATCAAGAACATGGATAATCAATCATCATTCAAAAGTAAGGTTGCAAAACTATTTACAAAAGTATATCCAGAACCCGCTTCTTTCAGAAATCAATTCACACAGGGAAAAAACTACGAACAAAGAGAGAGTACTCAGCCACTATCTTTAGCCTTTTGTGGAGCCTGGAGGACGTCTCATCATCTTTTTCATACTATTTGAAAGACTTTCAGGACATTTTCCCACGCACAATACAAAATATACATTTTTTTAGGGGAAATATACATAATACAAAATTCTTGTTCTTCACTGTCCAAGCATCTTTTTGACCACATGAAAACAGAATGAGAATGCTTAATTGAACCTTACAAATTCATATATTCTGAACACCCAAACCAAAACTCTAAAAACTCACAATCAAACATATTTAATTTCTCATATCATAATCAAAACTTTTAAACTCATACCTCCCAACAACTCAAATCCATGGTTCTCAAAGTTGATAAACAAACTTTAAAATCTCATATCATAATCACATTTCGAAATTATATACGAAACTCAAATCAAAAATCTCTTGTCAAACACAATATGCTTGATTCTCAATAACATAGTCCACATCAAACTTTATATAAATTATTTTAGAAAGTTATATTTAAATATAAATTGATATAAAATTAAGATCCGGTGAGAACTGTGGCCTAAAATGAGAATATAGAACCAATCTAGACTCTTAGATAATCATAAATGGATGCTCTTGATATTTCCCGTGTCATTTATGAGATTCTTATAATTTATCCAAAACTTACAAAATTGGTTCCCAACTTCCGTAAATGTAAAGCAAAAATTAGAAAAAATAGAAGCAATCGGTCGAAAAGTAAAGGAAATCACTGAAAAATAAAGAATATGGGAACCAGCTAGTGAAGTTGTAATACCTTTTCTTTTCAACACATTTGCTTGTAATAATTCCAACAGCTTAGGAGTGTTATCTTGTAAAATTCAATCATAATGTAGTTATATATGTCGTGGAGTATATATATATATATATATATATATATATATATATATATATATATATATATATATATATATATATATATATATATATATATATATATATATATATATATATATATATATAGGGGCGGATCACATGCGATTAGAGTTTAGAGTTACAACACTTGTTCATTTGGATAAGAAATGGAATTGTAATTGGAATTGGGCCTACTCCAATACAACTGTAACCCATGTTAAAACAACCTATCTCCAAATCTCATTCCTCCCCTGTAATTCCAATTTCTGCCCAACACAAATCTCACCCCCTTCCCGTAAAAAATACGATTATCTCTCTCTCCTCCCCTGAGCTTTCGTGATTTCCCATCTCTCTCCAAAATGAACACAAAACGATTATGCTATTAATCTCAAAAATTGAAGGAACGATTTTGCGGTTGATCTCAAAGATTGAAGGAACAATTTTTTATCTCAGAAGATTCAATTGAAGGTACGATTATTATTATTCATCTTTTTTCAACTATGAAATCTTCTTCCTACTTCTGTAATTAGGTTTTATTTTGAATTATCAAGGTTCTATATAATTGAGTTTCTGATTTTTTCTTGCTTTTTTCATGATTAAATATGTGAATTTGATTTTTTTTTTTTGCTGCAATTGTCATGGATTTCGCGGAGTTAGGATTGTTGCTCGCGTCTCTCTCTCATCTGTTGTTGTTGCTTTGCGCATTTTGCCGGTGTTCTTCCGCAGTTGTCCTTGTGCTGGTGGTGGTTATTGGAGCAGCACTCCTTGTTCGAGCTGCTACTATTCTTCTTCTTTATTCCTTCTTTTTCTCCCTTGTTTTTTGAGGTACAAACCTAATTTCTCTTCACCTTTTGGTTTTGATTTCAGTATCCTAATTTCAATATCATGGTGATTTAATTGTCTAATAATTATCTTTATAATTCAATTCTGATTTAGATATAAGTTGCGTAATATAAACTGAATTGCGATTGAATTTCGATTGTTTTTTTGTGAAACTTTATTCTGTTGGTATTTGACATGGAAACTTATTACTTAAGATATATCTCATTTGGTTGAGTTAGTTTCCCAAACATGTTTGAGAAATTGGAATTGGATTCCAAAATTTCAAATCTATGTATGTGTTTGGAAAACATTAGAATTGAATTCCTGAATTCTAATTCAATGTTATTGTTTGGATAACCTTATAATTGCATTCAACAAAAAAATAATAATTCTTAGCAAATAAAAGGCATTTGACATTCCAACAATCCAAAATTATAACTAAAATTATTTAAATATAGAGAGCAACATTTAAGACTAGTATTTGATAGAAATAACGCAAAAAACCTACGACATATGAAAGTGTCAAACTACTCAACAAGGCACAAGAGTACCCAATCAAGTTTCTCATCTTCTGGTAGCTCTTTCAAAAAAACTTCGTCGGGATTACCATTCATAAACCTTTGTCTTGCCCTCATAATTTGATTCCTAGAAATGCTAAACACTTAGGAAACAACTACGTGTATCTCTTGACAAGTGGGTGCTTTGGAGTGTCTTTTCTTTTGCTTTGCACATATTCTCTAAAGGACTCGCAAAATTGTTGACTGCATCAGCTACACTATCTTTTTTGCGCTTGCAAGAGCTCAAATTGGTCGGATCTCTGGGTGAGCTCCTTCCTTCATTGATCATTTCCCCCTCCATGACGTCCGTTGTCTCATCATGTTGTTCTCAACCATCCCCAACAACTCAATCTGCACCAAATAAAGTGCATAATCTTCCCAATTCTCTATGCACTTGTTGTGATAAGAGGCTGCATTTTTGTTCTACTGAAAAAGGGAGTAGAACATGATATATTTCAGCATAAACACCACCTCCCAGCAGTATGTGAAAATTGAAAAACTCAGTACTCAGAGTACAAATGCCAGAATGCACTAAATTCTGCACTAGCATGTTCCAGTATTACTGCAGAATTGAGACTAAAATTGTAAGTCAAAGCCCTTGATGATTGCTATGACCACCAAGGCATTTTACAAGTTTAACTTTTAATAAAAGGAAAAAAAAAACCTCATTTGAAATAAACAGCAGCTTTGCAGCATGCAGAAATTCTATTTTATGATTCCGATGAAACTAATTCAAAGTACAATGTTTGCCATCACTTTGTCAAACAAAGTAATTTTAATGATCCTTTTGTAATAAAAAAATTTCCATAAAAAGTGAGGTTTCCAGAGAAAATAGACTGAAGTGAGAACTATGAAAAAGTGGAAGATTTTAATAGAAAGAGATAGATGACTAATGTTTAGAGTTTAATAGAAAGACATAGATAACTCCAATCCATGATCAACAACAAAGAGTGTGCTCTCCACACATTCAAAAACACTACTTTGTCCTCTTTTTATCTTTTAAAGTTCTATAAAAGTATTAATCTCTTTTTCAAAGTTAAAAAACACGCAACTTCTTCAAGTTTATTGAGTACTCCTTAAAAATGGCTTCAGCTGCTACAACATTAAGCTACATTAATGGGTTTTGCTGCACTAAACCATCATTTGGTTTCGTGACCTACCCTTCTTCTACACAACAGAGGAAAATAATGGTTGTGGTAAAAGTAGAGACAATTAACCCCGAAATTAGGAAAGTTGAAGAGAAAGTTGTTTATTCTTTGTTGCTACTTTGAACTCTCCAAAAATTAGGCTTTTGTCAGTCTGAACCCACTGGTAATTAAGTGTTATATCGGTAGTTCCTTTGCATATTGCCCTTGTTTTATTGCTGACGTGTGTGTTTCTTTGATTTCAGGCCGCAAGCATTTAATTCGGCAAGCTCTGCATCTCAACCAGAACTACGTCCCGATATCAATGCCTCCTAAGCCCCCCAAGAGGTTCACTTCTATTCCCCCGGCATTGGGGGGGGGGTGTAAGCGGGGGCCGTGGAGCCGGCTGCGGATCCGGGAGGCGATGTTGGGCCTCCGCCCTCAAAGGCACCACCGGCACCAACTGCTAGACAACCCCCCGCCATTCCTCAAAGAGGAAATCCGAAGGGCAGGGTGATAGGGAGCTTAAAAAGAAGGCTCCAGCGAAGGGAGGCCACTAAGGAACCTACCGGCCCCGTAATCCGGGGAGGGAGACAAGGAGCCCCAGCGGCGAGTGGCGACGGTCGGGACCTCCTCCTTGCGGCCGAAGATTTACAAACAGCAAACCCTGCCAACATGATTATGGAGCTCAGGAAATTTATTGAGATGGGCAAGGCTGGGTTCATCGAGCATCCCGATGTAGATATACCGGGAATTCTCCGGAAGCGATGAACCCGGTCACTGTCCGGAGATGGCGAGCTATTCAAGCCAAAGCTCAACATCCTGGACGATGAGTCTTTGTTGCTTGACCGTCCTCCGGAAGGCGGTAATCCGGGATACCGGGTTGTTAAATGGCATCCAGTGAAGTTTGACATGCCTAGGTGGAACATGTCCATCTTTGTGGCTGCTGTGCACGCGCATAACCTAGGCTGTGGTAAGTTGTCTCTAAATTTATTCACCAAGTTTTATCCCCTGTGTTTTTTGGTGTTTTCGTTTTCCTACCTCGTTTTTGTGTTCATTTCGATGCCCATTCCGGGAAGGAGCT
Source organism: Beta lomatogona (assembly GCA_947646795.1). Taxonomy (NCBI): domain Eukaryota; kingdom Viridiplantae; phylum Streptophyta; class Magnoliopsida; order Caryophyllales; family Amaranthaceae; genus Beta; species Beta lomatogona. The sequence goes on along the minus strand of CANSNZ010000595.1, from coordinate 40,235 downwards.
TTGTGACCTCTATCGATACTACCAAGCTGCTTATGTCGGTGAGGTGGATGGTCACAAAGTTACCGAGGAGGCAACGCCGCCATGGAGGCGGGGCGACAGCTACGAATGTTGAGGCGGGATCAATTGAGGAACGTGAAGGCCGATCTTGACAAGGCCAAGGCTGCTGAACTCGGCGAATGTCCTTAACAAGGCAAACTATATCACCTTGAACAAGCAAGGATATTGAGCTGCAAAAGGCGAGGGAGGAGGCTGCAGAAGTTGACGGCCCGGGAGGCTGATACCATCGGCGAATATCGGGTGTCCGTTGACTTCGTCCATCGCTTGGCCAACCGGTACAATGGGGGTTGGGCCGTCGCTATCTTTGTGTAACCGACACACCTTTTCGGATCCGGACTAGAGCGGGGTTGAGGAGGCCCTTGGCCCCGGGAATTCGAGACCCCGGTGGAGAACGAGGAGGCTGGATCTTGGGGTGACGGAAGGCGACATAGCTAACACCGACCCTCGTGCTTGATTTTGAGGAGGATGAGTCGGAGGGCTGCTGGGGAACAAGGCGACATGGGAGCCAAGAATGATCGGGCGATGATGTCGTCATTTTTGACAAGAGTCCTGATGGCTCAAAACTTGAAACGGTTGCCGATGACGGCAAGGCTCCCTCTTCTGAAGCTCCTCAGGGTGCTTAGCTTAGGTCTCCCCTTTCCCCTTATAATTGTTCCCAGTCGGGCCGTATGTGGCCGACCTATATTTTGACCTTTTTTTGTTCCTAGGCTAGTTTAGGATGTAAATTAGATTTTCATATTAATGGAAGTAATTTTACCAACTCTCGTATCGGTTGTGCATTTATTTTGTTTATTTATGCCAGTTCTTCATTCTTTTTCTTTTATCGTATCGGCAGATCCGCATGGGTTCATAGACCGGTAAATAGTTTATTTTACTATTTTAATCTGGCAGATCCACTAGGGTCATTGACCGATTCTCGGGTGAGATACTCTCATGTCGGCAGATCCACGAGGGTCATTGACCGGCGGTGTACACCTTGGTTGGCGAGGTCCTCGAGGGTCATTGACCATCCCCAAGCTTCATGCTTGCTTTGTTTGTCTGACGGCGAGATCCACTTAGGTCATTGACCGCGAGGAACCTTGATATTGTTAGTTTCTCTTGACGGCGGATCCACGTAGGTCATTGAGTCAAGGAACTTACTTCTTTCTTCCCCCACCTTGACGACGGATGCTCGTAGGTCATTGACTATCAAGGGGCTCTATTATATATTATTTCGGTCTTCCTTAATCCACGTAGGTCATTGGCCGTCAAGGAACTTCTAATAATTCGTACACGTAATATGTTAACATAAATTCGTCTTATTGAAAATGGATAACACTAGTTCTGACTTCGATGCCATAGTACTAAGTAATGCTGAAATTGGCAACAATGCCGTTTTTTTTTTGTTATGTAGCTAGACTAAGAAGCAGGGCTAAACGAAATACTTCTTGAGCACGCTGGCATTCCAGCTGTTCTTGAGTGGCTTGCTCGACATATCTTCCAACCGGTAAGAACCCGAGACTATTTCCTCTTTCACAAGGTAGGGTCCCTCCCGAGTTGGCCGTCAACTTGCCCTCGGCACGAGGCCATTCCGGTGGCCGCCGTGCGCCCGAGCACTAGGTCTCCTTTCTCTATTGGCCGGCTTCTTACTCTTTTGTTGTAGGCCTTGCTTATCCGATCTTTATACGCTGCCGAGCTTGAGTTCCTCTGCGAGCCTAACTTCTAGCAAGAGATCGAGGTCTTTTCGGTGCATTTTGTCAATCGGTTCGGGTCGTAGTTCGGGATCCGCCGGTTTGGCAATCCGAGCTTCGACCGCTAACAACGTCTCGGCCCCGAATGCCGGGATGAACGGGGTCTCCCCTGTTGCTTCTTTTTCGGTGGTCTGTTGGACCATAGTACCGCCCGGGACCATGTCGGCCCAGGCACCCTTCAAATCATCCGACTTCTTCTTGAGGGTGTTCGGAATTTGTTTATTGGCGGCTTCGGGTTGGCCGTTACTGCAGGGATGACACACGGATGAGTATGCGAACTTGATGCGGTACGGGTTCAAGAAGTACTTTATGGGCCCGCAGTCAAGCTGGACGCCATGGTCCATGACTATTCCCATAGGAATTCCAAACCTTGTGATGAGGTTTTGCCGGATGAACATCCTAACACTTGATTAGCCGTTATCTTTGCGGTCGGCTCAACCTCAATCCACTTTGTGAAGTAATCAATTCCGACTATTAGGAACTTTCTTCCTCCAAATGCTTTGGTGTGAATGGTCCTATGATGTTCATCCCCCACCGAGCAAAAGGGATTGGATTCGGGATCGATGCAAATCATGTGCCGGTTGGTGTATGACTGGTGTGAACCTCCGGCATTTGTCACATTTCTTCACGTAGGCCTTTGCATCTCTCGGCATTGTTGGCCAATAGAAACCACCCCTTAGGGCCTTCAGTGCTAGTGTCCTTCCACCGATATGGTTTCCGCATACTCCTTCGTGGATTTCTTCAATGATTTTCGTGGCCTTTGGGCCGTTACGCACCTCAGGAGTGGGAGTGAAAGACCTTTCTTGTGCAGTTGACCCTGGAAAATACGAGAACTAGAGAGCCTCTCTTTTCGGCTTTTTGCCGCCATCTTATCGGTGGGTAAGCTTTCGGTCGGCTTGTACGCCAATATATCGTCGTACCATTCCTTCCTCTGGATGACTTCGTTCACCTCCACCTTGTCGGTCTCTATGCTTCTTTCCGGCAACATCTCTATCATGACGCTGCGCTTGAGATCTGTAGTGCTTGAACTTGCTAGCTTTGACAGAGCATCAGCTGCCATATTTTACTGCATCCTTGCTATCTGCGTTTTTGGAAGAACGTTGGCGTGCAAAAGTGCCACACTGCCCGAATTGGAAGTGTCACAAAAACATTTTAACCTGAAGACTCTATACTTACTCCAATAGTATTGCATTTTAAACACACTTATTAAAGACAACAAAGATATATGATCCCACCATGCAATGTATTTGTCCATCTTCTTACTTTAGGTCGTCCCAAAACAGTATCCATTTCGGTGAACATATATGCATCTAGAACATTATCCAAAACTTTCCCTATTACTTCTACTCTTAAATTTAATTCATTCCTTACAGGCTTACATTCCTTCATATAAGGGACAGAGTAAGTAACACACTCCTACTAGATTCTATACTTCCTCCAATTCATTTTGCTTCATATGGGTTAGCATACAAATTAAGGAATGAGGAGTGGTGATGGGACCACATGCCCGTGTGATTATAAGCAAGGAAGAGAGAAAGCTCACACAAGTTGGAGATACGAGATGGTAAAAATGACAGGCTTATCATATTTCTCTTTTTTCCTCTCATGGCTTGACGACTTTCTGTTATAAGTTTTATTTACTTCACCTTCTTCGCCTTTCATTCATCTCATGCCTCGAAGGTGGTTCTTCTTTTGTCTAACATGCAGCTAATTGAAACTCTCTTTTCTGTCTTCACTAAGAAGGACCGGTTTTCCCCTCCGGAATAGTCTATTTGAAATTAAATTATACTCTCTTTACGTAAAACAGGGGAAAACACATACTTTCACTCTATGTTTGGTATATCTTTGTTTGACAATAAGAGGCCTAACCTTCTAAGTGTCACTAGCTGGACCTTCACCTCATGGTATCTTATTGACAATAATATCAGCTTAGCGGCACTACGTAGGCCACACAAAAAATCATGGTGACCAACTATAAAGGTTGTACACTTGTACTTGGGGGAAAATGCCTCATTTCTTGAAGAGAGACGTGGTATTGAAAAGCATAGTATCTATCTCTCTACCAAGTGTATCCTATAGAATCATTTCATTCGATTAAGCTATTAGTTAACGTTACTAAAGAAAAGAAAATCAAAGAGCACCATCATTAGGTTGTTCAACAATTATCAACCTATATATTGCTGCGAAGCATGGGGACTAGAAAAGGAAGGGTCCATTGCTGATATAAATCATCAAAGGATAGAACAAATAACTAACTTAAGAGCCCCTTGTCAAAAATTTCTGAAATTATTTCCATCCACTTTTAAGATTATTTTTCCCCCTCCATTAAAAAGAGAATATCTATGAACAGAGGCACACATCTAATGTATATACTATAATACTATGAACAATATGCAGGGAATTCATGTTGTACTTTATGATAAAGAAATAAATTTTAATCAAGTCATGGATCATGTTTTGAAACATCATGTCTAACCCTCTTAGGTGCAGCACATAAAGCTATAATCTGAATCTACAATCTGAACAAAGGCGGTTTACATCTAAGAATGCGAACCTACACATGAGCTCATTACTAAAGTAATACTACAAAACATTTTCCATTCACATACCGAGTAAAATAATAAATAAGCTAAAAAACTCATACGTCATCTCCTGAAATATTTTCAGCATATCTTCTCTCATTTTCTTTTCACGTTCAATAGCTTCTTTGTTCATTTTAGAACATTCTGCTCTAAGCTCTTCATTGGATGCCTTGAACTCTTCATTAGATGCTTTAAGCTCTTCATTAGATGCTTTAATCTGTTCATTTGATACTCTAAGTTCCTCGTTTGATGCAGCAAGAGTGTCAACTTGGGTAGACAATCGTTCATTGTTCTCTCCAGTTCTACCTTTTTTTGGTGGTCGAGCTCCGGGACCAAGTCCTCTCACATACCCGATTTACGTTTCAAAGATTTAATGTAAGCATCTTTCACATTGAGTGTATCATCACCATGCTCCTGAATTTGTGTTTCATGAAGTTTTTTGAGTTCTTCATAATATTTTTCAGCAATCGGTTCCCAACAAGTAGTCCCATCCTTATTTTTATGCCTAGCACATGAAATTTGCAAAATTTTAGAATTAGCTTCCCATAACATGGCAACGAGGGTGCGGGGGAAGGGGGGACAGCAGGGGGACGCGGGGGGGAGTGCGGGGCGGTGTAGGGGGTGCGGCAAGGGGGTGCGGCAATGGGGATGTGCATGGGGTGTGTGGCGGCGGGGGGGCATCATGGAGGGGTATGCGGGGGTTGGTGGCGATAAGGGGGGGCGGCGAGGGGGTGTGCGCAGGGGGAGTGCGGCGGGCGGTGCGGGGGGGCCTACGGGAGGGGGCGCAAGGGGGTGCAGCAGGGGTTGTGGCGGCGGGGGGCAGCAAGGGGGTAGCGGGGGTTGGTAGCAGCAATGTTAGTGAATGCGAGAAAACTAACACAAAAAAACAGTTGAATAACCTTACTTTTTGGTCTTCTCAAATAATCTAACATAGATGGGTTCTTGCTCCACTTCAACGGGTTCAGATGATCCTTCAAGATTTTGTGTCGGAACAATGGGTGGCTCATTCATCTACATATAATATAACAAATGATTACATATATACCAAAAGAAACGTATGGTACATCATATTATAAAGAAAGTGAAAATTACAGACAACGAAAATTACCGACCATGTCATACATTATTCTTGCTGTAGATCTTGAACCATTGGTTGGTGTTTCAATCAGCTTTAGCTTGTTCTCCGTATTAATTTTGCTAATACGCTACAAGTGCATGTAAAAGTAATCAATTGGGAAAAAAATCTTAGTAAATGAACGTAGTACGAAGTACCTTAAAATGAATTATTAAATCTTAAGGTAAAAATTCAGGTGCATATAATAGGACGATGGACACTTAAATCAATATTTGATAACTAATATGATCACATTGCACAGGGATAACAATTACATTTAAGTTGTACATGCAAACACAAGTGTGGAATATGCCAACAGTTGATAACTACAAACAATGCAGCAAATAATACTTGCGTTATCTATTTTACGAATTCCAAAACCATATTGAATATATTGGCACCGAAGATGTTAAAATACCAACAGATAATAAGCACTCAAAGATAATGCGACATGGCAATTGTCACCCAAAACTCCCTGCATCATAGGTTCTCCATATTAAGCTTCAGAACACTACTTAACGAGCAAAAGGCTAAAAAAGACCTACAACTATGAAGAACTTACAACACACTAGTAGAAAATGTCCATGTATCAAACACACAACTTATTACACAAATCTTGTAAATTGTTTTGAAAAGGGGGAACGCGTCAAACCAACGGTTGCTTTTTTAAGACCTCACGTGTTATGGATGTAATCGGTATAGCAAATTTAATCGATAAACGAATAACATTAGAAAGGAATTATCCTCTTGTTTTTCGGTACTTCAATGATTGTCAATCAACCAATCCCATTGGTCTTCATCAATAATCAAGGGTGCATTTGCGTCTTGCTTATGACTTTGTGTAGCCTCTATAGAATCTTTCCTTCGGCCTAAATCTCCAATGTCTATATAAAGATAAACATTGAAAGCTCAATGCATCAACAATATCCTCTCCACCAACCTTTTTAGGTAAATTATACTTTCCCTAACACCATAAATGATAAGCCAATAAAATTCCAGCAAGCATCATTCTATGTTACGAGAGGAATCTTGTTAGAAGTGTACATAATTCATCAATGACTTACCAAGATCTTGTCATATAACCTTTGCTTCGTATCTGGGTCCATTTTAGCCCAATTCCTATCAAAGAATTTCATTCATTACGAGCTTAGAGATGTGTTTTACGCATAAGAAACACTATAAATAATAAATTAGAGTAAAACATAGACATACTTAGTATTTAGGGGACAAAACTCCTTTACCCACTTGCTACAATCACATAGAAATTCATCTGCCTTTTCACCGATCACACGTCGAACCTCATCCATGAAGCCGACGTGACTTTTCTTCAGAATTTCTTGGCCTTTTAGTGTAATATTTCATGCCCATAGTAGGCCCACGCCTCTTACGATCAGGAAATTTTTATCGAAGCTCATCTTGATCAAGTCTTCGTTGCTCACGGTAAGTAAGCTTTGGTGGTTCATCATTAGGTTGATTTTGTTTGGATGATGTTGGGACGATTGACATTTTCCTAAAAAAAAAAAAAAAAAAGTTAGTTGACTTTAGATGAAAAGATAGAGAAGATATATAACATAACACATTTGTAAGAGAAAGGAGATGAACAAATGCTTACCAATTTGAAGTATTATTATTGAAATATAATAATAGAATTACATAGAGATATCAAAGTACAAAGCGGTACACAAATCCAAGTTATATCTTTTCTTATAGTTCAAACAAATAAACACACAAACATAAATTCTCCAAACTTTGAACTATAATCTGCAATCAACTGCCAATACTCCAACCAGACAAATTAGCATAAGGCTGGAAAGTCATTAATGGTCCATAACAACACCGCTCGTATATTAAAAGTCTCTTTCGCATAGGCATCAAACGTTTTTACCCCAAACTCCCACATTTCATTAAGTTCATCTACTAGAGGTTGCAAAAATACATCTATATCATCTCCTGGAGATTTAGGACCAGGAATTAATAAAGATAATATCATATTATCACTCTTCATGCACATGCAAGGGGGTAGATTGTACGACACCAACATCACTGGCCAAATACTATATCTACTACTCATGTTAGCCCCAAGATTAAACCCATCACTAGCTAAACCCAATCGTACATTATGTGCATCTTTAGCAAAGTCTGAAAATGTTGTGTCCAAAGACTTCCATGCTTCTGAATCTGCGGGGTGTCTCATTATCCCACCATCTTTCTTATCAACTTTATGCCATCGCATATGCCTTGATAGCTTGGAAGATATAAACATCCTTTGTAGTCGTGGAATTAAGGGAAATGACGCAAGATCGGTTGAGGAACTCGAGTTGTCTTTTGGACATCCTCGCCATCTGAATACTCATCACCACCTTGCACGACTTTCTCCTTCCATCTAGGATCCAGACATTTAGGACATTTTTCTTCATTCGCAAATTCCTTTCGAAACAAAATACAATGGTTAACACAAGCATCGATCTTTACATAATCTAACCCCAGTGCTTTTGTGTATTTTTTTTTGCTTCATAAGCATTTGCAAGAAAATTCTTGTCATAGTTAAAAGCCCTATGAAAGGTCTTCAATAACATTGAAAAAGATTTATCACTCCATTTATTGCTAACTTTATTGTGTAGCAATGAGATAATAAATTCTAATCTTTTGAATGTGGTACACCCCGGATACAACTCGGCCTCCATGTCTTCTACTAATATCATTAACTCCTTAGGATATTCATGATTGTCTGACTCTTTATTGTTTCCATTGTCATCGAGCACAGAAGTAGTTGAATTCCATGCATTTGTCGCTTCAAAAATTGATGGAGCCATGTCGTCAAAGGGCACATCTGTTTCATTTTCCTCGTTATCTGAAACTACCTCTGTTTCGCCTTCAAGCTCAACTAATTCTCCGTGACTCACCCATGGATTGTAACCATTATCGATACCATGTACTAGTAAGTGAATTTGCATAGCTTTTCGATTTTAAGCAAAAAGCAATCTACATTTCACACAAGGACATTTCAATGATGTTTCATCACTTTTTTCTTTGAAAGCAAACTCTATAAACTCATCGACCCCTGCTTTATACTCCGATTCTCGCCTATCCTTTATCCCACTATGATTCATCAAACTCCGATCGGAATTCATTCTTTCAATCAAGTAAGAAAATATTCTTAAGAACGAAAAATAGAAGATGTCTCTCATTCAGTTAGAAAAAAAAAATTATCTCCAAACTTACTAGCTTAGGTAATTAAATGGAAAAAAAATTTAGTTTAATTATATCATTTTGACAAAACTAGAAAATTCTTTAATTTAACGTGCAAAGGAGTTGTATGGAAGAGCACTTGTGCTCATTTCTTGCATATAGAACTTCATGAAACCATATTTGGATCAATTTCGCTAAACTAGGATCAACCGAGATGCATTGAAGAGCACTTGTGCTCATTTCTTACTAGAATAGAGGATGTGAGAATTTTGTTAAGGTAGTTTATATAATTTAAATCAAATGTATAAGGATGGCTGATAATTTCAAGAATTCATTCCTTTTAACCTTCCACTAAACTCCATTCAAGTCTCCACTCGGTATCTTCTCCTCTAATTGCAATTCCCATAAATGTTTAGACTTTCTGTATTCCATATTTCCATTATTCTCTTTTTTTCAATATTCAGACTTTCTATATTCAATATTTTCATTTCTAATCAAGTTGTCATCACATTTTAATGCCAAATGGAACACTTATAAACTATGAAGACATTGGAATTAATGCCAATAAAAAAAATATTTCAGAGGGAAGTTAATCAAATACCTACATGATCCACCTCGAGTGAATTTTTTTCAAACAGGTATAGCGAGAGCATGCAACAAGAAATGGGAATGATTTCCATAGATCTTGCTTACGAAAAGAAAGAAAACATTATACCCATTTTATTCATGAAAAAGGATCTTCTAAAATGTGGGTGTGTAATTAGTTGGGGATTAGAAGGTCGTTGACTCGTTGTGTAATAAACCAGAATGAGTTGTACATTGGTGACTTCCTGTTTTGTATATGTGTACTTAGTGGGATAATATAAATGAATTTGTATAAGTTTTACATAGTTGATATAATACTAATGTAAGCTCTTCTGAAGGTCTCCTTTTCCTGTGTCTTCTGTAAATATTTTAGTAAAAAATTCCATTGATGATCGGTTGCTTAGGCCAACTTACTACTCCAGTGTTAGATATCCACTATAATTATGTTTCGGTCGTGTTTCATGCTTGGCTTTTTGAGTCTTTGTATTGGATCTTATATAGAGTGTTCCTTCTGCTTTGCTCTATTGTGTTAAAATATGTTATAGTTCTCTCTTCTCTATTTAAGTAATGACTTTGGCTGATTATTTGGTCCTACTTATTGCAAGGAATGTTCAGTGAAGACGATCCAATCTACATGTCCTTGGGTGAAATTCCTCTAAGTATTCCAAATATTTAAATTGCTGGTATTATTGTTTTTCTTAGCTTCTGAGTTCCAAGCTGTTGGCTGGACAAATAGTTCAATTTACAAGGACACTTACGGCTTACCTTTACTTGTTAAACCTTGTTATTTTAGGTACAACATTCCTCTATCACTAGTGGAAAAAAGCCCATCTCGATGCGGTCAAAACCGGGCTTATCTTTGCGGTTTTAGGCCGCATCGGGTGGGCTTCGCTGGCCGATGTCAATTATTTCTCGATCCGGTCCTAAACCGGATCGGTAAATGATTTTCTCGATCCGGTTTTTTAGGAAAGGCTGGATCGGGTAGTTATATAATCCGATCCGGTTTTCCAAAAAACCGGATCGAGAATTTCCTTGGCGTCAATTTGGTGTATGCAAAGCACACAATCCGATCCGGTTATTTAGGAAAACCGGATCGATTGTTATATATATATTTAAATATTATATATATATATATATATATATATATATATATATATATATATATATATATATATATATATATATATTTATTATATTTATATGAAGCTTATATTTAAACCTGTTATAATTGGCAAAAAGTATCACGCACTCGTCGTATACAAGTCAAAATGATATTATATATATATATATATATATATATATATATATATATATATATATATATATATATATATATATATATATATATATATATAATATTTTGAGAATTATAAATGTACTACAAATAAAGTTGAAATAAGTACTAAAATAAAAAATAAGTATTTGGACCTATATAAGTAGCTAGTAACATAATAAGAACATAAAAACTCAAAGCCGCGACATCATCTTCACATGCAAAAGTCGGTAAGGTAGCGTGCTAGCAAATCCCGAACCTCGTCTATCTCGGCCGTGGTGAAACAACCATCCCTTGGTTTGCCATCGAGGAATACCTTATAAAACAAACATAAGGAAACACACATATATGACTTTAGTTGACTCTAAAGAGATTGAGGAAATAATATAATGTAAGAAATTAAGGAAATCGAGCTTAAAATGTAAAATCGGCAAAAAATGACAATCATTTACCCATAATGGGATTCAGAGCATGTGAGTGGACTTTTGTTGACTTTAATACTTACATATATACTTATTAGAACTATATATGAGCTTAAAATGAGAGTAAGTGCGGGAGATTAAGGAAAGTTGAGCTAAGAAGGCCAAAATCGGGCCAAAATGACAATCATTTACCCAAAATGGGTTTCAAAAGCATATGAGTGGAATTTACTTGAATCTAATGGTTATAAAATGTTGTTATTAGAACAATACATGTCCTAACATGTGGCTACATATAAGAAAATAAGTAAAATGAGCTTAAAAGGCCAAAATCGTCCCATACTTGGCATTCATTTACCCAAATTGGGTTTCAAAGCATGAAAAATGGTTTTGCTGACTCTAATGGTTATATATGTTGCTATTAGAACTATATAAGTCCTAACATGTGGCTAAATGTAAGAAAATAAGTACAATGAGCTTGAAAGGCCAAAATAGGCTCGAAATGGTCTTCCTTTACCCAAAATGGGTTTCAAAGCATGTGAATGGATTTTACTTAACTCTTATGGTTGTATATGTTGTTATTAGAACTATACATGTCCTAACATGTGGCTAAATGTAAGGAAATAAGAAAAATGAGCTTAAAAGGCCAAAATTGTCCCGAAATGGCATTCATTTACCCAAGTTGGGTTTCGAAGCATGAAAAATTACTTTGCTTGACTCTTATGGTTATATATGTTGCTATTAGAACTATATATGTCCTAAAATGTGGCTAAATGTAAGAAAATAAGTACAATGAGCTTGAAAGGCCAAAATAGGCTCGAAATGGCATTCATTTACCCAAAATGGGTTTCAAAGCATGTGAATGGATTTTACTTGACTCGAATAGTTGTATATGTTGTTATTAGAGCTATACATGTCCTAACAAGTGGCTAAATGTAAGAAAATAAGTACAATGAGCTTAAAAGGCCAAAATCGGCTACGAGTGGCATTCATTTACCCAATTTGGGTATTAAATGATGTGAATGTAGTTTACTTGACTCTAATAGTTCTATATGTACTTGTTATAAGTATATATGACCTAAAATGTGGCTAAATGCGGGAAAGTTAAAAAAATTGAGCTTACGAGGCCAAAATCGGCCGTATATTGAGCTACTTATTATTTATGTATAATACCTTCTCAAGATCCCTGGCTTCCTTGCAACTTGAAAATATATCGAACATGAACCTCAACACATAGTAGCCACGCTCGGTTCCCTCGGGTTGTTGAGCACACTAATTATAAAATTACATAAAAAAAAATCATGTAAGAAACATACATGTTTGTTTTTTATAAAAGAAAGAAGTAGCTTAAGTAATATCTATTACCTTCATTGCTTTCCACTTAGGAACCTGTCCTGTTCTCTCAACTTTCTTCATACAACTGTAGTTATGTTAATTTCATGTGAGAAGTGGGCAAAGGATGAAATTAGTGAAACATGTTATGAAAATAAGCATTTTAAGTAACAAACATACCTATTTATTAATGATTTGAGGAGTAAGGATCGTGGTGGATCTTGAGCTGCAGAATCAAACTGATATACTGTGTTGTTTGAAGGACAAATCACAAGGAGCGACCAATGGAGATTAAAATCCCAAAAAAGTTAGGAATCAATCATGTGAGTACTTGTATTGTATAATAATAAAGTGACAAAAATGGATACAAGGTTAAGAACTATACTCTTCAAAACAAGGGGCAAATATGAACTTATGTTGTGCACGTTTAGCTGTTTTGAGACATAGCCAAATATACTCCTTAACCTCACTTGTGTTTTGCAAACAATTGTTAGCTCGAACAAAATTTGGACATAACCACCCAAACTGATCGCGTTCACGAGGATCATCTTGGAGTAATCTTCAAAGCACAACCAAGTACATAACATAGATATATTATTAGATATTGCAAAGGAAGTTCATATATTTCATAAGTACAACTATTATACCTGATGAAGGTTTGAATCAAGGAAACATTCAACACCTCTCCGAAAAGGAACTCCTTCACATCAACCTTAGACACCCATGTCGATGTTTCCTCGTGGTAGTTGAATTCCGTGGTACCCAACTTCACCTCCACAGGTGTATCATCTGGCATATCACGCACATTTGCATGTAGCCATAAGCATGACTTAGTGAGACACTGAAGCGTTGGTTTCTCAATCCAAGTATACGTAGACGGGTTTAGTTCGCAACTTAAACCTTTGGAGTCTTGCGTTCCTTTACCCGAAATGGCCTTCTTTGGCTTTGCTTGTACCCTCCTTCTCCTTCGCCTTTTCCGGAGGAGGTTTCCGCCTGCTTTCCTTGGGCTTGCTTATTCTCTCCAAAACCTATTAATTCAAAGGGAAAAACATTCAACTTAGTTAGTTTATATTTAATAGGTATGAAATAAATCAATATGAATATCGATTTTAGTTTCTCATTTTACCTCGTCAAAAAACCTCACCCATGCCGATGGCCACAACACATAACCACCACGAGCGTCGATCAAGACATTTATATCAATCGGACCGGATTAGGCAACGAAAGAGCAAAGTCTTCGTAACCGGGAGTGATGATGACTACACTAACCGCCAAGTGCTCATTGTCCACACACTCGTGATGGACTATTGGTCGTTCACTTCGTGGTTGTGCATTTCCTTCAGCCACCACAATCAAACCCTCATCTTTTACATCTAGTAAAAGGCGGCAAGGCGTTTCTTCCTTCCAAAAGTAAATGGATTGAGGTTAGTTTATATTACTTAGTTTTAAAAATTGTAAGAAGGATAGTAGTTACCTCTAACTCAAGTAATGATGGTGCTGATTTTTGTGTGTTAGGATGGCTAGCTTTGTCCTCCAAAGGACGATCCAAAGGACGTATCGCCGGTATACCAAACTGTGAAAGGACCGCGTTGAAACTTTCCGTGATTTTAGCCGTCACATTCTGGGTAATTTCCTCCGTAAGCTTCTCCTACATAACTTATGACATAGATTCGTTAGAGCGTGATCTTCTACCCACGGAGGAATCTTTAGCATAGGCTTTTTTTCACACCGAGACGAATACCACCAAAAACCCCTCAAACGTCCATTGTGGTCCTTTCCAAAAGTCTCGTAAAGAGCATTTTTGTTGCCTTCGGGGAGTGAACTCGCCGCTAACCTCTTTTTGCTTGATCCCCATCTACATAGATTATAGAAGTAGTAAGTATAAAAAATTACAAATTAACAAGGGGGATGTGCAATGGGGGGGATTGTGCGAGGATGTGGCGGCCAGCAAGGGGGGGCAGCGAGGGGGAAGGAAGGGTCTCGCAGGGGGGCAAAGCGGGAGGGGGCAGGGGGGAGTGGGGGCAGGGGAGGGGGCGACGGGGGAGGGGCGGCGGGGGGAAGGGGGTCTGCAAGAGGGCGAGCAGAGGGAGGGGCAGCGGGGGGAGGGGGTCCGAAGGGGGCGGGGGGGGAAGGGGGGGGTGCGCGGGGAGGGCGGGGGCAGCAGGGGGAAGGGGGCTCGGGGGAGGAGGGCGGCGGGGGGGAAGGGGGGTGTCGCGGGGGGGGGCGCAGGGGGGATGGGGGGGGTGTCTGCGGGGGGAAGGGGGGTCCCGGGGGCAACAGGGGGGGGGGGCAGCGGGGGGAAGGGGGTGCGCGGGGGTAGGGGGCGACAGGAGAGGGGCCAGGGAAGGGGGGTCGGGGGAGGGCGGCAGGGGGGAAGGGGGTGTGCGGGGGTTTCATCTCGCCCAAAATCGGTTTCATCTACCCAAAATGGGTTTGAAAGCATGTCAATGGATTTTAGTTAACTCTAATGGTTGTATATGTTGTTATTACAACTATATATGTCCTAACATGTGGCTAAATGCAAGAAACTAAGTACTTTTAACATGAAAAGCAAAAACCGGCCCGAAATAGCCTTCATTTACCGAAAATGGGTTTCAAAGCATAAAAAGTGATTGTTCTTGGCTCTAATGGTTGTATATGTTGTTATTACAACTATATATATCCTAACATGTGGCTAAATGCGAGAAACTAAGTACATTGAACATGAAAACCAAAATCGGCCGAAATGGCCTTCATTTACCCAAAATCGGTTTCATCTACCCAAAATGGGTTTGAAAGCATGTCAATGGATTTTAGTTAACTCTAGTGGTTGTTTATGTTGTTATTACAACTATATATGTCCTAACATGTGGCTAAATGCGAGAAACTAAACTAATTTAGTTGAAAAATAAACTTACACAAGTGTCCTCCCATAATGATTTCTTCATTCCCTCGGGCACATCTTTCCATTGGACCAAAATGTTGAGTTTGCGCATACAAAACCCAATATGCTGCCCATACTTTGCACGCCACTTACCACAAGGTTGACCCAAATCATCATACTCGAGGGTCATATGGATATTTCTATTGACATTCAAACCCTTAGTCGCACCCCTTCCTTTTCGTTTCTTTGTTGCAACGATGCTTGGAGTTTTGGTGGTCCTATGCAATTCTTTCCCCGCATTATTGTGTGGCACAACGATGGATGAAATAAATGGATAATCTTCCCTAGCATTGTTGTCAATAGGGGGAGCATTATCGGCTAGCACCTCATTTATTTCCACCAAGCGAATTTCCCTTTCACGCAAGCGCTTCTCCTCATCATCCGCTATGTCTTTCGAATCACCTTTATCCTCCTCCTTGTCCGCATTATACTCATCATCATCATCCAATGACTTATCATAATCATCATCGCTTTCTTCCTCCACAATCACATCATCTCGGTCCATGTTTGAAAGTCCTGAAATAATGTAAAAAAATTAATTAGAGACGCGCAAGAGTTAACAAAAAAAAAAGGTATCAAACAAACAAAAAAATTTATCCTCCTCCTTGTTGCCCCCCATTGCTCTCCCCCCCCTTTGCCCCCTGCTCCCCGGCCCTGCTGCCCCCGCCGCTTTGCCCCCCACCCTGCCCCCCCCGCCCCTTTGCCCCCCCTTCTTTGCTCCCCCCCCCTGCGCCCCCTGCTCCCCAAGTGCTGCCCCCTACTCCCCCCCCTTCTTTGCTCCCCACCCCTGCTGCCCCCTGCTCCCCCACCCCGCTGCTTCCCCGCTCCCCCCCGCCTGCTTGCCCCACCCCTTGCTGCCCCCCCACCCTCTGCTACCCCCAAACCCCCTGCCCCCTTGCTTGCTCCCCCCACCCCTAGCGCCCCCTGCTCCCCCGGCCCTCGCTGCCCGCCTCCCCCCGCCCATTGCCCCCACCCTTGCTACCCCCCTTGCTTGCTCCCCTGCTCCTCCCACCCCCGCAGCCCCCCGCACCCCGACCTGCTTCCCCCACCCTGCTGCCCCCACCATCTTTGCTACCCCCAACCCGTTGCCCACCCTCATTGTTGGCCCCGTGCAAAGCCCCCACCCGCACAAGCCATAATTCGATCGGAAATATCTTTAAAAACATGCGACCCAACTTTAAGTGACTCTAATGGTGATACATATACCAATAAGAACTATACATGACCTAAAATCGGGCTAAAAAAGCGATAAATTAAAGAAATTGGGCTCGAAAAGCCGAAATCGGCCCGAAATGACATTCACTTACCCAAAATGGGTTTCAAAACATGTGAAGCGAGTTTAGTTGATTGTAATACATATATATATACCAACAAGAACTATACATGACCTAAAATGAGGCTAAAAGCGATAAATTAAAGGAATTGAGCTCGAAAAGCCAAAATCGTCCCGAAATGACATTCACTTACCCAAAATGGGTTTCAAAACATGTGAAGCGAGTTTAGTTGATTGTAATACACATATACATACCAATTAGAGCTATACATGACCTAAAATGAGGCTAAAAGCGATAAATTAAAGAAATTGAGCTCGAAAAGCCGAAATCAGCCTAAAATGACATTCACTTACCCAAAATGGGTTTCAAAA
The DNA here is from genome assembly GCA_947646795.1 of Beta lomatogona. Lineage (NCBI taxonomy): Eukaryota > Viridiplantae > Streptophyta > Magnoliopsida > Caryophyllales > Amaranthaceae > Beta > Beta lomatogona. Next base: position 23,386 of record CANSNZ010000595.1, on the reverse strand, counting down.
CATGTGAAGCGAGTTTAGTTGATTGTAATACATATATACATACCAAATTAAACTATTCATGACATTACAAACAACAAAAAGTGAGAAATTCAGTCAAATAACCTTGAAAAGCCGAAAGCCGAATTTGAACTTGAGAAGTCGAGCCTTTTGTTTACTTTTGCCACCTTCCTATGAAGTTTCAACCATTATCCCTTCCCCGTGATCTGCACACATGTAATTTGTCGCTAACTCGACATCAGTGACATTGGACTTGGGAATGGTGAAAGGCGGGGTGTCTTCAAACGCATTATACTCCTCCTCATCCTCAACATCACCAACTCCAAGTATACTTCTTTTTCCAGGGACAACAATTGACCACTTTTTATCAGAAGGGTCAGTTACGTAGAATACTTGCTTAACTTGTGATGCAAGCACGAATGACTCTTCACTATAACGCAACCGACCCAAGTCTACAAGAGTAAATCCACAAGGGTCATCTTTTCTTATGTAGCGCCGGTTATAATCAACCCACTTGCATCGAAATAAGCAGACCGTGAAACCAGAGTAGTCAAGCTCCCATATATCTTGAACCCGCCCATAGTATAACAATTTAGCATCAATAGGAGACTTGTCTTTGGCACTTGCATACTGTGTAGATGATGCCTCTACTGAAACGCCACTATTCTGCAGAGATCTCGACTTTTGATCTTGACGATCTGTCCAAAATGTAAATCTGTTAACATCATAACCCTCATAGGAGTGCACAGCTTCTCGAGGACCAAATGCTAGCCACTTCAGAGTTTCAGAAACATTGGAATCTACTTCACGCATTAATCGGTTATGGAACCAATCAATAAATGTCTTATTATGCAACTGCATCAATGCTCTAGTCCCTTTTACCTGGATTCTGATCGCGTAACTCCTCCATATGCTCATCTAAGTAAGGATGGACCTGTACCATATGCTGCAATACAAATAAGTGTGCTTATATGCGCCTTTCAATAGGAGGTACGATCATTTTGGAGCCAAGTGTACCTTTACCCTCGAGTCTGCCCTCGTGTCGAGATGTAGGAACTCCAATAGGATCAACATTAGGTAAGAACTCAGCACAAAATTACTGATCTCTTCACTCACAATCCCCTGAATTATACTTTCTTCTGGTTGAGCAGGATTCCTTACCTTATCTTTCAAAGAGCCCATATGTCTCTCAAAGGGATAGCACCACCTCAAAAACACCGGACCACATAGCTTAACTTCTCGAACGAGATGTACAACCAAATGGACCATAATGTCGAAGAAAGCAGGTGGGAAATACATCTCAAACTTGCACAAAGTCTCTATCACATCAGCCTGGAGAGCATCAAGCTTCGACGGTTGTAACTTTTTGCTACATATAGTATTGAAAAACGAACATAGCTCTGTTATGGTGTGTCTCACGTGTTTCGGCAATATCTCTCGAATTGTAATCGGTATGAATACTTGCATCATTACATGACAATCGTGAGACTTCATACTCGATAATTTCAACTCACCGTCTAAGGTAACAAATCTTTTCATGTTCGATGAGTACCGTGATGGAACCTTAATGCCATACAAAGACTCGCAAAAAAGTCGCTTCTCAGCTCTAGATAGAGTGTAGAAAGCCGGATGTAAATAGTTCCTATCATCATCCTTCACCGTTTTCTTTCCTTTTCCTTCAATTCCTGCAGGCGACCCGTCTTCTTTTCCATTTTCTTTTCCCTTTTCTTTTCCTTTACTAGGCACTTTTTCTTTTTTCTTTCTTTTCTTAGTGTCCCTCTTTTGAGCCCATAACTCTGGTCGAAGTCCCTCACTTTCCAGATACAGTCGCACCCCTTTGCTATCCTTTGTCTTATGTGGAATATTCATAAGTGTCCCCAGAATGGCGTCACATACATTTTTCTCTATGTGCATGACGTCGAGACAATATCTAACCTCTAGATCTCTCCAATATGGAAGTTTCCACGAGAATAGACTCCTTTTTCCAAAGTCCCTTATCACCAACACTCGCTCCTTTGCCGAATATCGTTTCAATACCCTTGACTTGATCATAAACCTCGGTACCGATCCAATGGTCTACGAAGCAACCCCTTCCTCAACTATTCCATCGAATGCCTTCTTCTTATTACGATAAGGATGGTCGCGTCGAAGGAACCTTCTGCTGCGCATATAAACATCTTTGTGACAAGTACTAATGTATTTAGATGATGTGTCGTCCAGGCAAATCGGGCATGCTTTCTTCCCTTTGTTCTTGTACCCGGATAAGTTCCCATAAGCAGGATAGTCATTAAGAGTGAATAAAAGCATGGCACGCAATGTGAATACCTCATCGGCATGTGCGTCATACCACGAAACCCCTTCATCCCACATGTTTCTCAAATCATCAACAAGTGGGTGGAGGTAGACATCTATGTCATTTCCAGTCAAGTTTCGGCCCCGAAATAAGAATCGACAACATGATGTACTTGCGTTTCATGCACAACCAAGGAGGCAAGTTGTATATAACTAGAAGAACCGGCCATGTACTATGTTGAGAACTAAGAGTGCCAAATGGGTTCATCCCATCCGTGCATAGGCCAAGCCTCAAATTTCTGGCCTCGGCACCAAAGTGCTTATGCACCCGATTGATACCTTTCCACTCAGGAGAATCAGCCGGATGTTTGATAAAACCGTCCTTCTTCCTTCGTTCTGGATGCCACCTCAAGTTCTTAGCATCTTTTTTAATTGAAAACATGCGCTTGAATCGTGGTATAATCGGAAGATACCACATCACCTTTGCTGGAGGCCCTTTCTTATCACTAACCCCTGTGCGCCTGTAACACGACTTCCCACATCGAGGACACTCATTCATATTTTCATATTCATTTCGATATAGCACACAATCGTTTGGACAAGCATGTATCCTCTGGTACTCTAAACCGAAGGGACACATCAATTTCTTAGCATAGTAGTTCGACTTCGGTAGTTCATGGTCGTCCGGCAACATATCACCAAAGGCTTGCAATAAGGAAGTGAAACAAGAGTCACTTATACCGGCTTTCGTCTTGATATTAAAAGAGTGTTATCACGGCCGTCAGCTTCGTGTACCTCGTACAACCGGGATACAACGGTTTCCGAGATGCCTCGGTCATGCACTCAAAAACACGAGGTCGTTTGCTAGCATAATCATCCACCCCCTCCATCATCTCCTCTATATAGTCCCCTTCATCATCATCATCCTCTACTTCATGATCCTCATATTCGTCCTCGATGTTCTTCTCATTGTCAATGACATCAAACTCACCTCCTTCACGCACATCGTTAACAATGGCATCCCCACCATCATATATTCCCTCCTCACCGTGCCAAACCCATACATGGTAGTCTTGCCTAAACCCGCGACGAAAGATATGCTCCCTAAGCGACCCAATGCTACTAACCATGCCCACATTACTACAATCAACACAAGGACAATAAAACCCCTCGGTTCTCGTTGCAGCCTGATGACTTAATGCAGCATCACAAAATTCATAGACCCCATCCACGAATTCACACGTGTCGCGACCACCGTACATCCATGCACGATTCATTTCAATCAGACCTCTAATTAAACACAACCAACAAGTACCTCATGTCAATGACGAACTTCATTACATGATTAGAGTTTATGAACCATATATATTTAATGAAGTTAGGCATGCTTTCCAAGGGTCCTTATCACTCTAACCTAACCCATCCTTAGATGTCTAATCTCACTAGTGAATGTATGCCTTCTTTTCGATTCTACGGAAAATCCGACAGCATTTCCCTACAGTTCTCCAAGTACACGATGATATATAGTTACTTATATCTACATATGTACCCAAAGAACAAAAGTAGGGAAACGACGAGCCAAGATTTTCCTCTAGAATCGAAATAAAGGCATACATTCACCACCTAAGTGAGATTAAACATCTAAGAACAGTCCCAAACCGGGGACTATTCAAGACTTACTCCTAATGAGTAAGTCTCGAACGGGTATCTAGGCGTATGATATGATGATGCATACATAGGTTTTTAAACAACAAAACATTTTACATCTAATCTCAATTCAACGAAAAATATATACATTTTTTCACGTATAAACCAATTTACTATATATGAAAGCAAGAAAGTCGAATATGAATGATAACATACCAATATCAAGGTTGTAAATAGGAAAATCAAACTCAACACTCCGTCACTAGCTAGCTTCAATCAACAACAAAGTTAAAGTTAACATTAGTATAAATTAGCAAATCAAACAAAACAAAACTAAACTAAACTAAACCAAACCAAACTAAACTAAACAAAACAAAACTAAACAAAACTAATTAAGTACAACAACAACACAACAACCACTACAACAACCACTACAACAACCACAACAACAACAACCACAACAACAACAACCCCACCAAAGCCCTAGTTTTTTAACCTAAAAAGCACACTAACTACTTAAACTAAAATCAAATTAACTCAAATCAATCAACTTTGAACCACCCTTTATCTATTATACAACCTAATTTCACTAACAATTATTCATAAAACTACAATGAATTATAAACTTGAAGTTTCAAATATGAGATTAAAATAAAAGTTATTGATAGGTGAAAGTCGTATCACCTTATCAAAAATAACCTAAAGTCCACTAACAAGTAGTCAGGGAAGTCAGGATCGAATCCACAGGGAAAGTTATATTATTGTATCTGATTCTAATATTATACTAACTAGATCAGTTGAAAATGGGTGTGTGACTAAACTAATAGGCAAATGATAGAACTAAATATGAAGGTAAGAATCAATTAATAAAGAACTAGGACTATGGATCACTATACATACAATTCGGGAAATCAGAGACGAATAATAACTACCCAATAAGTCAATTTATCTAGGGCACATGTAATTTCTCTCGAACATTACCTCCCTCAAAGATCACCTAGCCGCTCTCGCATGGTCAAGGATCACTATGCCTAATGATTGAAAGCCTATACGAAATCTCTCCTCTCGAAGTAGATTCAATATTGCGATAATAGAAATACAAATCAGGCCTAATTCATAAATCTAGCATGAACGATTCAATCACAGGAAACAATTGAAATGAAGGGTAATTATATTAATCTATTAATCCCTCATTGCATACATGGATTCCCACAATCCTAGAAATAAAACTACTCACTCATGTTTGAGAGTCCAGTAACAAATTCCATATAAAAATCCATACTTTGAACTATTGCAAATAACTAAGAAATTACTCTAATCAATAATAGAGGAAGCAAACAATAATGGAGAAAACAAGGAAGAAGATTACCAAATTGAAGAACTATATTGAACTTGCGAATAATCCAAAAGTTTGATCTTGAATCCACAATAAAAAGTAGTAAAAACTAGGGTTCTTGAGAGAATAAGGACTAAAAACCAAGATGATCTAGTAATAATTTGATTTTTCTATTTATACTAATCCCAAAACAACTAGGAAATGTCTTAGAAAAATAGCCCGAAAATCATAAAAAACGCGTGCCGGGTTAAGTCGCCCGATCGGGCTACATCTGCCCGATCAAATCGGGCTCAAATCAGCAGCTGGGCTACAAAATGGACCTCGCCCAATGCAATCAGGCTGACACGCCCGATGCAATCGGGCGGACCATCAACTCTGAGAATCCACGCCATAAGAATGCTCAAGCACGCCCGACTGAATCGGGCCGAACCGCCCGATCGGGCTTGACAACGAACTAACGAACGGGCGACGTCGCCCGATCGGGCCCGCAACAACAACTGGTAACACCCTTGCTAGCGCCCGATCGGGCTCATGTCCGGTTCTTCATTCTTGGCTCTAAATGCCAAGTCTTCAATTCTTCTTTGCTCAAGGATCCCGGAAAGTATCCTCGGGACTTTGAAACTCCGCATAGAACCTCTCCAGTCCAGTGTAATGGTCAAATAATAGTAGAAAATAGGGAGATAACTCCCTAAAACCTGCAATAAGACACAGAACAGAAAACCACAACTAGATGGAGAAAGTTAGCGTGAAATGGCTCCAAAGAGCACTATTGATACACCTTCTAGCTCAAATATAGGGGAAAAGCACTATATAAAACCATAACATCAAACTCCCCCAAGCTAAACCTTTGCTTGTCCTCAAGCAAAGCATAACATGAATAAGAATAGGATTGCTTCACCCTTCATATAGGAAAGTTTAAACTCAATTATTTCCAACTCAAAATCGTTTAAGCAAGCAAAATTCAAGTTCAGTTGCTCAGATCACCTGACTACCAATCACTTAAATAAACCATCAAACGCAACCGCCATATATATCATGCAAATCTTGAAAAGGTGCTCACCGAGGTGTCACTCCTCTCAGTTTTGTGGCAGGCAAAATATGTGCCCGATCGCTCACCAACCCAACCATAATAGCCCTTCCCACTCACACTCTCATGTGTTTAGAAAGGTATAATATCGCTCATCCTAATCAGGTCGACTCAAATAACAAACTTAATCTTCAACTTTGGCATATTGACTCAGTATTATTCCAATAAACAATCAAACACGTGCTCAAAAGGTCTTTCTCAGGGTTGTATTGGGGCTCGGGTAAAGGTACGGAAATTATTTAGGGAATGTGGTGGACAAGCCAAGAAAGGGGAGCAAAAAAAACACTAGTAGGACTAAGTGTGGTCGAAACAACTCCCATGGCATCAACAACATAACCAAGATAACAACCAACTCTTGAAATTTCACGAACCAACCAATAATTGCATTTTCAACATAATTTCCAACACTTTTGAAAGTTAATGAGTGAAGATCATAAAATTTTTTCACATTTTTCACACTATCATTTTTTTTTCACTTTATTTTTCTTTTCTTTCTTTTCTTTGTACAAACATATCATTATTTTCCAACCACCCTACGGAATCAACCACACAATATGCTATTAACTCAACAAATGCTCCCCCAAGCTAGGCTTGGGACAATAGTCATTGAAAAGGCTCAAGGCGTGTAATGTGGCTTAATATAGATCCAAAAAGAAGTCATTAGGCTCGGCGGGGCTGGGGGAAAAATTGATTCATTAAACAACTCGAGGCTTAAAATTAAACAAATGAACGCCTATCACAAAGCACATGTTTAAAGTTACCAGAACTCAACGAGTACAATGCCAAAACCAAGATATGAATGCTACGAGGAACTAACACACAAGAATAGATCGGATATAGAGATAAATCCGAGGGCTAGAATGAATCCTCACAATCTAACCAATTCAAGCATGCAGTTAAAATACGCGCTTTATCAACAAAATCTACTCAAGATCAAGGCAATCAGAGATCACATCACAACATCCCAATAACAAATGCCCAACTATCCAGTATAATGAGTTAAATCATTTTTCAAAGTAAAGTTCGAGGCACAGGGAAGCAATCAAACTATTCATATTCATCTCGAATGTTTGTGTTTTTTTCAGCAATATTTCATTTTTTTTGTGATTTTTTCATTTTTTTCAAAGCAATTAAACTAACTTAACTAACCTAAAAAGCAATAAAAACAAAAAGGAAAAAATAATACTAATACTTACGAAGTCCTCCCCAAGCTGAACTTGGCAATGGACGCATTGCAAGAAAGGAAAGGAAAAGCATGGATATCAGTCATCCATGGAAATGTCCTCACCATCATCATCCTCACCTCCATCATCCTCACCTCCATCATCCTCACCTCCGCCACCCCTACTACTGGACCCCGGCTGGCTGTAACTCGGGTTCCAAGTGTACCAAGATGGGTGAGCATCTGTTTCTGCAATTTTATGCAGTCTGCAGTAGTCACCGTACATAGGGTACATAGCTAGGTGTTGATCATTGGCCAATGTATCAACACGCTGGCTAAGGCTCTGGAGAACTGCAGAGTTGGCATCAACATGCTGACCGATGCTCTGGATGGCGGTAGAGTTGGCAGTGATACCAGACTCCATCCAGTCGGAGCATGCTCATCATTTCCTGAAAATCAAAAAGAAGGAGGAGGAGCAGCGGGAATATGGGGGAGCGGGAGCATCGAAGTAGAGGCAATATCAGCAGAATGAGGGGGGCGGCGGTGAAAGGTGCACTGGGGTATCTCAGGCACGGGGGTGGGAAAGTCAGAACCAGCAATGGGAAGGTGGTAATGGGGCTGCCCAGGTCGGATTTTTGCTAAGGGACTAGGTAGCTCAATAGAGCGCCTCCCATTGATGCGCCACTGATATTTATCCCCAGCCCTGTCTAACCAATGGAGACGATCTAGGAAAGCGTCCGCTCTCCTATTGGGGTAAGTCCATGAGGGTAGGTCCTATGGCTGGTAGCGAGACTCGTCAAAACCGGGGATTTTCCTAGCAAAAAGAGTCAATAACCCCCCATTCACAATGGCACGAGAGGTCAAGGTACCGTCCGCTCTCCTATTGGGGTAAGTAGTAGCAATACGCTCCATCTGGAGCGCAATATGATGAGGGATGTTGTATTGAAAATGGTCAGGCGTCCCTTTAAGCATGTAGCTTCCAATTAGGTACAGTTCATCCCCCCTGATTAATTGTCCTTCCACCCTCTCAAATAATGTCTGAGACATAAACCGGACCCAAATTTTAAAGATGGGTTGGTGGATGAATTTGCCCTTGCAATGTTGTAGGGTGAAGTCATTGCCATCACCGGTGATGGCAAAGTAGGTGCTACGATGGTGGTAGTTAGGGGGGTGCCCAATCTCCCCACCACATTGGACTCGAAGTACCTGTGTAAATTCCGGTAAAGTTAGGTAGAAATCCTGATTGAGCAGTCGAAAGGATACATATGAGACAGGTCCAGTTCGGGGTTTGGTAACCTTAAGACTACTATAAAATTCATAGACCAGTACAGGATATGTATTAACATGCACGGAAAATAAAGATTCCATCCCTATTATTTTCATGAAATCCTTGAATTCATAGGCAATACAAAATTTATTCAGAAATTCAATATCAAGAAAGTGGGTAGGGCTCACCTCGCGCCCTTTTAGGCGCTGAAACCGTTCACGCTGCTCTGGCGACGAAAAGATGACATCCGGAAAGTCTCGTCCCGTGGTGGTGGTGGTGGCCCGGTGCCGGATCCGCGACGCCTCCTCGAACTCATGTTGCTTGGAAAATGTAGAGGACTTCACACTCACTCTAATGGGGGATAATGTGAAGGTAGCTCTTCTCTCACTTTAATGGTGGAAGGAAGGTGGAAGAGGATGGATGGGAGAGATGGAGTGAAAGAAAAATGAAGAGTATTGAGTGGGTAATTGGTAGGGGAAGATGAGAGGAGTGATTTTGTGAAGATAGAAGTAGCTTGGATTGGAGGTTGTTAATGGTGGAGGAAGAATTTGGGGAAGAAGGTGAGAGTTGGGGTTAGGGCTTGAAGAGGAGACAGAAAGAAATTGGGAGATGATTGAAAAACAATGAGGGGGAAACCCCGATTTAATGAAACCACAGATGCGCGGCCCGATCGGGCGAGGAACTTCCGGGTATGCCCAAAATACATTACGGGCCCGATCGGGCGGATACGGCCCGATGGAATCGGGCGATTTTCTTCGTCTGCCCAGGACTTGACGAAATGCGCCCCGATTCGATCGGGCGATTTTAGTTTTCGTTGACGGAGAACCGCCCGATCGGGCGAAATGGCCCGATCTCGTCGGGCGCTTTTCTTATTTGCTTTTGCCAAGCTTACTTCGCGGGCCCGATCTGGCGTCGTAGCCCGATTCTATCAGGCGAATGCCCAAACAGCTCTTTCTCGGAATTTTGCGATCTTTTCCCTGGGAAAAACGGACCTACCTAGCCCCCCGAAAAAATTCCTCGCACACATATAACCTCAAGATGATGATTAGTACCCTCTCACTCTCTTACCAAAACTACGAAACTAGAAAAACTAAAAACTAAAACAAAGAAAAAGAAGAAAAAGAAAGGGGAAAATCGGGTTGCCTCCTGAGTAGCGCTGGTTTATAAGGGTCCCGCACGACCATAATGCCACATCCCTCAAACAGAAGGGGAAGCGGGTTGGAGGTATAATTCCTCCACGGATCCCAAGAAGAGCTCCGGTATGATATAGCTTTAAGCGTTGGCCATTAACTTTGAATTTTTCACCTGTTGCATTCATCACCTCAATAAAACCAAACTTGTTAACATTAGTGACAAAATGGACCGGACCACCTAGACTTCAACTTACCAGGAAAAGTTTTAATCTAGAGTTGTACAATAAGACCTTGTCACCAATTGAGAACTCTCTACTCTATTGTTTGTTTTTTTGTGATTTAATAATTAGTCCTTGAATCTTGAAAGAATACAAAAATAGACAAAAAGTCCACTTTGAATTTGAATGAAGAAATGATAAAAAAAAGAGTGTTTTCGGATATTGCAATTTTCTTATCATGACATCTCTTAGTGCGTTCTTTGTAGGGACGCGAACTATCATAAGCATTCAGCTGGAGTTCATCAAGTTCATTAATCCGTAAAAGGCGTTTTCTCCTGCTAACTTAGCATCAAAGTTTAGCTCCTTAACAGCCCAAAAGCCTTGTACTCTAGCTCAACAAGTAAGTGACATGCTTTCCCCATAAACTAACCCGTAAGGGTGGTGCCAATAGGGGTCTTAAAAGTAGTTATGTAAGCCCATAAGGTGTCATCTAATTTGTCATTTCAATCCTTCCAAGATTTAGCTACCACTTTCTCCAAGATAGTATTTATCTCACGATTAGACACTTCTACCTGCCCACTTGTCTGAGGGTGATAAGCTAGGCCAGTCCTATAGTACACACCATACTTCTTAAGCAGAGCCTCGAAAGTGCGTTTGTGAAAATGAGATCCACCATCACTTATGACAACCCTTGTTACCCCAAACCGTGGAAAGATAATATTTTTAAACATTTTCATAACGACTTTGGAGTCGTTAGTTGGTGATGCAAGGGCTTCTACCCACTTAGACACATAATCAACAACAACAAGTATGAAATTATTGCCAGATGAAGAGGGAAAGGGGCCCATAAAATCAATACCCCATACATCAAATAATTCAACTTCCAAAATGGGGGTTTGGGGCATCTCATGTCTTCGGGAAATATTTTCCGTTCGTTGGCATGCATCACAAGACTTAACAAAGGTACTAGCATCATGAAATAAAGTAGGCCAGTAAAAACCAGATTGAAGTACCTTAGCAACGGTTTTGGAGGGCCCAGCATGGCCTCCACATGGCAGGGAGTGGGAGTGCTTCAGAATGTCATGCACCTCCCATTCTGGAATACATCGCCTCTAGATGGTGTCAGCGCAAAGCTTGTACAATAGAGGGTCGTCCCAAAAACACTTTTTAGCCTCATGGAGGAATTTCTTCCCTCACGGTAGCTCGCCTCCGGGGAGTCCGTCCACTCACACGAAGTTGGCGAAGTCGGCATACCACGGGGTGACAAGTGACCGCCGGAAGCTTATCATCAGGAAATGAGTCATCAATGGGTAGACCTTGTTCCATATCTTCATCTTGTATCCGGACAGTGATCGCCACTACATTTTCAGCTCCCCTTTTTATCTCCGATCTCTAAATCGAATTCTTGGAGCAGCAAAATCCACCGAATGAGTCTAGTCTTGGCCTCCTTTTTGGCTAGGAGGTACTTCAATGCAGCATGGTCGGTATAAACAATGACCTTAGACCCCAAAGAAAATAAGTTCCGAACTTGTCCGATTGCATAGACCACAACTAGAAGCTCTTTCTCGGCTGTGGCATAGTTAACTTGAGCTTCATCTAGTGTCTTACCGGCGTAGTATATCGCATGGAGAATATTGCCCTTCCTCTCGACCAAGCACGGCTCCCACAAAGATAGTCGCTAGCATCACACATAATCTCGAAGGGAAGGTTCCAATCCGGAGATCGAATGATAGGAGCAAGAATCAAAGCTTGCTTGATCCCGTTGAAAGATACAAGACGCTTATCGCAAACAGGAACGGGGCATCCTTGAGGAGCAACCGAGTAAGTGGTTTAGCAATTTTAGAGAAATCCTTGATGAAGCGGCGATAAAACCCCGCATGACCAAGGAAGCCTTGCACCCCTTTTACATTCACGGAAGGGGCAATTGCTCAATCACTTGAATTTTTGCTTTATCCACCTGGGTGCCACGTTCGAGATAATATGACCAAGTACCACTCCTTCAGTAACCATGAAGTGGCACTTCTCCCAGTTCAAATACAAGATTGACTTCTTCACACCTTTTCAAAAATTTAGCCGGATTTAGCAAACATGCATCAAAATCAATTCCATACACGCTAAAGTCATCCATAAACACTTCCATAATAGACTCAATGAACTCGAAAAAATGGCCATCATACAACGTTGGAAGGTGGCGAGGGCATTACATAATCCAAATGGCATCCTTCGATAGGCAAAGGTACCATAAGGGCAGGTAAAGGTGGTCTTCTCCTAGTCATCTGGGTGGATAGGGATTTGGAAGAAACCTGAATACCCATCTAGATAACAGAAATAAGAGTGACAGGCGAGTCTTTCCAACATTTGGTCAATGAAGGGGAGGGGAAAGTGATCCTTTTTGGTGGCAACATTTAATTTCCTATAGTCAATGCACATACGCCAACCAGTTACTACTCTTGTAGCAATTAATTCATTTTTTTCATTTTTAACAACAAGTAGTACCTCCCTTTTTAGGAACCACTTGAACTGGACTCACCCACTTCGAATCAACAATGGGGTAGATGATTCCAAGGATCAAGCAATTTCGTAACCTCTTTCTTAACCACTTCCTGCATATCGGGGTTCAAACGACGTTGGCCTTGTATACTAGGACGATGATCATCCTCTAAGTGAATTCTATGCATGCAGAAGTCAGGGCTTATGCATTTCAAATCATCAACATTATATCCAATGGCTTGTTTATGTTTTTTCAGAACAGACAAAAGTTGAGACATTTGACCATCATTCAATGAAGCACTAACAATCACAGGATAATTTTCGATTCATCCGGAAAAGCATAGCGCAGAGAAGGGGAAGAGGTTTCGAGTCAGTCTCTTTACCTCTACCGGTTGAGTATCATATACTAACTGTTCCTTGTCTTGAGTGGTAATACCGTCAAGCTCTTCACATGTAAGAACCGCTTCCCAGGTCATCCACTAAGAACACTCAAGGGATTACCATCACTTGTAGAAGATGCAAAACAAAGCAAAGCCTCCAGAGGATCCCGCAGAAGGGATTGAGGCATATCATCGTTAACTAGCACATCAATGACATCAATTCTATAACAAGGCTTCCTCTAGCATGGGACTTTTTAAGGCATTAGTCAAACTAAAGGTCACCTTGTCATCTCCTCACGCTTAAAGTTAATTTCCCCATTCTTAACATCTATGACACACTCAAAGAAGATGAAGGAATGGTCTCCCTAAAATAATTGGGATCTGAGTATCCTCTTCCATGTCAAGCACAACAAAATCCACAGGAATAAAAAATTTACCTACTCTTATAGGGACGCCCTCTAGGATACCTAAGGGGTATTTGACAGAACGGTCAGCCATTTGAAGAGTAATATTGGTACATTTTAAATCTCCCATGTCAAGCTTTTTGCATACAGTAAGGGGCATGACACTATCACTAGCACCCAAATCACATAAAGCCTTATCGATAAAAATGGTGCCAATTTTACAAGGGATAGAGAAACTCCCCGGGTCTTTCAATTTAGGTGGGGACTGATTTTGCAAAAGAGCACTACATTCCTCAGTGAAAGCTACAGTCTCAGTTTCATTAAAGGCTCTTTTCCTAGTCAGAATTTCCTTCAAAAATTTAGCATATGTAGGAACTTGAGTAATAAGTTCAGTAAAAGGGACAGTTACCTGCAGATGTTTCACTATCTCCAAAAACTTACCGAGCTGATGATCAAGCTTAGTCTTCAATAGTCTATTGGGGAACGGTACCTTGATCACAGGAGTGGGAGGTGGAACTTTTTCAGCTACTGTCTGCTTCTCTGCATTGCTGGCCTCCGTAGGAGCTGTGGAATTGTCAGTGACAGCTTCATCCTTGTCGGACCCAACCAGATCATCTTTAGGCATCTCGGGACTATCATACCGCGTTCCACTCCTAAGTGTGATGGCATTGGCAGTATCTCTTGGTTGCATGGGTTGTGAAGGTAATGACCCAGGCGGCCTACTAGCGTAAGAACCAGCCAACCGAGCTAGTTGAGTCTCCAACATCTTGTTATGCGTACCCAAGTTTTCCAACTAAGCCTTTGTGTTGGCTTGAAAGGCATTAAAACCTTTCTGCATCTAAAACATCATATTCTTCAGCTCTGTCATGGCTGCGTCAGTAGGAGGAGCAGGTGGTGGTGGAGCTTGATTTCTCTGAAAACCAGGAGGAGCTTGTTGTTGAGGTTGATATTGTTGAACCCGAATTCTAGTGGGACATATGGTTGTTGAGGTTGAGGATTCAACACATTATTGCTCCGATATGACAAGGTTGGGGTGATTTACGTACCCGGGGTTGTAAGTGTTAGAATATGGATTGAACCGGCCCCTTAGGTTGTGACTAAAACGCATTAACCGCCTCACAATTGTTCCCGACATTAGAAGATAGGAGCGCAGGGCACTCTTGATAGTTGTGCCCGGGTATCCCACAAGCATCACAAATGGGAGCAATATAATTAGAAGCACTAGCCATCGTCATTAACTCTCATATGGGAGGAGTCATTACCTAACTTCAAGGAATCAATCTTCTAGTTTAGAGCACCTAGTTGCTCGGACAATAAAGAAATGGCCTCGACGTCATGTTTCCCTCCTTTCTTCATGGAGGAACGAATGGTAGATGCTTGATTAGAAGCGAAGTTTCTCCAGAAGTTCATACCCCTCATCAATGGCTTTATCCATGAAAAAACCCACCGGAGGCTCCATCAATTACCCTCCTTGTATCCGCATCAACTCTAGTGTAGAAAATCGACACAAATACCTGCGGTCTAAAACCATGATGAGGACAAAGGCGTTGCGAGATCCTTGAACCTCTCCCAAGCTTCATATAATGACTCTCTAGGGTCTTGGGTGAAAGTTACTATGGCATGACGCATATCTGCAGTCTTTTTGGTAAGGATACCACTTGATGAGGAAGATTTTGGATAGTTCTACCCAGGTGGTGATGGTAGAAAGCGACTTATTATACCAAAAATAGAGCTTTGTCGTGGAGAGAGAAACCAAATAGGATGAGTTTCATATCATCGGCAAGTAACACCAGCCTTTGTTTCGAGTAGCACAACATTGTAAAAACCGCTGCAGATGTTGATTTGGGTCTTCAGATGGTAACCCAGCAAAGAACGATTATTCCGAACCATATTCGGAACATGAGACTTGATTTCAAAGTTTGTAGCGGAAAGAATGGCAGGCATCCGAACCCCAGTGGGTACATTGTCGGGCGAAGGTTGTGCATAATTTCTGAAGGTTGGTTTAGCTTCGTCACCCATTGTAGCAGTAATAGGTGAAGATGGTGGAGTAGGTGTCTTTTGGGATGGTGTCCCTGCAGATAACTTCGCTTGCTTAGCTTGCTTTCTGAGTCTACGAGCAGTCTTTTCAATCTCCGAATCAAATGGAATGAGATTTGAGGATTTCAATTTCTTGCTCATACACCAAAACACTAAAACAAACGTGAGATGCTCCAAAGAACAAAAAGTGTTCTTCAGAGTAGAGGTTAGTGTAATACTATAATTCGAACAAAATAAAAATAAACCGTCTCCCCGGCAACGGCGCCAAAATTTGACAGGCTAAAGTCGTATCACCTTATCAAAAATAACCTAAAGTCCACTAACAAGTAGTCAGGGAAGTCAGGATCGAATCCACCGGGAGAAAGTTATATTATTGTATCTGAATTCTAATATTATACTAACTAAATCAGTTAAAAATGGGTGTGTGACTAAACTAATAGGCAAATGATAGAACTAAATATGAAGGTAAGAATCAATTAATAAAGAACTAGGACTAGGGATCACTATACATACAATTCGGGAAATCAGAGACGAACAATAACTACCCAATAAGTCAATTTATCTAGGGCACATGTAATTTCTCTCGAACATTACCTCCCTCAAAGATCACCTAGCCGCTCTCGCATGGTCAAGGATCACTATGCCTAATGATTGAAAGCCTATACGAAATTTCTCCTCTCGAAGTAGATTCAATATTGCGATAATAGAAATACAAATCAGGCCTAATTCATAAATCTAGCATGAAAGATTCAATCACAGGAAACAATTGAAATAAAGGGTAATTATATTAATATATTAATCCCTCATTGCATACATAGATCCCCACAATCCTAGAAATAAAACTACTCACTCATGTTTGAGAATCCAATAACAAATTCCATATAAAAATCCATACTTTGAACTATTGCAAATAACTAAGAAATTACTCTAATCAATAATAGAGGAAGCAAACAATAATGGAGAAAACAAGGAATAAGATTAGCAAATTGAAGAACTATATTGAACTTGCGAATAATCCAAAAGTTTGATCTTGAATCCACAATAAAAAGTAATAAAAACTAGGGTTCTTGAGAGAATAAGGACTAAAAACCAAGATGATCTAGTAATAATCTGATTTTTATATTTATACTAATCCCAAAACAACTAGGAAAAGTCTTAGAAAAATAGACCGAAAATCATAAAAAATGCGTGCCGGGTTAAGTCGCCCGATCGGGCTACATCTGCCCGATCAAATCGGGCTCAAATCAGCAGCTGGGCTACAAAATGGACCTCGCCCGATGCAATCAGGCCGACACATCAGGCGGACCATCAACTCTGAGAATCCACACCATAAGAATGCTCAAGCACGCCCAACTGAATCGGGCCGAACCGCTCGATCGGGCTTGACAACGAACTAACGAACGGGCGACGCTCTCCCGATCGGGCCCGCAACAACAACCGGTAACACCCTTGTTAGCGCCCGATCGGGCGTGTCTCCGCCCTGATCCGATCCGGCTCATGTCCGGTTCTTAATTCTTGGCTCTAAATGCCAAGTCTTCAATTCTTCTTTGCTCAAGGATCCCGGAAAGTATCCTCGGGACTTTGAAACTCCGCATAGAACCTCTCCAGTCCAGTGTAATGGTCAAATAATTGTAGAAAATAGGGAGATAACTCCCTAAAACCTGCAATCGGAAACACGTAAAAACGGAAAACCACAACTAGATGGAGAAAGTTAGCGTGAAATGGCTCCTAAGAGCACTATTGATACACCTTCTAGCTCAAATATAGGGGAAAAAACACTATATAAAACCATAACATCGCTTATGAACTTTTAGTTACCTAGGAAGAGGTGGAGGAGGAATGTAGTTGTTTAGGGTGGGGTAGAGGACGAATGTAGTTGTTTAGGAGGAGGAAGGTGGAGGTGCACAAGCTAGGGCAAAGCGCAACCTAGGGCGCCCACTTCGGGTGGAAATGAGTTAGACGATTGGTGGAAGCTTCGGGTGGCGCGGAATCAGGTGGTGGCGGCGGTTTGGTGGCGCGGAATTAGGTGGTGGCGGCGGAATCGAGGTGTGAACTCGCCGAAGGAGGAGGATTGAACTCGCCGGAAGGAGGAGAATTGAAAATGGGTGGAGGAACGAAATCGGGTGAATTAGCGAAGGAAAAAAAACACGGGACTTTGTGCAGAAAAAAAAACCCGAAAATCTGATGCAATCCTAAGAACCGAATCAGATTTTTTAAAACCGCAGCAGATTATGCAATCTGATCCGGTTCTCTAAAAGACCGCATCAGATTCTTTGCCCAGACTTCCCTCCCATTTTTCCATTGATTTTCGGATGCGGTTTTCTAAAAACCGAATCTGTTACTAAGTGTCAGATAAGGTTTTTTCCACTAGTGTATGCATGTCCAATTCTTTTATTGACTGATAAGAATCTTGATGTTATCAGACTGTTGCACAACCACAAGTCATTGTTTGTGATAGCTAGTGATCCTTGCTCATATTATAGCTCCACTTATTCAATGATAGCTAGTGACATTAACTATTAAGGGACGAACTGGGCAAGCATCGGCCATGTTGGTCGAGTTATGGGTTTTCAAAGTGCTTGGACATGTGCATCCAAGGCATAGCCTCTTGAATGAGTGGTCTTGTAGATGTATCTAGAATGTTTGTGGAGATTAGTTAGTGGAAGGATCATGAGCACTCAAAGAGTAGTCTTGTAGATGTATCTAGAATGTTTGTAGTCCGAATGTACTAAGGGTGTACATAGATGTAAGGTAGAGTGTAAAATTATCTAGAACAGGGAAAGGTCTAGAATAGGGGACATGGAGGCCTATGTATAAGCATCAAGGCTCAGTTGTATATACCAAGAATTAAAGGCAAGAATACAATTTCAAAACACTTGTCTCCGCACTCTTCCAACATCTCCCCAACAACAACAAAAAATAAACATAAAAATGAATTACATCAAAAATAAAACAGAGAAAGCCAAAAACACCAAATCCATAACAGAGATACCGAGGAAAAAAGATGACATTAACCAATTTACGAGATCTTAGGGCAAATAACAAAAGATACCAACCTTGGCACGAAATCGCCGCTAGCCTCACCACCGATCTCCCAAGCAGCCACCCACCGATCTACGTAATTTTAAAAAGTTAGGGAAGAGCAAAAGAGGGTAAGAATTGACCATCAACCAAAATTTCAATCATAATTAAACTTATAACCAAAGAAACATCACCTGAGAAACGTCGAGATGCTGAGCAACGTAAGGTGGTTGAGAATGTCGATAAACCTGAGAAACGAAATGAGATACGTCAATTATCGCAGCTTGATTCATGAGAAACGCAATTGGCCATCATAATTAAACTCGTCACCTGAGAAACGTTGAAGTTCTCGTCGGAATCGTCACCAATTCACCGGGAAAAAGAGAAAGATTCAGTTTTTGGAGAAACATCGGTTTCGGACTCGAGAAACATCGAGAGTATGAGTCGAGGATGAGCAGTTGAAGTGAGGGTGTAAGTCTAGTGAGAGGAGGAGAAACGTACGTGATTTAGTGGGAAATTTTTGGAGCGGTTTTTTCCCCTACATTATTTTGGGTATGGGCAACGAACCATAGATTTGAATCGGGCCATTCACTAAACAAGGGCAACGAAATACATAGTTTTGTTGCCTAATTAAGCTAATGGGCAACCCAAACTTAAATCGTCGCCCAAATATGATTTTGGGAAACACCAAAAAAATTAGTCGCCCCATAATGTACACTCAGTGGCAACAAATTCAACTCGTCGCCCTTGTTTTCAGCCTATGGGCCACGAAATACAATTTTGTTGCCCTCGGGTTTCAAATTCGTCGCCCAAAACCTATTTTCTTGTAGTGATGTTGTCATGCCAAACCTTGACATAATCTTCTCGAATGTAGCCTTTTCGTGACAATAAAAAGCTTCCTCTCGATCACTTTTCTTATAAATCTCCATCCCCAAAATCTTTTTTGCAATGACGCAAATCCTTCATCTCAAACTCAAAGACCCAGAAGGCCCTTCAACCTCTCGAATATCGGACTTGGACTTTGTAGCTATAAGCATATCATCTACATACAAGACCAAATATATCCATGATTCATCATCCAACTTGTTGTGATACACACAACAATCATAGCTGTACTCCCTGTAGCCCAATTCAATCATATAGCTCGCAAACCTTTTATACCACCGCCTAGAGAACTGCTTTAGCCCATACAAGGACTTCTTCAGTCTACAAACATAGTCTTCTTTATCGGAACTTGGGAACCCATGTGGCTGAGTCATATAAATCTTTTCTTCCAACTCCCCATGTAGAAAGCTGTTTTCACATCTAGTTGCTCAAGTTCAAGATCCTCGATGTGCAATTATTGCTAGTAGCACCCAGATGGAAGTGAATCTAACCAATGGTGAGAAAAATCTCATTATAGTCAACCCCTTCCCTTTGAGTGAACCCTCTCGCAACAACCCGGAGCTTTATACTTGACCCCTCGAGAAGTTGAGGTCCCTTCCACCCATTGCAGGTGACAATTTTCCTCTCCTTAGGACACTCGACTAGCTCCCAAGTATGATTCTTATCCAGAGACTCCATTTCTTCTCACATAGCAGCAAGCCATTTGCGCGGACTCACTACATGAGACAATTTCTTTGTAGGTGGATGGTTCATGAGTATCTACCTCCACCTCCTCAAAGAACCTGCAAGGCATAAGCAACCATGTCCTCAAAACCATACCTCCTAGGAGGTCCCACACCAACTCTTCTAGCTCTATCAAGTGTTATACTAGTTCGATGTGCTTCAGGATGAGACATGATTGATGACAAGGAGATTCAAATTCCCAGAAGACCATGTCGATCTTCTCCACCTTGGTGCAGAATTCGCTCCTCATCATGAGTGACTTCCAAACTCTCCACCTCGTTTTATCAACATTACTACCAATGGACACCACCATGGACTTCACAAATTAGTGGGGTAAGCATAGAATTTCATAAAATATTACACTTCTACTAAGTATAACTCGACTCTCGAAGGTGACCGTATTCTATAGCCCTTAACTCCACTTCCAAACCCACAAATACACCCTTCTTAGCTCTAGGTTCTAATTTACCCTCACTTACATGATAATAAACAGTAGAACCATAAACTCTCAACAAAGAATAATCTACAGGCTTACCGCACCACACCTCATAAGGTCTTTTACAATCACACCGGTGAGGTCCACAGCTGATTAGATAGCAAGTCGTACTTACAGCCTTTCCGCCCAAAATCTTCTAGGTAACCCAAAGATTAGAGAGCATGCACCTCGCCTCTCCAACAATGTCTCGATTCATGCGTTCTACTACCCCATTCTCATGGGGGTATTTCGACAAAGATAATGGCGTGCAATCCCTTCATTCTTACGTAACTCATTAAACTCGGACCACCGGTAATTCCGTACCATTATCGCTCGCAGCCTTTTCGATCTTCCCTCTTCTAGCTTGATTTTCCACCAAAGCCTTCCACTGCTTGAAGTTCATGAAAACCTCACTTTTATGCTACATCATAATTACCCCGGCCATCCTCGAATAATCATCGATCATCGACACAAAGCACCCGGGGACCTCCAACAGAGTCAACTCGGGAAGGACCCCAACAATCGTGGTGGATATAATCAATTGTGCCCTTCGTAGTATGCACAACCTTGGAAACTTGTTGCGATAAAGCTTCCCAAACACACAATGCTCACGTAACTCTAAGTCCCGCACCTTGTGCCCACACGTAAGATCCCTTTTTGACAAAATTTGCATCCCCATTTCACCCATATATCCAAGTCTCCTATGCCATAACTTGGTCATATCCTCCTTGGGAACCTCGATGATGCAACAGAGCAGTAACCCTGACACGCAGACCCTTAAGAAAATACAAGGTACCCCTTTTAATACCTTTCGAATTACCTCCGAACCCTTGTAGACATTCATAACTCTACCTTCACCTTGAAAATCAAAACCTCTACAATAATAAGAAGACTCAAAGATATCGATTCTTTGTCATCAATGGAACATGCCTAACTTCGCTCAAGGTACGTAATGTACCATCACGAATCCTCAACTGACGGAGCCTATTCCAACCTCTAACTACGTGCAGCACCGTTAGCCATAGAAACATCGCCCCCATCTATCTCGCTCATAAGTTGAAAACCACTCCCTCGCAGAGACTAATATGATACGATGCCCCGAAATCAAGAACCCACACATCCCTATAATGTGACCGGTTATTAACAACTAAAGCGGATCTTCCTCGTAATTACCATCGGTCGGCGTAGCAAAGAAAACCTTCATTCTTTGTCCTATCGCTTTCTTTTTATTAGGACATTCATTTTTACAATGCCCTTTGTCTTTACAAAATACTACACATCATTAGGTGTAGGACCCTTAGAATTCGAATTTTTATGGTTCGGATTTCTTTTACTCATTCTCCCCGTCCCTTACCCCACAAGAACAACTAATCCGCATGTCCGATATTTTGTACTAGAACCAAATGCCTGATGACGAACTTATCTAGTATGAAGAGTGCATCTTACTTCTTCTAATGACATACTATCTTTCCCAACATTAAAAGAATCCACAAAATTCCGATACGATAAAGGCAAAGATACTAACGTAATTAAAGCAACATCCTCATCATCTACTTTAACATCAATATTACGAAGATCTAGCAAGATAGTATTCAATTCTATCTAGATGATCCCTCGTAGACATACCTTTCGCATACGCAAGGCCGAAATGACGCTGCTTCAAAAGCAACTTGCTGGTTGGAGATATCATTACATACAAACTCTCCAACTTCAATCGACCTCACCTTCTTCGAGCTTTTCCTCGGTGTAAAGCACTGGCCGAGATGTGGGCATCAAACCCCTCAATTGTTGCTCGACTGAAGGTTTGCTATAGGTTTTGAAGGTGTTGTTTAGTTAGTAAATGTACTTCTCTTGTTGGACCACACAAATCTAACATCTTCAATGAGATGCCTCGGAGATTTTTCGAACCGACGCCATCGCCTCTGCTAGTTGAACGTGTTGTTTCTAATATCCGGAGAGTGTAGTAAATCATTTGCACATTTATGTAGGTCACTCAAATCAAAGAAAGTTAAGAAGGGAGCACATTATATGGGATTATTATAAAAATAATATACGTGTATAATTGTATTTAATTGGATGCGCAATAAGCTAAAGCTGGAGAACTTTGACTTTAGTCGGGTGAAAGAAACTACTTCTAGATAATCGAATCTTATCCCTAGTAGCATGCTCTTATTTAATAGTACTTGCTTGTTGAAGCTATCTAAATCCGCAGAGGAAGAAGAACAAGTTTCCTTTTGATGATGTACCGAATGTGTACAAAAAGCCAGCCTAAGGACAAGTACTTAAGTTTGGAAAATATGCTTATAGGAACCTTCCTCGTATATAGTGTACGCTTGTTGAGTAATGCATCATGTTGAATTGAAATCATTATAGTATTGCACGCGAGCGGGTTAAGATATCTACCTGAAATATGGACTTCAAAATCACGAAATGATCCATATAGGTCTTATCGTCAGAGCATATTAGAATTATGAATGACTCAAGTCATCCTAAATGCTACACTTACGCAAAGTTGAAATTTATGCTTTATTTGTTTCTAAAATACTTGCAAATGCAAATTCATTAGCATAATTTAGCAAATATGGAGGCTTATAAAGATAATAAACAAGGTAAATGAATAGATATTTAAATAATTTAAACACTTAATTTCAAGACGTGTAATTAAGTTGTTAAGTATACTTTCTCAATTATATTTATAATGTTTTTGTTAGCTAGTCTGCCATTCTTCTATCAAGTTTGCTTTGTATAGGTTTTTCCCTAATAAATTTTTCATTATATAATAAAGATATGTAATGAATTTTCAAACGCATTTATCAATATTATAGTTTATGC
>CANSNZ010000594.1:0-100395 GCA_947646795.1 Beta lomatogona | reverse complement strand
TATATATATATATATATATATATATATATATATATATATATATATATATATATATATATATATATATATATATATATATATATATATATATATATATAACATAAGGCAAAATATATGCCAGTCGCTCCATGTACTCCTCCCTCCCGCACACTATCAAATGAGACATATTAAACAATAAAAATGCATGTTTTACGACTCAAACCTATAACCTCTCATTTGAGATACATCTCGCACTAACCATCTTGATAACCAACTACTCTACAATCTCATGTTGGTCTTTTTGGGAATAAATTATTTAAAGACAAAATGATATTTCTTTTTAAAACAATTAAATACAAATGTATATATTATTACTTATTAATCTAATGCTAATAATACCGCAGTGTCCTACCTTTCAAAGACTCTTATATTAAAAAAAGCTCTTAAAATTTTTATAACATCCCTAATTAACATCACTACACTATTTAGTTGCATCGATTATACTTCTTACATATTAACCTAAATTCAAAAAAGATATATATATGTATGTATATATATATATATATATATATACGTATGTGTATGTATATATATATGTATATGTATATATAGGAATATGATCACGCGAAAACCACTCCTTATGCCGAAAGCTGAAAACTGCAACATAAAATGAGCAAAAAGTTTCTTAAAATGAGCAAAACGATAAAATGAGCAAAAAGTTCTTAAAATGAGCAAAAATATAAATGAGCAAAAAACATAAAATGAGCAAAAAATTTGTAAATGAGCAAAGTTTTTTAAAATGAGCAAAAAAACATAAAATGAACAAAAGTTTGTAAATGAGCAAAAATCGTAAAATGAGCGAAAGTTTGCTAAAATGAGCAAAAGTTTTTTAAAATGAGCAAAAACATGAAATGAGCAAAAATATAAAAATGAGCAAAAAATCGCAAAATGAACAAAAAAAGGTCGGTTTTCGCTTTAAGCTTAAGGTTAATTTTCGTTGATCCTATCTATATATATATATATATATATATACATATACATATACATATACATATACATATATACATATACATATACATATATATATACATATACATATACATATATATATACATATATATATATATATATATATACATATATATATATACATATATATATACACACACACACATATATACATATATATATATATACACACACACATATATATATATACATACACACACACACATATATATATATACATATATATACATACATATATATACATACATACATACATATATATACATACATACATACATATATATACATACATATATAATATATATATACTTGTAGCCGAGAGTTATATCGATCAATAATTCATATTATAATTTACTACGTTGAAAATTTAAAAGGAACTGGAAGATTATTTCACTCCAATGTCTATAACTCTTATTTTTCACTTTCCTCAAGTGTTTAATTTAACACTTTAAATTCACATCGGTAAACGATCCTAGGCATCACTCCGAGTCAACAACTAGTTTGTTTACATAAATCTAAATGTATAATCAGGACCCTTTATAAGAAGAAACTTGAATACTATGTTTCATTTACTATATACCTAGTTGTAACTTGTACCTAGAGCATGGTACATCACTACAACCCCTCACATTTTCTTGCGTGATGGAGAATGAGGATGTAGAATGCAAATTGTATGGAAAAACGAATATGCTCCAGCAGGAAGGAGAAGCTCAATTAAAAAAAAAAATTATAATAATAACTCTTTATATGGAAAACTGTTTCAAGACACAATTCTACATACTTTATACAACTTCATTAATGTTTACTACCTTAAACAGACAAAATATATGAAATAGTTGCAATTATTGGAAAAAACATCTCGTAACTTGGAATCAAGTAAGGAAAAATGAATTATGCCATATTGCCATTACCAATAGCCGTTATATCACATCTTCCTTTCTGCTTATATAGTGTTATATATCTACAGATCATACCTTACAAATGAAGGGCTACTAAACGCGTTGCACAAGTACCATGAGCACGACACATCCAAGTTTATACTGTGTTTCACAAGCCTGCTTGTTGTGATTCACAGCCTCAGTTCATTCCAGATATATGCAATGCCGGTGTTTGACAACATGGAATTCCGATACACAAGCTGCAGGGAGAGACCATGCCCACGATGGTTGAGATCGGGAATCCGTGCCTTCTTTGGATGCTTGGTAGTCTTCATAGCATTTGCATTACCATTCTTGCCGACTTTGGCTGGTCTATTAGAGGTATTGCACTGCCTGTCACTTTAGCATATCCCTGTTTCATGTGGATAAATATCAAGGAACCGCGAAAATTTAGTTTAATGTGGTACCTTAATTGGGGGCTAGGATGTCTTGGGATACTTCTGAGCATTCTGCTGGTGACCGGCGCCATATGGAGTATAGTGATAACAGGGATTCCAGTCCACTTCTTCAAGACAGAATGATCGAAAATGTTTGTAGATTTCAACTCATTGAAAACAGCAATAGCAGAGTGGTAAATTTCAACAAAAACCAGAATAATTTTCCCGTGGTTTCTGTGAAATGTGCTGTGATGTGTAAAATTTTCACAATATTATAGCCTGCCTTCTGTAAATGAATGCAAAGTTTATGAGCCATTCTAGCCACTGATAACCATGTTATATAATGTCTCGATACTAGCTGTTGGAAATATTTAGTATGATTAAAATATTCATGAATAACAAACAAATAGATATTATTGACAAACAATAGAATAGAAGAGACTTATCTGCAGCTATCTGTTAACTGAACTTACTAAACATGATTGAATCTCACATGGTCGAACAACGTTGTGCCGTGGTAAGGAAGCCACTACCTTAGAAGCGATATCGCCACCATACCCGTGCAGGCTTCCAATGACGAACGCCCCCAAGGTTCACACAACACCCTTGAATTCTACACGGAGAACTCAAGGATTGTAATTCTCAAGAACTCGCTCAAATCTTAGGTAAAAAGGTAGGCTTGTGTTTTAGAATCAATGAATAATGAAATTAGAGAAGGAAGAACGGCCAAGAAGGTAATTATATGACGGTAAGAAAAATAATCCCGAAATAAACTGAAAATAAAGATATAAGGTTTTCGAAAATCCCCGACAACCACGAGTTGTGAAAATCAACACAAGTCACGGGTTCTTTGTCGGCGATCCACCGCGACACACGACCCGTACCACGAGTCGCAAGCACACACTACGACTCGTAGTAAGTTCTCAGCAAAAATCAAGCATAAACTCAACAAAGGCGAGAGGCGCACGAGGATGCACGAGACGCCACTACCGTGCGCAGCCTGCAGCACACTTGCGTGGCACGCAGTTGCCTCGCCCGGCACACACCCCAACATACCTAACTTCGAACTAAATATAGTCAAGATATGCAACAAACACCATCTGTGCTTAGTTTCGGGCATCGAGTTCGCCAATGCCCTCCTCATAGCTGCATCTTGGTCACCAAAAAGCACTTGGAAGCTTTGCCATTCATGCACATCAACCATGTGCTAAACACCTACTCATATGTCTCGTGGTCTCATGCGACACAAGTGCACATCCAAGCAATATAGTTTGCTCATGATGATTCACCCCAACAAAATTCTCAAAAGACAAGTCATAATCGTTTGTCAAATACGTGGCATCAAAGCAAACTACATCCCCGAATTCTTCATAAGCAACTCTCTTGCATCTACCCGTAAAACATCTTTCAAATACCCGAACTCATCTAGACGATGCATGTGGAAGAAGTTTTGATTGTCTTCGATCATCTTGTTAAAATACAACAACATGGCGTTTGCATCCCCTTTCTCCTAACTTCGCTTTACGTTCATTACAAGAACATTACGAAGATCTCTTTGCGTTACTCCCAAATTTTCTAACCCGTTCCTATCCATTGCAAGACTATGATGAATCTTTGACACCGATACCCCCAACAACAGTATCGTTAAACAGCCTCCTCCCAACAATGGAATTTATTTCTCGTCCGCTGTACTTACTTATGTTCCGTACCTTATGAGGGGTTGGGTTGTGGTTTAAATGCTCTAACACAACCTTTTTAACTTCCCAATCACCCTCCTCATTCGCGGTTGCATACATCATAACAGAACATTGACATTTTTTGGTCTTCCTCGATGAAACTTCCAACCCATTACTTCAAACAAAGAATCCTCTTACCTTCCACCCTATGCCTCGTTGTCGGTTCACCATGACATTCACACTTCCATGTGTAATTACGCCTCACTTTTTCCCTCCCCACTCTTCGTTTGGAAAGCTCTAGCAGACCCTAACTACACCAAACCCAACCCGCTTTCCATAATTTTTAAAGCAAGCTTCAGCCTTCCTCCCACGTCCCAAATACCATCCCAACAACCGGAACTCTATCTTCCTTATTACTATTTGATGGTATCCCCAACAACTCACCTTGTTCAACCTCTTGTTCATCCTCTTGTTCAACCTCTTGTTCAGGCGCAAGTTCTTCCTGACCGTCAACTTATTGCTCACCGTCGACCAAAATAATATCAGCATATGTGAGCTTCCTATTGTGACAATTCACAAATTAGGTCATCAAAAGTTTTTACTTCCCCCATTACAACACCAGACACTATAATCGAATACAAGTTTTCCAAAAAAATACCAAGTAATCATATATCCAATTACAACATTTGAATATTTTTGCTCACCATATATTTTAAACATAAGCCAATGACAAGGGTAATTGAATCAAAAAAGTACCTCACATTTGTACTCTTACCCAAATCGTTATCACAAACCTTTTTTTCACACACGTCAACTTAATTATCGTAGACACATAATCGTGTCTTTCCATTTAAGGGCACAATAATGATGAAACACACTGCGTAGGCGAAATAAAAACACGCCTACAATTTGGGTGAAACTCAAAAATACGATTCATACTCTTTTTATGCTTTAGAATGACATTACGCTTTGCATATGCATGGCTATTGTCCAGCCACCATAAGGACAACCTACCTTACCTCATTAGCACATGTTCTATGTGCGAGGTCACCCTCGGTGGGTTTGCACTTTGTCCTTCCAAAAGCTTCCCGAGCGATAGTGTTGGATCTTAGTCATAAGCAAATCTACCCAACCATGGCATTGTTCTCTTGTTCCTAACTTGAGAACTGAGTGCGTCTTATACGTGGCCACCTCTTTAAGCAGGGTACGAAGCATGAGATCAATCTCTTAGTCATGGACCCTTTCGAGTGAACCTAAACCCACCATAGTTTCAAACATTGAACTGGACTTTAGGTTGGAATTTTTGCATCCATGTTACATGACATTTGCTTGTGATTGCATTTTTGCCTGCTATTAACTTGTTAAATTGTCATTATTATGCGTCGTACCTAAAAATCGCGTCTAAATAACAAACAAAAGATTGTCAATCGACCAAAATCACTAGTAGAATAATTGCTTATTGTTGCGGTGGTATTGCTGGCGGTTTACCCATACGCAAGCAATATATCACGTAAAAAGAAAAAGTAAAATATAAATAAAGATATTGCTGCGGCTTTCGGCCAAAACCGCAACAATATGGTTTCAACGGAAAATTTTTGAAAAAAAATCAACTTTTCGCCAGACATATTGCTTTGCGGTTTTTGGCCGAAGCCGCAAAGCAATATATTAAAATATTAATAAAAAATAATACTTTAATATAATGCTGCGGTTTTTACAAAAAATCGCAGCAATATGGTTTCAACGGGAAATTTTTGAAAAGACCAGACATATTGCTGCGGTTTTTGGTCGAAACCGCAGCAATACATTAAAATAATATTTAAAAAATAATATTATATTGCTGCGGTTTTTACAAAAAACCGCAGCAATATCCCCATTTAATTCATATAAGAGGCGCTAGGGTTTGGGACACTTGCATTTATGCCACTCATCTCCTTTCAGCCGTTTTTCTCCTTGCTCTCTCCTCCTTCGTATCCGCTCTCGCCCTCTCACTCCTCTCGTCGTCTTCCTCCTCCTCTCGCCGTCTTCCCTCCTCCTCTCGTCTTCAATTCTTCTTCAAGCTTAACCGACGCCGCCGCAAGCCGTATACGGCGCCTTCTCCAACGACGACAGCGCTCTTTCCTTCGGCTCTGGCCAAAGCTCGCGGCCGCAACGGCTTGTCCTATACCCTCAACGGCTTGATTTCCCTTGATTTATCGCCAATTAAAAAGCAAAAGACAAACAGTACTCGTTGAAGGAAAAGGAATCATTTCGACTTCGCTGGGGATGAGCGAATGGTGGTAGTCGGCTCGTGGATCTGAGCGGTTGTCGGTTTTGGTTTTTATATTTTTGCATTTTTTTCGTAATTTTTCTATTGGAATCCATCTCAGATCCAGTCTTTTCATTTCTTTTATTCGTATTTTTTGTTTTAATTGTTTGTAATATGATTCTTTTCTAATTCTTTTGTAATTTTCGTTTTGTTTATTCTTAGTTTTTGGTGAAGATTACTCATTTGCTTTCGTGTTCTTAATTCCGATTTTTTTTGGAGTTCTTATTAGTACTTATTTTTTTGTATTTCCGGGCTTAGATTCGTCATTTTTTTTAGTTTTTTTCGTAATTTTCGTTGGGTTCTTTTGCTTTTTTCTTATAATTTTTGTATATTTTTTGTAATTTGAGTTTGTAAAAATATTATTTTTAGTTGAATATATAAATTTATTCTCGCACTCAATTGTTAATTGTAATTTTTTGTGGCAAACTATTAGAAAATTTTGGTGGATAGTGGATGGGTTAGTTGCCTGGTTTTTATCATTCAAATTTGATGGCAAAATGCCAAAAAAAAAAAAAAAAATTACCTCGTATCGGGACCTATTGCTACGGTTTTGGTTAACAACCGCAAGAATAGGCTAAATATTGCGGCGGTTTTAGCCAAAACCGCAGCAATACGTTTATTTTTTATTTAAAAAAATACAATGTATTGCTGCGGTTTTGGCTAAGAACCGCAAGCAATAGCTTAGCCTATTGCTGCGATGAAAAACCACAAAGAATAGGTAATTTACCTATTGTTGCGCCCAATATTGCCGCACGGCTAAAACCGCCGCAATAGGCCACTTAATGACCGCAAAAATAAACAATTATTCTACTAGTGAATGTCGCCTAAATCCCCGAAAAACATGTCGGGGAGAAGTGCGCAAAGTTCAAAGTCTAGTCTCTCCTATCATCACCAAAGCTAGTCATGGAATTTAGTCTCGCTTGCATAGTCCAATCCAGCCCATGTCTCGCATTTGCATATAATTAGGTCCATGTCGCCATCATAACCATAATCATACCCATTTCTAATCATTTCCCATTCCCATTTCCATTTCTCATTCCCATTTCTCATTTCCATTTCTTATTTCGAAAATCATTTCTTAAAACTTACAAGCAAGGTCCACTCGATTCTCGTTCATAATGACCGGTTGAGAGACTACAACTTAGGAGCGCCTAATGGAGAAACAAATAGTTGATCCTACTCTAAAGCTCATCAATCGCACTATCACCACCCAGCCTTCATTTAGAGTCATGAAGATTACTTTCGACCGCCTTCACAAGAGGCGCGATCACTTCCATAGGGTCTACACCTTCACATTAGAGGCGCGATCATTTCCATAGGGTCTACTATGAACCCCGCACCTAAAAGATAATTCAAAAGGTACAACCTACATTTCTATTGCGAATTCCAACAGAACAATGAATATTTGACATCTAGTGTTGGATCCTAAGAATGCAATCGCTAAACATGATCGATGACAATATACTACTAATACTTGCTACAACGAGAATCAACATCACCAAAGAACCCTTTATTGCAGAGTGCATCGACAATTCAAAAGGCTTAGTCTCTTATTTATGGTTTCCTAGGATGAGTCGAGAGTCATTACCCTAAGCCATTTCTGTCCTTTCCCATCGAGTCTATGTCACTATAGAACTTCATCTATTATAGCTTTTCCATTTTCATTTCATTTTATTTTTCTTTTATTTTCATTGGCCTTTCACTATCATTTATGCTTCTAATTCAATGATGAAACTTAAATCACCTAATGATCTTGACTAATAAAAAAAACAAATAAAATCTAAAAATAAAAAAAAATGAAGAAAAATGAAAAAAGGACATATTTTGGATCAATAGTTATTCCCTCTCTCCTCCATCCTTCCATAAGCTATCATCCATAAACCATCTCATGCAACCAAAATAAAAAATCCCTTAAACCATCATCCTCCGTGATCATTAGCCATATAACCTTTGAAAATGAAAGCTCCACAAAAATATCCTTCAAACCTTCCAATACCCTAAACCAATAGTTTGTGTGCAAGCCTTACTACATAAAAAAAATCATTTTCAGGCAAAAACAAAAAAGTGGATAAATTCAAAGTGCGAAAAAAAAGACAAAAGCAAAAGAAAACGCACAAGACAAAAAAAAAAAAGTAAAAAAAAAAAGCCAAAGGCAAAGAAATAAAAAGTCTAGCTAGGGGGCTTGCACACAAGTTCTACCCCTCATCCTCATCCTTCAATCCATCAAAAACTTAACCATATAATCTAAATCCATAACCTATACACTAGCCCAGCCAATTAAACCTTCATTAAAACCTAAAGCTTCAAGCCTTTCATCAACCCTAACTCTTTTTTCAAGGTATGTCCAAACCCGCTAGGTTGAAAACCCGGAAGGGCGGCCTAGGCAAAAGTTAGGGCACAAAAAAACCCGATCCGTAACTACGAATGGTCTCGATTCCGCAAGGATACGTAGGAATTCTCATCTCGAGATCCGAGCGCTAAAAAAAAAAAAAATATTCAAGGTCTAATGATTTGACTTTCTAGAATTCAGGAGCATACTGCTCTAGATCCCGACATAGACTCGAGTCTAAACCTAGCCTCGTTAAAGCCTTTTCCCACCTACATTTATTTAAGTCACAAATTCAAACTTTTTAATTTTCAATCTAAACTCTCCTTTTTCCCGAAGGACTCTCCGACAATTCCATGG
Organism: Beta lomatogona; assembly: GCA_947646795.1. Taxonomy (NCBI): domain Eukaryota; kingdom Viridiplantae; phylum Streptophyta; class Magnoliopsida; order Caryophyllales; family Amaranthaceae; genus Beta; species Beta lomatogona. The sequence continues at coordinate 91,405 of CANSNZ010000594.1, read as the reverse complement.
TCTCCGGCGACACTTGACTTTGCCTGTATCAACTCCTTAAAGAAGAATCCCCAATGAATACTTTGAATGATTCAAGACAAATCAACTATAATTTTAATCAAGGCTCACAACGCCTAATTCAAGACAAGCTTACCCAAAGTGAGGGCTTCTCATATATGTGGTGGTTCCTCCAAATCAACTCAAACTGCTGAAAAGTTGTAATCTGCAGACCTCGTTTACTGACTCCCGATTATTTTATAAAAACGATTTTCGAAAATCATTCTATCCATTTATGATCATTTTATTTCTCTACATATCCAGATCTCCTAGCCTTGCAAAACCCCCGACCTTGCATTGCATTTCATACATTCTAGTCTTGCATAACCTCGACCTTGCATGACGTGTCATCCCTTAGATTTGCATAACCTTAATCCTTGCATAGCGTCTCATGCATCCTTAGAGAGTCTAAGTTTGCATTTTTGCATCATTATGTGCTTTATCTGAGTTGTTTGCACCTATCTCGCTAACATCTTCTTCCTGCAGTAATCGATTGCTTGTAGTTATTGTCCCGCATGCTAACTTTATTTTGCAGAGACCGCCGTATATAGATCGGGCTTATAAATTGCGAGGCGTTTAGAATCGTTCTCCGTCCCGACATCGTATACTTTGACTACTCGGTTTCCGAACCTCGCCAAAGTGGGGCTTTTGTAGACACATAATCGTGTCTCCCCATTTAAGGGCACAATGATGAAACACACCGCGTAAGCGAAATAAAACACGCCTACAATTACAATAATTTACTATTTTTAATTTTCACAACCCAAATTCTACTTTTGATGGCAATCAATATTGCGACACATTTAATACAACAACATTAAATTCGAAAACCTCAACAAAATCTAACCCACATTACGTACTTTGGCCTTTTCACATGAAAATTGGCATTTAATATAGCGGCACATTTAATACAACAATATTAATTTCGCAAACCTTAAATTCACAAACCTCAATTCACCCACATTAAATTCCGGATAATACATGTATAAATTCTATGTTATGTAATTTAAAGCTTTAATACCTACGGGATACAACCACAAACTATAAGCACGGTTACCTAATAAAGAACGAAACGACCATAGCTACACGTACCAAAATCACAACACCGTAAAAACGATGGAGAAACCCTCAACCTCGCACCGGCTCGGGCCGCAAATCCCCCTCGATCACCAATTGCTAGTAGTCCGGAACAAGAACAAACAAGAACGGTCCGAGATCCTCCTCCTCCACTCGGGGGTCTTGCCGTTGTTGTTGTTGTCAAGCACAACTATCCATGTCCATTGAAGCTCCGGACCTTGCCGCCATTTTTCGCTTCTTCCATCTTCGTCTTTTTCTTACCGTTGTTCTTGTCCTCGTTTTCTCCCTTTCCCTTCTATTCCTTTCTATTCCTTTTTCTAAGTACAATGACCCACAAAGGAGTACAATGGACACAATATTTAATGTTTTATGCTTATAATATATTAATTTCGTACTTTGGCCTTTTGACAAGTATACTTTTTGCATTTTTAGTTCTTGTTATGGGGCAAATTGCATTTGATCTTTTCTCGTAGCTTCACCCTTGCTCCCATGCAACCAAAGCGGTTTTATTTCATTCTCTTGTTACCCCCAAAAAGAAAGCTACGACACAACCTTTCCATTCAAAACGTAAAAAACCCTTAAAATCCAACCCAAATATACAAATCCTCAAAATCCAAAAAAGTTGAATATTATGGAGGTGCCACCGCCATTGCAAATCACTATAGAGTGTAGATGTATTTTTCTATTTTTGTTGCCAACCCGATATCGACGATTTTTCCGACCGATGCTAACGCTTGAAGAGGTGGTTTCCATTCAAGATTACGAAGAAAACCCCGCCCCAACAATTGTCCATATATCGATTAGAGCAATTGCACTGATAACCAAAGAAATTACTTTGTGCAATTGTTTTTGCACAAGGATGCGGGTACGCGAGTTCCTCTTCCTCTCGTCAATAGCGTGTATCTTAGCTGGAGGTTGTTGGCTTTTGCAACCTCGTTTATGAGATTTTGGAGGCGTAAGGGCAAACCTACATATCAAGGTCCTAATTAGGTCCAAGTTTTTTGAATATTTGATTTTTCGATCCAGGACCGAAAAAATAAAACATTTTTTGAAATTTCAATTTTCGATGCCGGACCGCGAATAATTTTCTTTTTTTGCCTTTTACATAAGTTCTATATAAAATTTAATTTTACAATATTTTTATGTATTTTTTTATGGATATTATATCAAAAATTTATTATTATATTATTAATAGCTATACCGAGGAGTTGGTACAAAAATACCATAATTTTTCTAGGGAAGAAATTGAGAAGATACGAGAAATTAAGTACCACTGTGGTTTGTATCACACCACTATGGAAAGAGCGGTACGCATCCTTCATAGCACCAGAGAATATGAGAAGATTCATGGTAAATAATCTGTTATAGTTGGGCCGTTAATTCATGTGGTGTCTGTAAAATTTCTACACGATAAGTCAGTAGATCATCAAGAACCACTCACTATGTATGTGTGGTAGAATTTATACTGAGTTTCATGATAACAATTCCGGGAATGTGATTGTTCATGATCTGTTCAATTGCAACTCGCATGATGCTCAAGTATTGGGATCAGATGGCAATGACTAGTTAATTCTTACCAGCCCACAACCTTCTTCATCTTGGCCTTTAATTTGTATGCCCATGCATGATATTAGATTTGTAATTGATGTTGACGTGGGCGATAAGGCTTTAGGTGCCAAATACATTTGTTGTGATGATGAATTGATTGACATTGAACAAGTCATCCAAAAATATGTTCATACTCGATATTGGTATCGTGCTTTGCATTACATTGCTATGCTATTTGCCGTTTATGGTGAGGTACAAGTTATTTTTTTCTTAAACAAGGTTGTAACTTAGTTGGGAGAAATCATAGCTTTCTTGATATTAAATGAAAAATTGTTGGTCGTTATAGTAACCTTTATGAAGGCTATGATTTTGAAGAGTGTTCACTATTTGACAAACAATCAAATGAATTTGAACGAGTGGATTTTGAACAAGAAAAATATCCTCCCGCAGGTATTAATATGAGTTTTTCTAGATGTTGGGTGGGTTTGCCAATAAATGATGCTTTTAAATTATCGAAGGGGAGCAAAACTATACCTGTATTAGATGGGTCTTTAGTTTATGATTTTGCAATTCATTAAACATGAAAATTGACCTTAAAGATGTTGAGAGCCCTATGCGCATAAGAGGCTATGTAGATTGGGATGATATGACACTTGAATTTGGTACAAAATGGTTTAACAAGCCTCTTTGTTCAGTTGTTGAAGGTGAACATGGTTTTGCTAGCATTCATTACTCCTTTTTTCCAGAAGCTGTAAAAGCAAACTTAGGGATTGTGTGTACGTCGAAACAAAAGAATGGTAATGGATGTTTTGAAGCGTTTCCCAAAATTTATGGTAGTATTGTTGCTCAACAAAACTCCTTCAAATTTACTTGGCACTACAACAGAGAATATTATCTAGTTGCATTGTTCCACAGGAATGCAGAAGATCCATTACAAACAAGTGGTAATGGGGAGATCCCATTATCAAGATCACTGGTGGTTGTACCACTGCACTCGTCTCTTGTTGTTGAATTAAATATGTGTCTGTGTGCTGGAGATGATCAAGATTCATTCAGCTCTACCGTAGATCTTTGTTATGGCAAAAATGACTTTAGTGTGAGTTTGAAAGCAATGATTATTCTATTCATATTTATGTCAAATGGGTAGACTAGAAGTGAATTTTAATGTTAATGTAATTAGTAAGTATTATGAATGTTAATTTTATTTTAATCGTATGAATGTGATATCAGTAGAACTGACTTTAGTTAGTACTTGTGAACTGGTTAATTGATGTTAATTAATGCTTCAACATTAGATTCTAGTTGTTCTAGTAATGCAAAGGATTATTGACCTTTTTTTTCTTCGTATTTTTTGATTTTTTATTGATATTACTATCCCACGCTATGCGTGGATGTTTTGAAGTGTTTCCCAAAATTTATGGTAGTATTTTTTGATTTTTTATTGACCTTTATGTACTATCCCACGCTATGCGTGCTTCTCCATGAAATTGTGGATAGTTTTGTTTTTGCTAGTATCGAGTTGCAATTGGTATGGCAACGCAAGAGATGAGATTCACACTATGTGGTAAGTGTGTTTGAATCAAATAAAGTATAGCAAGCTTATTTTGTCCATTATTTTTAGCCATGCACGTTCGTGCAGAATTGAAGTTTATTCTTCAAAATAGATGTTGGTCCTTCTGTATCGCGTCATCTTAGCTAACTTAAGGTTTCTTGATACTTGATAAGGCTTGAGTGAACCAGTGTAGGTTATAACCCTTTGACAAAATACTATCATCTCCTCTCATAAAGGAATGAGCACTTTGTTCAAATTATTGCATTGTTCAAATGGGATTCTAAATAGTCTTGTTGCTAAAACTCACAATTACCAACAGGTTCAAGCACGTAGTTGTGGTTCTCATTGCCATCCTAAAAACCCGATCTCTCAAGTCTTTCAAGAGCGCTTGCAATAAGAAGAAAGGCAAAGAATCGAATGACATTAAATATCCTTGTTGGTAAGCTCCTTTGACATTGTTTTAAGTTTTCTTGTTGCTTAGTGTGTGATCACTTTTGAGTATGATATTGATACATGTGCTTTGCTCGGCCAAGCAAACTTTAATAACAAAAGTTAATAATGCTTTCATTTCTTGAGCGATTATGTATATGGTATGGATGAGTGTCTTCGTGTATCCCCGATTAAGCCCTTCCTATGGTGCACTCTTTTTAGTTCTTAGAAAGGTGAAAGGATAAGAAACTTGTATGGAGGACTGTTAAGTGGAGCATTGGTGTTGGACTTAAAGGGAAATTAGTGACTTGAGGGATAAATTACCCCACGTTAAGCATTTTTATTTATTCAAATTGTTTGGTTGGCTACAAATTTTTCTTGTGTATATTCCCCTAATAGCATGCCTAGTTACCTTACATGGCGCTCTGCAATATCTTCGGACGTAATGCAAACTGATTACAGTACTTTCATTGAGATTGTGTATCACAATCTAGAAAACTGAGTTCATCGATGGATAATATCACTTATCTTATTACCCGAAGTCTTTTTTTTGGTTCATTTGTTCTTATAATTCCTCAATTTCAAAATGATATCTAGGGGTGTGACCACATCTCCTAAACATATTCTTCTAAGTATGGTTCGTCATATTTTGAAACTTTGCACTTGTTTTGTAGGAGTATCATTCATTTGATGGATGTACTACCTATGTCCAGAGTTAGTGGTCATATCACCCTAATCGGTCATAGTTATGAATATGTCATGAATATCTCGGCCTTTTTGGTTATGCAATGTCATTCTTTCATATTTATTGAAACTCGAATGGCATTCACCCTCCCATGGCCCAATTGACGGGACCCATCAAAACCCATAAACTATACCATTTATATACATGTATCATAGATATATTATTAGAGATTCGATACATGTTAAATTATACTCCATCTGTCCCCTTAAAGCATTGTCCATTTTCTTTTAGGCACATAGATTTAGGAATGAGAAAATTGTAGTAAGAAGAGAGAGAATATGTACATGAGAATGGAGATAGTTGCTAATATTATATTGTGAAAAGAGAAATGTTAGAGATGATTAGAGATAGTAGGTGATAATTGGAGAGAAGCTTTTTTTTTTTGTGATAGAAGATAATAGGTTATATTATATTGGGAATAGAGTAAATTGAGATAGTGGACCCGATCTTAAAAAGGAAATGAGAAATCTAATTGGGACAAACTAACATGGCAAATTCTATGAGCGATGAAGAGAACAAATTTGTTAGATTTAGAATTTATGAAAAGTATTTATCATTTTTCTTGGCAATAAACACTTCTAAGTAAATCTATTTGTGGACCACGAGGCTCAATAATAAAAGTGGGTATTAAGATCAATATAAGGAGAATACATTATTTTTGGATAGAGGCATAGAGCTTTACGTATATTCGAAATATCCAATAGTAAGTCACTCCATAGAGAACAACAAATACCTATTCATGAAGTCTATGTACTATCTAGTTTGCCTTTTATCTACTCCCTTGGTTTCTTAGTTCTTACCAACTTATTGTCGCAGCAAATACCAAGGAGGAGAGTAAGAACTAATAATGGAGCACCCATGTGGGGTGATTCAACTTTGTGGAGGAAAGATAAAGACTAAGGTAAGCCAAGGAAGAAGAGAAGTGGGATATGAGATGGTATAGAGGGAACAATATATTATTAAAGGTAATGATAAAGCGAGAGTGGGTAGATTAAAAGAAACATATGAATGTGAAAAGTATGTCGAACGATAGGACAAGTGTGCAATATGTATCTCGTGGTATTGTCAGTGTCAGCACGCTTATCCTCGGACTCATGATCTTAAGAAGTTTACCAGCTTGATACATTTATTTTCCTTGTTCCAGACCTTTTAAAAAAAAGAGATTCAAGGAATAAGAATGACTTTGGCAAATAACCTTAACGTCGCAAATAAGTTAAAGCTGAGATAAAAGGGGAACGTACAACCTTAAATCACAAATATGAACTATATGATAGGAGTCTTGTCACTTGTGGCTTATTTGAGGCTAGGTGGCTGTCGAGAAAAGGGGAGATGGAGAGGGTTGTTTACGTTTGAGTGATGGTCTATGGTTGAGTGCCACCACTTGCCACCAGATTTTTGCTTAAGAGGCATCACCTATCTGCGATGTCTCCCTTGGGAAACTGGGTAGGATGTGCTTTTACTTTGTGAAGGCATTTATGGAGAAACATCCTTATGTTTCTTAGGATGGGATCTTCTTTATTATTCAGAAATGGGTTATATTTCAATTCCATTGGCATGGAAGTTATATTACCCGAACGTAACTTTTAGAATGTTTTAGTATGCAAGTGTTTTACATAGATCCCCGGGCTTCCAAGTACCCTTGATAATCAATAATCCGAAGCGGCCGAGGTAAGAAGAGCAAGCTATTAGCCCTTCATGCTTGTAGTGCATGAAAAAATGTGTCATGTGTAGCTTGGAGAAAGAAGCATGAAGAATACTTGGAGTGATGTTAGCAAGACAATGCCTTTGGCAATTAGCAATTTGATGGTATAGGAAAGTAATCCACCGTCGTTACGGAAACACTATAGTCTTTGTGTGTGAGCATTTTTGTCTTTACAGATCCTTTTCAATAATATTAATATTATCTTTACTACTACAATTTTGAAAGAGAAGCTTGGGCATGGATTTTGTCTCATTATTTACTCCCCTGTCTCTATAATGAGAAAGTAGTTTATGTGACATACTTGACTATCGTTGCTTCGATTACGCATTATGGTTTTTTTTTTTTGTTTGTCTTGTTTAGATGGGTTGGTTCCCCCTTTCGCGGTGAATACTTGTTGCGAGTGTGATTTTTTAATCTAATCTACTCCAGAATTCCAGGCGAGTCTATGATGTCTAGGTACAGGGGAAGTTCTTTGAAATAGTTCTCAGAATCGTGGTCGGCTAGTTTGCCTTAGCATAACATCTTTGTTTCCTCGCATTGCTCATTTCCTACGTGATTGTTTTGTGACGAATTATTTGATGGTAGTGACTCTAATTATTATGATATATGCAACCTATTCTAAGTGGCTATCTAGACAATTTTTTAGCTCTTTTAAAATGCTTATAAGATGGCCATTCTTTTTGGGATAGATATGCATGAGTCATATGGTTGTCATCCTGAAGATACCTGCCTGACCTGGCTAGTGGTTTCCTTGCCCTTGGGGAGATGGATGGTGCCTTGGATGGGGAACTTATACACTATTTGCCATCAACAATGTCTCATTTGTGTGATGCTGTGTGTTGCGAAAGCCTTTTCCCTGTTTTTTTTTCCTCAATATAAAATTAATTCCCTTTGTTATATCTTGATATTGCCATTGCTTGATGATTGAATTACTTCTCCTAGATTGCTCTACGTAGAGGAAGACCTTCTGTGGAGGCTTTGGCTTGTGTTGGCAGCATTGTAAAAGCAATAAGGCCAGATATAAAGCCTCATATTTATAGCCTCTTAGATACAGTGTTCCCTACTGGTCTTTCATCTCAGCCTGTAGAAGCGCTTGGGCAGATTGCTGTCAGGTTTGTTGTAAAATCTAGGTTACTTAACATATGAATGGCAAACTGGTCGGGGTCGGGTCAGATTAGTGTGTAGAACCTGAATAACCGGTTTGAAAATCCGTGAACCTAACCTCTCCCATTTAGTAGATGTTTGGAAAGCTCGAACTTAACTCGACTTATCCAATGGGTTTACCCATTACTGTACATAATCATAATTTTATTATTTGAACGAATTACTCCTTCCCCCCCGTTTACATGTTTCATAGGAATACCTTTTCCAGGGATAGGAGATAACTGGGATTGGCACGGTTAGGCCTAGAATCGGTGTAGTTTTAGTTCAATGGGGCTAGATCGGTTCCATGGTACGCATTGGACTAGCTGTGTGCCGGGCTAGGAAGGGCCACACCTAGCTGAACTCGGCTTGGGCTGGCATGTGACCACCTTTTACCAAGGGCCTACTTGATCGCGTTGCATGCCAGTTGATATTTTTCTCTTGATTTGAGTTCGTTCTTTTCTCAAGATACCTGCAACATTCCATCATTGCTTCCAACAAAATTGACCGATTGCTTGAAAGCATCTCTATAGCTCTTTCGAGATCTCATCATCCTCATTCCTCAGTTGAGGCCAACTACTGTAGGTCGGAGAAACGTGGTCAATCCGCCTTTGCTTGTTTCAGATGTGTCTGGCCCTGTTCTAGTGCAGCTTGCTTTGCAGACTCTTGCAAATATTAACTTCAAGGTATTTATCGTGTCATCTCCTGGCTAAGATTGTTATCTCTTTCTACTTGTTTCAGATGTGTCTGGCCCTGTTCTAGTGCAACTTGCTTTACAGACTCTTGCAAATTTTAACTTCAAGGTATGTATCATGTCATCTCCTGGCTAAGACTCTTTTTGCTTTTGTTTAACTACGAGGTTAAGGTTGTCAATGTTTTTTTTTATAGGGCCATAATGTTCTGGTGTTCACAAGAGAACAGTTATCTCTTACTTGGAAGATGAAGATGCGCAATCACTAAGAAAGATGCTGCACTATGCTGTTGCAGGTTAGTAGCAAATTATATTTCTAGTGCATCTCTTCAGTTCAATTATGCGAAGTCTAACTGAACTGGAGGAAGGAGAAGACGTCTTATTGAGGAGGTATATACCATCATTAATTGCTAACTATATATCCCTTCTTTAAAAAGCAAATTCTTTGTGCGTTCACTATTATGAGACTTGTTCTCTGTAGCAATAGATTCTTTTGTCGTCCTTGCTAGTGATGTAATTCACTAAATGATACTGAAAACATTCTTCATTCAATCTGTAGAGAGAATTTTTCTCAGCGGCCTCCCCTTTCATTCATACTATTTTGTGATGATGTTTACAACATTCTAGCTGAGCTTATATACTTCGTTCTGGTGCCCTAGTGGCTTACAAGAAGACAAACTAACAGCCATAATGAGACAGCTGTAGAAAAAAGACAAGATAAATAGACTGCTGATCATTGGCACAAGTTGCCAAAATGATCTCCTAGGATCAGGGGCCATATTGTTACTTAACTAACTAGGACTGGACCATTCACTGGGCCTTGGTCCTCAATACTCCCCCTCAAGGTGAGAGTGAAGCTGAGGTCTGAACTCCCAGCTTGGTGAGAAGAGATTGATGTTGCTCCACAGTGAGAACCTTTGTTAGGACAGTGAGAACCTAATGAAATGACAATCTATCCCAACATGCTTTGTCTTTTCATGATGGACAGGATTATCAGCTATTGCTAAGGCTGTCCGATTGTCACAGAAGATAAGTGTATTGTTAAGTTGCTTGAGACCTAGTTCCTTGAGGAGTTGTTTAACCCACATCACCTCACACACAGTCATAACCATGAATACGTACTCACGCCTGTCGTACATCTAGCTACAACAGATCGTTTATTAGACTTCTAGGCAATAGGAGAATGTCCAAGTAAGAGACAAAAGCCGGTAGTTGATCTTCTTGTGTTTGGGCATCCCGCCCGATCCACTATCACTTGTAGGCTTGAAGCTTTGCTGCTGAATTAGAATGCCTTGCTAAGATGAACCAGCCAAGTACCTTAGAACTCTCTTTGCTGCCTGAAGTGGACGGAGGTTGGGTGTTGCATAAACTGGCTGAGCACATGGACTGTATAAGAAATATCAGGCCTAGTTATGGTCAAGTATATCAACTTGCCAATAAGTCTTTGATATATTTCGGGGTGAGGAAGAGTATCACCTCCATTTGTAAGAAGCTTGATATGAGAGTCCATAGGAAGCTTGAGACCTCTGCATTGTTTCATGTTATATTGCTTCAAGATATCATCAATGTATTTTCTTTGTGAGAGAAAAATGTCTGCTGAACTTCTATCAACCTCAATTCCCAAGAAATATCTTAACTCACCAAGATCTTTCATCTTAAATTCATGACTTAAGCACTGTTTTGCAGCTTGAATTGATTTCATGTCATTGCCGGTAAGGATGAGATCATCAACATAGGCTAGAATAGTAACAAAAGAATTCCCATCTTGCTTTGTAAAGAGTGAATAGTCTGTTTTAGATTGAACAAAGTCATTGTGCTTAAGGACTGAGCTTAACTTTGCAAACCATTGTCTTGGGGCTAGCTTAAGCCCATAGAGAGATTTAAGAAGTTTGCACACCTTGTGAGATTTAGATATATTTGCCACATACTCCCCCTCAGCATCAGTGTTATATCTAAATCCTTGACCTTCATAACCAGGTGGCATCTTGATATAGACAATCTCTTCCAATTCTTATGAAGAAAGGCATTCTTCACATCCATTTGATGTGCATGCCAGTGTTGAATTGCAGTTACTGCTAAAAGAGCTCTAACAGTTGTTATTTGGCAACTAAAGCAAAAGTCTCTCCATAATCCACTCCATGCTGCTGCCTGTTTCCTAGAATGACAAGTCTTGACTTGTATCTAGTATCCTTCCTATGAGGATCATACTTTGTAGTGTAGAGCCATTTACACCCTATTGCATTCTTTCCTTTAGGGAGATCAGTGATAATCCAGGTGTTGTTGTCCTCTAATGCTTCCAACTCCTCATTCATAGCTTTCAACTAATGACCACACTAAGCTACTTCTTTAAATGTTTTAAGATCACTGGTTTTAGTCACAGTGTTCATGAAACAACTGAACTGTGGTGATACCACTGCTTGACCAACTTTCTGCACCATATTCACTCTTACTTCATAGTTTGAGTGCTAAGTTGGTCTCTTGATTTCCCTGGTTGATCTTCTCCCCCTGGCTCATCATCATCAACCGAAGGAGATGGAAGTTCATATTGTTGAACATGTTCTTGTTCAGTTTGCACAATCGCAGTGTGGAATACATGGTAGGGGTATATTGCCTCATAGAACTTCACATCTTTACTCACAAAAGAAGTTCCAGTAAGAAGGTTGTGAAGCTTGTACCCTTTCTGAGTACTAGGATAACCAATGAAAATGCAGGGAACACCTCTTGCTTGAAATTTGTCCTTCTTCCTTTCAGGATTATAAGCAAATCCTAGGCAACCAAAACACCTCAAGTGACTGTATGAAGGTGGTTTGTTGTACAACACTTCATAGGGACTTTTACCTTGCAAAACAATACTTGTAAACCTATTTGTGATGTGTGTTGCAGCCATAACACAATCACCCCAAAATTGAAGTGGGAGCCCAGCTTGGAATTGCAACGCTTTTGCCATCTCTAGAATATTTCCGTGCCTTCTCTCTGCTCTCCCATTCTACTGTGGGGTATCACTACATGTTGTTTGATGTATGATACCAAACTTTTCAAAGAAGGGTCTACATTTCTTGTCATTAAACTCCAGGGCATTATCAGTCCTAACAATCTTCACTCTTTTGTCAAGCTGATTTCTAGCCATATTGCCAAAAGTTTCCAGAGCATCAAATGCATCAGATTTCACTTTAAGCAAGTGAACCCATGTAACTATTGAACAATCATCCACCGAAGTAAGGAAGTATCTATACTTGCCTTTGTAATTCACTTTATAAGGACCCCATGTGTCCATATGAATCATTTTAAATGATTCCTGAGCTTGTGTTTCACTCTTGGTGAAGGGAAGCTTTGTGAACTTTGCAAGTGGACAGGTAAGACACACTTCATCACAGTTCCTGCTTATATCAAGGTCTTTAATCATTATCAATCCTCTTCATGGGCGCATGACCTAATCTATGATGCCATAGAGTAGGTTTGCTTAACCTTGGCACCTTTTTACAGTACTAGGAACCTCAGCACATGTACTCACAGTCAGAGCTACACTCCCAACCTCAATATTGTGCTTGCTTACATTTTTCAAGGTATCTTTCACATCTTCATTCAAGAGATAGTAAATCATGTTCACCTTTACCTATTCCCTTGATTTCTCCAGAGTTTTTATCCTGAATAACATAATATTTATCATAAACATCACCTTGCACTTCATATCTTGACACAATTTGTTTATAGACAGTAAATTGTGTTTGAAAGTAGGAATACATAAAACATTTTTCAAGACAAGATCATTTTTAAGCCTAGCATGACCTAAGTCAAATGGTATGATGCACTAGAGTCCAAGATCCATGCATCATTTTTCAATGATTCTGCATAATGACAAAATACCATGCCTGATAGTAGGACACATCCATCTCATCATCTGCATCTTCGAGGGTGTAGGTAGAAGCTTTAACAACTATTGAAGCTGTTGTGTAGTGATGGTGGTGGCACTACTAGTTGTTGATGTTGTATCATTGAGTTGTAGCACATTAGCTGCAACCTTAGTTCCTCCTTGCTTGCCTTTAGTCTACTTTTGTGGATAATTTTTTCCCTTTGATCTGAAAGTTCATCTGGTTTTTCATTCTAGAACTTTTGTTAGGAAATCCTATTACAAACCAGCGGTTTTCATTTGTGTGTTACGCTTTCCTACATACGAGAACATTAAAGAGAAGTTTGCAACTTTGAGCCGCTTGTTCCTTTCTTGAACATTGCAAGGGTTTCTTGCTCTTCCTTCACGGGACTTAAGATCTCTCTTTGAGCTTCCTCCTGCTCCAAATGACTACAAGCAACCTCCACAGATGGTAGTGGACTCATCATAAGGATCTGACTCCTTTGTGGTCCATTTGGCTCATCAAGACCATTAAGAAACTGAAATAACTTCAGTTCATCTTTTTGCTTGCATAGTTCTTCAGTAAATTTCTTAACTTCTGAAGTCAAAGTAGTAATACGTGGCATAGTGTTCAAGAATTCAAGCTCTTCCTAGTAGGATCTTTTAGTGTACAATACTCACTAATGTATTTTCCTTGCTGTTTTCTTTCATACATGTCTTTATTAAGCTTGTATTTTCAGGATCCATTAGTGAGAGCAAACCTTTGCACAAGTTGATCCCAGATTAGTTTTGCACTACTTACAAACATTATGAACTTCTTGATGGACTCAGAGACTGAACCAAGAATCCATGATATGATCATGTTATTACATGTCTCCCAAGCTTCTGCTTTCACTGAGTTAGAACTCTCCTTAGTTACTACTCTAGTAACAAAACCCAACTACCTCTTAGATGCCAATGCTATTTCCATTGACCTTTTCCAAGACCTGTAGTTGTTAGGTCCTTGGAGTTTCTCCATAATCATGAAGTTGTTCCCATCAGATGGGTGTAGATACAGATGACTTGTAACCTCTATAATGGTAGGATTAGTCATTTTCTTCTTTTTCTTATCTATTTTCCGGTAGAAAGATTAAATTTTTGGCTAATGGAAAAACGAAACTTTAGAAGGGAAAGATTAAAATAAGAGAAGAAGAAGTTCTAGGAAGTGACTTTCTGTTTTAGTGAAAATTTTGAGCCGTGGCTCTGATACCATGAAAACATTCTTCATTTAATCTGTAGAGAGAATTTCTCATAGCAGCCTCCTCTTTCATTCATACTATTTTGTGATGATGTTTACAGCATTCTAGCTGAGCTTATATACTCAGTTCTGGTGCCCTAGTGGCTTACAAGAAGACAAACTAACGGCCATAATGAGACAGGTTGTAGTAAGAGCTAAAAGACAAGATAAATAGACTACGATCATTGGCACGAGGTTGCCAAAATGACCTCCTAGGATCGGGTGCCATATTCTTACTTAACTAACTCGGATGGACAACTCATTGGGCCTTGGTCCCGAACGGATACCAATATATTGCCGATTGGAGGGAATTGAGACATCACTTGAAATATATTAATCTTTTTGTCTCTAATAAACTTCATAGTTGAGCTGGGGACGAGATCTAGGAACAGTTATTACGTAAGATATAACTGGAAGTGGATGAAGAGAGAATAAAACGTAAGAGAAAATGTTATGGAGAGACATTGAGAGAGAGATGTTATGGAGAGAGAAACGAGGAATGTAATATGTAAACCATCAACTTCTACTTCAAACAAAATTAGGAAGTTTTTGAGGACATGCAAATATATTATCGTGGAAGGTTATCTTGGGACAGTGTGAGTAGTAGAGAAATATGTTAATTGAATGTTGATCTTGTGTTCTTTTGCGCTGCATATTGTAGAAAAGTTGCTAATTGCTCTACATTGCGGATGTTGATGTGAGTGTTAGGCTTTCAATTTTCCAATCCTTGCATGAAGATGGTGGTTTTGACGAAATTTTGCTGTCTTTGCCTCAAATGATGAGGTAATGTTTGAATTGTTGTAAAACCCCTTAGGTTTGAAATGAGTATGGGTGTAAAATGAATGCCTGACAACTTCCAGTCCATGATTTTTTGGAGTTTGGACGATCATGTATAAATCGAAGTTCGTTCCAAACTGTTCACAAATCACAACCCCACTTCACTCTATTCCAAATAAATTATTTTGGAGTCCGAATCCAGTCCAGTTTCTGCAAATTGACAATTTGTTACTCCCTCCGTCCCAGAAAGATCTGAACACTTGTTGGGACACGTAGTTTAAGGTGATAAGTTGTGGTGTAGTTATCAAATGTTATTTTATTTAAAAAGTAGATGTGATAGGAGTTGGTGGGGTATTTTTTATTAGAGGAGAAAGAAAGTTGGGTAACTTTTTATTGACAAAAGGTAGAGTGTGGGCCAAAGATGTGTAAAAGAAATAATATATTAATGGTGGGACCATGCCAAAAATGGAAGTGTTCAAACTAATTTGGGACAAACATAAAAGGAAAGTGTTCAGACTATTCTGGGACGGAGGTAGTATTAGTCAATTTAGGCCCAAATTCAACCCTTCTTACAATAAGAAATTCAGAATTTTCTTGGCCTAAAAATCAAATGATCCAGACAGCAAAACTAATAACAACATTAGACATACTACAAGCTAGGTCACATGGGCACTTAATCTATGTATTGTGTTGCTTATCTGACATGTATCAGACAATGATACACATACGAGTTACTACACACTGATATATCTCACACATTCCATTTGACGTGCTCTCTCTCTCTCTCTCATATATTACAATAATAGGATGAGGCACTTTTCAGGCGCTCAAAGACACCCTTCATTATTAGTATCTTTGTGTGAAATGTAAAAGTTTGATAAAAGTGGTGAAGTCCTTGAAAGAGGAGAAAAAAAGGTCGTGCAGGACATAATATATATCCTTGAATGAAATAAAGACATGTAGAGTGATCATTATCATGGCTTAATCATACTTAAAAGTACCTCATCTTCGTGTTCAATGTCCAACCCTAAGTGCACCTAGGATTGGATTATGGACATCAGACTCCAATCTTAGAAATATGTCATCTTCATTCATTGTTGTAATTGAATTGCTTTTGCTCTCAGGATTTGCAAGTTCGTGAATCTGCAATACCGGTTGCTGGTCGATTGTCTGAAAAGAATCCTTGTTCTCCCAGCTCTTCGTCGGTATCTCATACAGCTGTTAATATATTTAGAGCAAAGGCGATCAGGTTGGCCATAGTCAACGACTTATACTTTCTCCTTTCTTAAATTATTACTCCCCTTGGGCACACATATCAACGAACACTAGTGGAAAAAAACTCATCCGATGCGGTCAAAATCGGGCTTACTAATCCGGTTTTGGTCCGCATTGAGTGGGCTCGCAGCAGATCCAAAATATTTACTGATCCGGTTTTGGGTGAAAACCTGAGCAGTTAAGAAAGTTAACTGCTCCGGTTTTGGGACCACCGCAAAAACCAATTTTTTTTTTTTTTTTTTTTTGCATTTTTTCATAATTAATCTATACAAAATCAATAGTACATATCAATACTCATTTTATTAAGCATATTATGCTCAATTGAAGCATAAACATAAATAATTCGATACATAAAAATATTAGCAACTATAATTTTAACATCATGCTCTATAGCACAAACCAAGAGAATTTTATACTTCAATGGCTCCTCCTATTAGATTTAACAGTCAACTTAGATGAGCGCTTTCTCCCCTTCATACGTTCTGATCTTTGGCTGGTCAAAGACCCCTATTAAGCGTCATTACCTGATCCATTACCAATCAGAGGTGCTTTCAACTTTGGCACATCTTTTGGAGCCACCTCAGGGCCTTCAGCAGTTAGAAGCCATTTCCATACTTTTCCATCATCAGAAATAGAGATGAAATGAGTCTTTGAGGCAGGAAGCGACTCATCACAAAAATCGAAAGGGTTATCATAGTCCTCATCACTAAAAGGAGTACGAGACACATCAGAGTAAATCTTGCCAACATTCTAAAGAGCACAGTCTGATTCACATATTACAGCAGCCAGAATAGAAGGAGAAGGAACAGATGAGCCAACTGAGGGCATCAATTCTTGCATTGTACAAATCAAATAAGCCTGTTCACCTCTGTGGAATACATAATCAGCATTTTCTTCCCATATTACCTAAGAAAATGAAAGGGGCACTAAAATAACAGAAGTCATATGTATCTGGCGTTATTATCAAATGAAGCTAGCTTAGTGAGAAAGACTAGCTTTAGCTATTCACAAATATTCCAAAAAATAAAAGAATCTGTAAATTATACAACTGACAGGAACTATAATTACCCCTCCCAAGAGCTCACAGTAGCTAGAACTTGCTTTTTGTCCAATACTGAAGTTCCTCTTTTTTTAGTCCTCCTGCTCATATAGTCAATATTGTTTCTTGTACTTACTCTCATGAGCAAGTATGGAATCCTGATAGCTGTTTATTGATTTTGGGCAGTTGCACACCCACAATGCCACATCTACCCTCCCCCAACTAATTGACCCACGAAAACTAAAATTGAATGTTGACTCCGATTATGTAATTGGATCCTTTCTTTATCTTAATACTTAAAAGCAAGTCCAGCATTCACTCATCATAGCAACATCATCTATTGCAATATTCCTAACTCCTAGCCTCTCTTGGAAGTCAAAGCAAACTCTATCTTTCTATAATCAGAACTAAGTTTGTAAGACTTACCTTCTCTAAGCACATTACAAACATATCATTTAGCACCCTCATTAACAATGAAGAACAAACCCTTTCTTTCTATAATCAGAATTAAGTTTGTAAGTCTTACCTTTCTAAGCACATTACAAACATATCATTTAGCACCCTCATTAACAATGAAGAACTCCAATACATGTTTGCAAAAGCAACGCACTGACAACAAACAATGCTAAATTCCAGCTAAACATCTAAATAACTTGCATAAAAATCAAGACAACTACTTTACCCAAAATGTAGCATTGCATAGATTCACTTTCTCCGCCGCTGCTACTGGCAAGTGGCAAACCAACATCAAATGCAGTTCCGGTTTCCGAAACATAAACCAAGAAGACAAAAGGAGGAGAGTAAAAAAAAAAAAAAAAAAAAAACAAAAGATACCTGGTAGAATATGTGCCCTTGTCACTGGCATAGCCAATATTGAGAAGACTTCGCAAAGTTTTGGGTCTGCAACGAAAAGACATCCCTGAAAGGAACACATAGAGTTAGCAACTATATCAAGTAGGATGCAGCAAAACTAAAGTTAGTGAAAGCATACAAAGTGAAGTATACAAGTTATCATAAGATGTAAAAACCAACACTAAATAAACATACAGTCGTCCAACTAAAAAAAAACGGAGGAAGTATATCATAAGATGTAAAAACCTCGCCTTACAATATACAAGTTATCTTCTATGATACACGCCTATTGTTGACAACGAGCCAAAAAAAACATAAGAAATTAGAAGCAACAATTTAGACCTAGAAATACAATTGAGAAAACATCAAGCAACTTGGCCTAAAAACAACAAGGAACTTGTAGCAATAAAAAGAAAATATAATAATTGTAACCATAGCAGAAAAACTAAATTAGCCACAGCCTGACATACTCAAAAACCACAACAATTTAGAATACATCATGAAGAAAACAAAAAAGCAGCCCCAAAATTTGACCCAAATACAACAAACGACTAACAGACAACACAAAAAACATAACTATAGCAGAAAAAGCAAATTGAACACAGCCAAAATCACAACAACATAGGAACATAGCAGAAATTCGAAATCTAACATAGCCAAAATCACAATAATTTAGAGTATACCATGGAGAAAACCCAAACCAGCCAAAACAAAGAAACTAATCGCAGCCGAAATATATTGGAATAGGTCTAAAACTTGTTTTCTGAATCGTACATTCAGGATTCATCGACCCATATCTGTAGGGGAAGATCAAAATCGTTTTCTATAGGCGAAGATGAAAAAACAGGAATTAGGCAAATAAAGCAGTCAGAGGTCTGCTAGAGAAAGCAGCTATATCCATGAAAGTCATCAAAACCAACAATTGATTGCTCTAAAAGAAAGAGTTGAATGAGCACAAGAGAGAGTAAAAAGACACTGAAAACATATAGAAAGGGTAAAGAATAAAGGCAGAGAAATAAAGAAAAGTCTACAAGGAAAAGGAAGAAAAAGAAGAGAGAGAGTTACAACTTATTAGCCATAAACCAACCAAAACATAGGGATGCATTCTTCTTTAAGCATACATGGACTTATATTGGAATAGTATGAGGTCTAAAACTAAAATTACATCTAAGCATCCTCAATATAATATAGAAAACAAATCCATAAGTATAACAGAGCAATCCTGAAATTTCTGTATATAACCTAGCAGCTAACAAATGAAACTGAAACTATTTTCAAGGCCAAATTCACGAACACCATACCAAAATCCCTCAAAACACCACCAATCAAGTCTCACCAAGTAGAACCCTCGAGAATTTTGATCTAACCTGTTTTTTAGATTCAAAAAATATCGAACTTCAAGCACTGCAGAAAGATCAAAGCAATAAAAGTTCACAATCAGGTGCCCTTTTCTTGCTCAAAGAAAATCTCAAAGCAATAAAAATTCACATTAGTGTCAATCTAACACAAGGTGCAACAACAGTGTGGGCAAAAGCTAATTCTAACATACAGTTCTCAAAAATCTTAGAACAAGTGTAATTGATCATCAAAAGCAATAAAAGTTCACATTAGAGTGCCATCTTTTCTGTTTTGTATCCCACAAAAAAGAAATTGTCAACGATTTTGGCCTTAAATAGATTCCTGGCCACAATCAAATCTATAGAAGATTCAGAACAATGAAGACTTCATCTACTACCATTCAGTTACCACTCAACAAAGAAAGAACACCGATACAAAGGAACTGAGTGAACTTTATACTAAGCAAATATATTAATATCAATCCAAATTCATTTTTACACAAAAAAAAGCAAGGACATTCTAAATTTGCAAGAACAATCTTGAAGAATTCATCAACTTCGAGGCACAGGAACAATGCATCGGCATCAATTACTTTTACTCCTCAAAACACACAAAACGAACCTAAAACCCTAATTTCGCTCAAATCCTCACAAAATTGATCCCTAAAAACCCTAACCTCGCTATAATCAACCTACTCATCACAAAAACCCTAAATTCCGCGAAATCCGACACAAATCAGTAAAACGCGATTCAATTGCGGCAAAAGCAACATCGAATTCAAAATTTCAATCATCAAAAAAGCAAAAAAAAAAACTCAACGATGTAGAAAACGAAGTACGGACCTGAAATACTACGAGAGCGACGAACTTCTCAAGCTCGAGAGTAAGCTGATGCCAGAGCTTCTTCTGATACAGATCTGGTAAAGTATTGTACCATTCTGAGAGCGCTGGATGCGAGTTTCTCTGTATTTCCAAGTACTGAAGTGCCGCCATCGCTAAACTTTCCAAGATTTTAGGTTCACGAGGAGCGAGGAAACGGAAAAGGAGAGGCGTTTGATGAGGGAGGGATCAGTAGAGGATGGAGGGGAGTGGGGGGAATAGATGGGGGGGTTATTTTGGGCGAGAGAAATGGGCCGTTCCTTTTGGGCCGTTCTAAGGGAGCAAGGCAGCGAGAAATGAACGAAAAATCTGATTTGGTCTTGTGAACCGGATCAGATTTTATAAAACTGGAGCGGTTTCTAAAATCTGATCCGGTTCACTAAAGGACCAGATCAGATTTTCCGCCAGCTTTCCCTCCCATATTTTTAATGATTTTCGAATGCGGTTTTGTAAAAACCGAATCTGTTACTAAGTGACAGATAAGGTTTTTTCCACTAGTGGAAATAGAAAATGTAAAGGCGTGTGGGAGACAAATGGTCACAACTACCATGTAGAAAGGTAGATACTTGAGAGAAAAGTTACCGCAAATGAAAATGTAGGGATTATTAGTAAACTTCCTGAAAAGGGAAATGCAGTGATTAATAACGAACGGAGGAAGTATGTTGATGCTCACAGTACTATCTGTTTTTGGTGGAGAGTGATGTCTTTCCTAGCATAACAAATCAATGTTTCTTTACGCAGTGTGGACAGTTATTGCAGAGAAGAACGTGCAAAATCATTGGGTCGCTTAATTCGCAGTTGTGAATGTTTAATACTCCCAAACATAAGGTGAAACGGCTGTTGCTTTCATGTTATCTATGGTTTGCAGGATTACTCCCATATATTGAAGCTTAATCTGTGTTGAACGGAAGACATTAGTGGCACAACTGCGTGAGGGATCGGCATTGACATTGAGTGCTAATAGTGGCATTGTCACTGGTGTTTTGATTAATGCTGGTGATCTGGCTAGAGTAGTGAGTTGTTTATGATTCTAAGATGTGATACCTCTAAAAGGCTTGTCAAGTTAGGTGGTTACGACTCATATTGATGAATGATGGCTGATGGTATTATCCCAATTTCCCCTCAAGAAAAGGTTGGATTCTTATTCTTAGTTTTCTTGGATATATGTGGTCGATGCTCCAATGATACTACAATTGCTTGTGCTCATGAAGCCCAGTTTTGTTTTAGATTTTTTTGCATGCTAATTGTTACAAACCTAGACATAGATCTGATTTTTTCTTTTAGTTTTTTTTCTTATACTTCCCATGATGAAATAAAATCAAGTCGATCAGCTGGTAGATTTCTCGATGACTTGCTAGCAATGCTTTGCAGGCAACAAATTTTAGGCACATCAAGGTCGTATAATTGCCTACTTATCGTCTTGTATAATTGGCATCTCTGTAGGGCGGCTTTGCAATGAGACAATATATTCCTGAACTCATGGCATCGATAGTAGACGCGTTATTGGATGGGGCAGCTGTAACAAAACGAGAAGTGGCTGTTGCAACCCTGGGAAAAGTATTACAGAGCATTGGGTTAGTAACTACTTTGGTAATTGATCAATGTTTTATCATGTTTTAATGCATTGTGATGTTTTGCTTGACTGCTTGGAAACATAGGGTCTTTGATTTGAGAATTTAATGTTTAGGCCTAGGGTATTTGACTTTGTACTGGCTGAGAGGAGAATTAATGTATAAGTATGTGACGTCCTTTTTATGACATGATACACGAATTTGTCGTTTTCGTGTGTTAGTATTTTCTGCCACATCATCATTTTATGTGATGCAAAATAAGGCTTCTAGGTTCTACTTTAAGAACAGGAATGTAGGGCTGATGTCTCATATTTATACATAGATTTTAGGTGCATTTAGGTTGCATTTCTAGTACACATTAGAGCATTTAGGTGCATATTTGCATGATTTACTCAAGTTTGGCTCTACTGCTCTCCGTTTGCTTGTTTGATGAATTTCAGGTGATATTAATGCAAATAGACTATGGTTGGCTAAGCTTGAGTAAAACAAACATTAACAAAGAAGGTAGATTGCATGAGGATCATAAAGCATATCTTTGGGACGAATTTGGGCTAGAATGAAGCGAACCATCACTACAAGAAAATGTGAAAACTGACTCTTGTACACTCTTTTACTCATAACTTTTGATACACAAATGATAATGGAGTGATTACAATCGGGTTGAAAAGTAGACTTGAAGAGATTTCCAACGACTGGTCACACGCTAAATTTCGATGAGAGATGAGAAAGTTATGAAGTTTTCAAAATGAGCAGTTTTGGTATTTGTTGCGGACCCGGCCGGGCGGATCGCTCTTTCACTTATTTCCACGGAAAATGACCTGAATCCACCCCAGCAACCAGGGCGGGGAGATTTTTAGGCGTTTTGAAGCGTGTGTTGCGCTATTTGTTACTTTAGTATAAATAACTCTCCTTTTAGAGGAGAAAAACCACGTTTTTATATTATAATTTCAGTCATTAGTTTTCTAAGCACATTTATTCTCTTAAGAACCCTAGTTTATTGCTTTTCTCTTTGGATTCAAGATCAAACCTTTGGATTATTTGCAAGTTCAATATAGTTCTTCAATTTGGTAATCTTCTTTATTGCTTTCTCTATTATTGATTAGATTCATCTCTTAGTCATTTGCAATGATTCGAAGTATGAATTTTTATATTGATTTTGTTATTGTTTTCATAAACATGAGTGAGTAGTTTTATTTCTAGGATCGTGGGGATCTATGTATGCAATGAGGGATTGATAGATTAGTCTAATTACCTTCTATTTCAATTGTTTTCTGTGATTGAATCGTTCATGCTAGATTTATAAATTAGGCCTGATTTGTATTTCTAATATCGCAATACCGAGATCGCTTCGAGAGGAGGGATACTGTATAGGCTTTCAATCATTAAGGAGAGTGATCCTTGACCATGCGAGAGCAGCTAGGTGATCTTTAAGGGAGGTAATATTCGAGAGAAATTACATGTGCCCTAAATAAATTGACTTTTTAGGTAATTGTTATTCGTCCTTGATTTCCCGAATTGTATGCATAGTGATCTATAATCCTAGTTCTTTATTAATTGATTCATTCCCTCGTATTTAATTCTTCTATTTGCTTAGTTCAGTACAACAACTCTTTTCATCTGATTTAGTTAGTATAATATTAGAGTTCAGATACACTATAGCTATCTCCCTGTGTATTCGATCCTAACTTCCATGACTAATAGTTAGTGGACCTTAGGTTATTTTTTATTAGGTGATACGACTTTAACTATCCGTCTGATTTTTGTTCTTGTTGTCACTCTTATGATCATGATATTTATCTTTGCCCACATAATGAATCATATATGCATGTCACTAACCCTATCCCTGAGTTTAATTTGTCTAATGTTCCATGTGAATCTGATAATATCAAAGAATTTCTTTATGATTTCATGAATGGATTAAATAAGGTTCAGAAGGATTATAAGTTAGTTTAGGAGGATTACATGTTGCAACTAGCAAAAATTGCAGAAATCAAAGATCAATAACATCCAGACTAAAATCTATTAGCCAACCTGTTGAGAATGTGTTTGTTGAGAATGCTAGTTCATTAGAAGAAGGTTATCATTTGACTCTTGATAGTAGATTAGATAAGGAAAATATGGATATAATGGATGTTTTTTTGAGGAGGAACAATCATTAGTTGTAGAATCAGTGATTGAAAAACCATTGGTTATTGAACTTTTGAATGAAAACTCCTTTGTCGACAAGCTTATTGATGAGAGTGAAGTTTTAGGTAAAGAGTTTGAATATGCTGAAAGCGTACAAAAATTTGATGTTGAGCCTAACCTGCATAACCCTCATATCCCGTTTTCACGGAAGCTTGATCTTGTACCTTCATCCCCTGTGGCATATCCTCCTTGTTTTCTTAAAGAGCTATTGTTGCATGATAATCTTGACCAAGTGAATATTCATGATCATCCTGTGAGAACCAAGGAATTGCAAGATAGTTGTACATTTTTTTTCTTTTTCTTCTTCTTTTTCTTATGATTCTTTTTCTTTTGATACTTCTAACCCCCTATTAGTGAACATAAATATGCTTGTATTCAAGGCATATCAAGTGTTCAATAACATGTTTGCAAATGAATTTGATAAGTTATTGAAGGCATTGGATTCTTCATAATGTAAAAATATATCAGTCGTGTTGGACCCTAAAAACCAACGCTTATTGGAAGGCAACCCGACTTTCTAATTTTTAGTTGTTATCTTTATTTCTACTTTATGACTAACTTTGCTAACGTGTGTTTTAGTGACGTGCTCTTGGTTGTGGTGGAAGTGTTAATACTTTTTTTGGCACACTCTATGTTCATTACCCACATTTTCTGTGAGTTGTACCCTTCCCTTTTCTTTTGCTTCGTTGTTCTTCTCAGTGTTCACATTGAGGACAATGTGAAGTTCGGCTTGGGGAAGGATGTCACTTCGTGCATGTTAGTTGCATACTAGTTTATATTTATTGCTTTAGTAGGATTGTTACATTGTTTGTACCGCTCATTAGGGGTGGGAGTTTACATGTAACGGAAAAAAATGGACTGCTTTCTTAGTTGCATTAGAATTTTTTTTCCATATTAGATTTCATATCATGTTAGTTTGCATCTATGGGACTACTGCTAGCACTTTTTGAGAACCTTGTTGATATTTCACTACACTTCATGAGCGTCATTCATCTTGTCCATAATTCTTCATAGCACGATGGTTTTGCAATTGATTGTTTGTGGTAATTAAGAATTTTTTATCTATCTCTGGCTTGATTTAACTTTACTGTGCAGACACTTTAACCCAAGCGAGCTTTTGTGCTTGTAAACTGACTTATCCGTGTCAGTTTCATTGTTTCATGTGTGATTAGTTCCTCAGTTGTCGGATTGATCTTGATTTTGACTTGGTACTCTTTGATATTTGATAATGCAAACACTTTGATATGATTGAGGCATTTTATTTCATGATCTTAGCTCCAGAGTTATTCTTATTTTCATATTTTCCTTTCTCGAGCCCCGATGAGCCTTTCGGACTATGTTTGATTAATACCTACATTACAAGCCTTTGCCTAATTTGATTCTTGTCCCAAGCCTAGCTTGGGGGAGCGAGTATTGGTTTTGGTTTGGTAGATTAATATTGAATGAAAGTGCTCGAAATATGGTCTAGTTGGAGGAAAAGTATGTTACGAGCTTGGAAATTAAATCGAAAAACAAGGTTGAAAAAAATGAAAAAAAGAATTGAAAAAAGTGAAAAAAAGAGTTATCAAATAACGTGAAAGAAAAAGGGTTATTTATGAATTGCTTGAGCAAAAGTACTATTGATGATATTTTGGAGATTGTTGGGTGTTGCATGGAGTTGTTGTGACCTCAGTCATGATTTCAGTGATGTGATGCTCCTCCTTGGTTTTTTCACCACGATTCCCAAAATATTATCAATACCTTAACCACAACCCCATTACAACCCTTAAAGTCTTCTTGATCTTTGTGTGTTATATTATTGAATAGAAAATGAGTCAAAGGGTCAAAGTTAAAGAGTATATGCTTCATCTGAGTCGACTTGATTTAGGTTGAGTGTATTTTATTTTCCCTTAAACGCATGAGCGATTTGAGTGCACATGACTATAGTGAGGTCTGTTAGGTTTTGTTAAACCTAGCTTGGGGGAGATGGTTTGTGGTATGATTGGAGAGTCGATTGCGATACATAATATGCTATGCAGCTTTGTTCGAGATTGTTTCGATGCTTGTTTTGTGTAGTGGCTATATCTCTCATGGTTTCAGTTGAGTGTTTGGCCTTATTGTAGTCTCATTTTGCAGGTGTCTTTCTTCTCCAATGTCTATATCTTATTGCTTGAGGACAAGCAATGGTTTAGCTTGGGGGATTTTGATGTGCCATATTTATACAAAGATTTTAGGTGCATATTTGCATGATTTACTCAAGTTTGGCTCTACTGCTCTCCATTTGCTTGTTTTGACGAATTTCAGGTGATATTAATGCAAATAGACTATGGTTGGCTAAGTTTGAGTAAAACAAACATGAATAAAGCAGGTAGATTGCATGAGGATCATAAAGCATATCTTTGGGACGAATTTGGGCTAGAATGAAGTGAACCATCACTACAAGAAAATGCGAAAACTGACTCTTGTACACTATTTTACTCATAACTTTTGATACACAAATAATAAGTGAGTGATTCAAATTGGGTTGAAAAGTACACTTGAAGAGCTTTCCAACGACTGGTTACACGCTAAATTTCAATGAGAGATGAGAAAGTTATGAAGTTTTCAAAATGAGCAGTTTTAGGGCCAGGAGGATCGCTATTTCACTTATTTCCACGGAAAATGACCTGAATCCGCCCCAGCAACCCGGGCGGGGAGATTTTTTGGCGTTTTGAAGCGCGTGTTATGTTGTTTGTTACTTTAGTATAAATAACTCTCCTCTTAGAGGAGAAAAACCATGTTTTCATATTATAATTTCAGTTATTAGTTTTCTAAGCACATTTATTCTCTTAAGAACCCTAGTTTATTGCTTTTCTATTTGGATTCAAGATCAAACCTTTGGGTTGTTTGCAAGTTCAATATAGTTCTTCAGTTTGGTAATCTTCTTTATTGCTTTCTCTATTATTGATTAGATTCATCTCTTAGTTATTTGAAATGATTTAAAGTATGAATTTTTATATTGATTTTTTTATTGTTTTCATAAATATGAGTAAGTAGTTTTATTTCTAGGATTGTGGGGATCTATGTATACAATGAGGGATTGATAGATTAGTCTAATTACCTTCTATTTCAATTGTTTCCTGTGATTGAATTGTTCATGCTAGATTTATAAATTAGGCCTGATTTGTATTTTTACTATCGCAATACTGAATCTGCTTCGAGAGGAGAGATACCATACATGCTCATTGAAAATTGCATCTTGATTAAACTACAAGACCAGCTCTATATTTTATTCCTGTAGCTGTAAAGATTTAAGTCCCATGTGATTTGGACCTTCTTAGATCCTGTTCAACTGGATTGAATATGGCTGAACTTGACAACTGAAAACTAAGTCCAAAAGAACAGGACCCATACTTAAGTTGAGCTATGATCACAAGACTGTTATGCAGTCTGGCATTCTTGTAACATATGTATGATTCACAGAGCTTTTGAAAAACGTGATATTTATTGTTCGGCTTTGAGTTGTAGCTGTTATTAGTCCAA
The DNA here is from genome assembly GCA_947646795.1 of Beta lomatogona. Classification (NCBI taxonomy): domain Eukaryota; kingdom Viridiplantae; phylum Streptophyta; class Magnoliopsida; order Caryophyllales; family Amaranthaceae; genus Beta; species Beta lomatogona. The sequence continues at coordinate 63,941 of CANSNZ010000594.1, read as the reverse complement.
TGTAGACCAGTGTACTAATGCTTTTGGGTCTAACAAGTATTATTGGCAGGTATATCATAACGCCTTACTATGATTACCCTAAGTTACTTATTACTCCTCAAGTTGCTTCATGGAGACCTGGCATGGTCAACCAGACGAGAAGTACTTAAGGTATGATTCTTGTTGGACACTGTTTGGCCTCTGGTACAGAACGCTGATTTCCTGACATGCATTCCAGGTTCTTGTTATCATGGGTGCATTGGACCCGTATGCTCATAAGCGAAATCAACCAAACTTTCCCGGGTCACATGTGGAAGTTACCCACACGGCCACACAACACCGGAAACAGGTTAGCACATACGTTCCATGGATGATCTTCATATGGACCTTTGGCCATCTTTTACAACATCCTCTGAGGATAACTACTCCACGGTATAAGTTTTATCATTCGACTAGCCTCTAAAGCATTTTACAGCACAATAAACTGTCAGTTCTTCTGCACTATATGAAGGGGAGGGGGGATTCTTCATCATTTTGTTGATTCTGCATTATACAGGTTGCAATAAATTTCCTCATGCGTGTTCTTAGAGATCCTTCACTGTTTAGCTACCATGAAAAGGTGGTTGGATCTCTGATGTTCATATTCAAGGTAATATGATATTTTAGCTTAATGGAATTTTACTATGATGTGCTTTTCTTTCTTCTGACATAGTATATAGCTTTTTGAATAGTCTTCAACTACATTGCATTCCTATCTGGACTTTCTTTTTTTGATTCGTAATTCTATGGGACTTGGGTGCCATACTTGCGAAAGGTTATTCTGCTTTTCTCATCGAGTACTCAAATGTGTGCACAAATATGTTGTTTCAAGTGGTAGAGATCATATGCTTATAATAGTTTTGTGTTGTGCAAGCCTGACAAGCACTTTGATGCCTTTTTCATTATATTTCTTCATTGCTTAGGACAATGAAATAATTTTTGTGATACTTCAATAGAAAAAGTTTATGTGACTCAAAATTATAGAATATAGGCGGTTATTGATAATATATAGAGGAAATAATCTAGAACAGAGTTGTCCGCTACATATCCTTGAACTCTTGGTTGGTTTGTGGTTGATTATGCTTGTCTAATTTTTTTCAGTCTTACTGTTTACGGTGTTCAACTGTACTTGAGATTGGCTATGCGCTGTCTAACTTCTGTTCTCTGGCCATGTATTTCATTGTAGGTTATGCCTGAGTTCTTCCAAATTGTCTGTGCATGTGATGATAACTTGAAGGATTTTATTACATGGAGATTTGGAATATTGGTTTCTACTGTGCGTTAGGTAAAGTGGCATATAATTTCGTACTTCTTGATGTGTAACTTTTGAGTTTTCTAGTTAGATAATCTGAGTGTTACCTGATTTGCGGTAAGCTTTTGTACACGAAATCAAGATTTCTATGGGAATTATTTGATACCTAAACTCATAGATTTCTCATCTCCACTGCGTAGGCTATCTCAAGGAACTATATATGTGATGTGCCGAATCTAACGGGGGTTGGGGACACCATCAGATTCATTGACATGGTCACTCACGAGATACTTAAATAGGATCATAGGAGTGGTATGAACGTGCATTACTATTGCAAGCATGAAAACAAGAATTGATTATTAGTTGTAGTTTTCATAATAGAAACTAGAACATATTTTAAATAATCTCTTGTGATGAAACTACATAAACTTCTTTCAAAACATGTAAAATCATAGTTTTCTCATCACCACTTGCATGGCCCGTCTCAAGGAACTATATCGGGGATGTGTTGATCTCTGATGGGGGTGGGGACCCTGCTAGATTGATTAACATGATTACTGACAAGATCCTTAAACGGAAGCGTAGTTGTGGGCTTGTGGCATGAGCGCGCATCATTATGGCAAGCAGGTAAACGAGTATTAATGAGTAGATCTAGTTATCATAATAGAAACTAGAAAAAATTATTGTGAAACTATTCTGCCAAGAAACATATACCCATAGATTTCTCATGCAGTCTCAAGAAACTATATCAAGGATGTGTCAATCTCTGATGGGGGTGGGGACCCCATTAGCTAGACATGTTTACCGACAAGATGCTTAAACGGAAGCGTATTTCTAGTATGAGCGTGCATCAGTATTACAAGCATGTAAACAAGTATTATTTCCTAGTTGTTGTTAATATAATATAAATTAGAATGTGCATTCAATAAATTCTTGTGAAACTATCTAAACTTCTGTAAAAGTACATAAACTCATAGTCTTCTCATCTTCGCTTATGTGGGCTATCTTAAGGAATAGGTGATGTACCGATCTCTCGCCGGGGGGTAGGAACCCACCAATTTCATTGACATGGTTCTTGACAAGATCCTTAAACAGGACCATAGGATTGGTATGAACGTGCATTACTATCGCAAGCATGTAAACAAGAATTAATGACTAGTTGTAGTTATTATAATAGAAACTAGAACATGTTTTAGATAATGTTTTACGAAACTACTTAAACTTCTATCAAATACTCATAGTTTTCTCATCACCACTTGTGTGGCTCGTCTCAAGGAACTATGTCGGGGATGTGTCGATCTCGACTAGGGTGGGGACCCCGTAAGATTAATTGACACAATTACGGATAAGATCCTTAAACAAAAGCGTAGTTGTGGCATGAGCACGCGTCATTATGGCAAGCATTTAAACGAGTATTAATGAGTAGATCTAGTTATCATAATAGGAACTATATATAACATGTTTTAGATAATTTCTTATGAAACTACCTAAACTTCTGCGAAGACACATATACCCGTAGACAGTGGCGGAGCCACTTGTGGTCATAGTTGGTCACGTGACCAACTAATATTGGGGAAATATTTTTTTTTTTTTTTTTTTTTTTGAAATTTTCTCGCCTCTTGCTTCCAGGCGCCCTTCCAGCCTTCACTTTTCTCTCTCGGCTTGCATCTCCTCCTCTTTTCTCTCTCATCTTTCTCAGTCGTTGTCTCAATCTCTTCCCTAATTTCTCACAACTTCTACAACCTGCATTATTGATTCTCTCTCCTCTTTCGATGTCCCCGATTTCTGGGGTTTTCTGCATTATCTGAAGAAATCCAAATTCTAGGGTTTTAATCTTGTGTTTCGCCTTTTTTTTTTCTTTCTTCCTCTTCATTTTGCCCAAACAATGGAGGATGTGGCCGGCTACTTGGATAGCGTTTATTTGTCTCGATCGCAGATCTTGTAACTTGTAAGCAATGGCGTGCCGTTTTGGAAACACCGAAGGCGAGGTATTTTTCGTTGGTTTTCTTATCTTTTTATGTTTGTTACTTAATTATTTGTATTTGTCTGAAGTTATTTGGAAATTAGGGTTTATTTGATAGAAGTTAAGGTTTTTTTTATTATGATCCACCATTTTTTCTTCAATTCGGCAAATATCAGATCTAAATCAAATTGGGGGTTTTTGTTTTGAAGAGTTTGTTGAAAATTGAATTTAACTTCATTTGGAATATGGTGGATAAGGAATGAAATTCACTTGCCCTTTATGAATTTTAATACGAAAATTTGTTGAATTAGAAGCGTATCTGCGTATGATATGAATCTCAAAAGATATGGACAGTTGGTGTAACTTCAAATTTTTACTCCCATGTTGAACTTCTGGTGTAGCTGAATTTTTTTGACCAAATGTTACATCAACCTTTTCTTTTTTCCTTTGGGAGGAGTAGAGATTATGGAGTGAATAGCAACTGAAAGTGCCTTTGTGTCTACAATTATTTAGTTTTTTCTATATGAGTCTTGTGGACACTTGCCAAAAGAAAAAGAATGCCTTTCAAAAATGAAATTGTTGTTTTGTCCCCCATTTGGTCTTGGCCTAAATTTAGTTTTGTGTCCATGTCTCGATGATCTTCATTTAGTTTAATTCCATTCCTTTGTACTTCAGTATGTGTTGTGTACATCTTTTACTGGTTGTGCTTTACATTTATTATGTTTATATATATTGTTTTGATAATTTGTTACAGTGGCTAATTGGTGAATGATGAATGTGACGCTATGAGCTTTGGATTAACTTTGAAGGTTTGATTGATTGTATTCAGGTAATGCACTAAAACCCTTGTTTTAGGATTTTTAGAATTGGACCTATCATGTGAAGTTTTCGGAGAGACCATGAATGAGCCTTTGGTTTTATGTGTTTTATGTCTTTGGTGGAATTAGTTGGAGATGGATAAGATTTCCCTCTAATGTGAAATTATATGGTATATATGCATAATGCATTGATATGAGATTAAATTTGAATAGTTTAAGTGAATTTGATTGATATGTTTGACAAATTGAATTGTTGTATCTAATTAAGAATTATAATTAAAATTTCAGAATGAAAAGAAAGAAAACTCAACCGAATATCTCAATTTTTTTTTAAAATTCATCGATTATCCTATATGGGCACACGTATCCGACCCATACTCTATCTATACCCGTATTCGTCTCTGTGCAACCTAGTCGGTAGTGACCAACTATTCATAAATTCCTAGATCCGCCACTTTGCCGTAGAATTCTCATCACCACTTGTGTGGGCCGTCTCAAGGATCTATATTGATCGAGGATGTGCCGATCTACGATGGGGGTGAGGACCCAGTTAGATTAATTGACATGTTTACTGACAAGATTCTTGAACGGAGGCGTAGTTCAGTATTGCAAGCATGTAAACAAGTATTGGCATTCAATAAATTCTTGTGAAACTATCTAAACTTCTGTACAAGTACCTAAACTCATAGTCTTCTCATCTTCGCTTGCATGGGCTATTTTAAGGAACTATATAGGTGATGTCGATCTCTGACGGGGCTGGGTTTGAATTTTGTTATCCGGAATAAAAAAAATGAATGGCTCATATATCCGAACCATATGTATTATAATTAAGTGCTCATATTAGTGAAACGGGATCCTCAAGAGTTTTAATAAAACTCTACCAGGTAATGTATTACCCTTATTTATATTGGGTGTAAATAACACAGGCCCAAAAAAGTACTTCCAATCCAAGTAGTTAGTATACATGGATCGGGGTCTATGTACCTTTTAAATGACCCCCCCTTCTCTTCCATACAACTAATATATAGATACCAACAACCACCATGAAACCCAAAAAAACCCCCCAAAATCTCTCTCATCTATTTTTCTCTCTCCTCAAACCCCCTAAAATCTCTTTCATCTATTTTTCTCTCTCCTCAAAAACCCCAAAACCTCTCTAAAAATCATAAAAACAGCTCAGATTTTTCAAAAAAATAGCAAAATACAGCAAAATCAAAGTAGAAAATAAGATTTGGTATCAACGAAATCTTCACATTCGCAAGCACAAATTCAACATTTAATCGTGAAAAACACACAAACAAGAAGAAAAAAAGATAAGTCGAAGTATAAAATTGCAAATTCCTGAATATTTTCAACAAAAATAGTTGCATTTATATTTATACTAAGAAATTTGCTTGAATATTGTAGTTTTCGCATTATTACTAACAAAATTCGAAGTATAACTCTTGAATTTTCGCAAGTTACAGAAAATATATAATGTAAGTGTTTGATTGAATATTTACAAAATAGTTGAAAAATGAAACAAAATATTCACTTTGTATATGAAAATGTTCAATTGTGTATGTTTGCCTTGATATCTGGAAAATATATAGACAATGAAGAAAATGTTCAACTTACAACAACAAATGTTCAACATAAAACAATAAATGTTCAACTTAAGACAATAAATATTCAATTGTATATAGAAATGTTCAACTTAGTTGATTGCTTGAATTTTGTAGATGCGAAGAAAAATCTCCTGAAAAAACATTGAAAATTCAATTGAAGGAGACCATTAGAAAAGGAAAGGATAGTAAAGAGTCAAATTTAATTGTATATGGAAATGTTCAATTGAATCTGTTCGATTGTATATGAAAATATTCAACTTAACAAATAACATATTCACTTTGTATATGGAAATGTTGAGCTATATTCATTCAGCTTATAAATGCAAATATTCACTTGCACAACTTTACTTGCTCAGCAAATATTCGACTTAACAAAAAAATTATTCACTTTGTATATGAAAAAGTCCAGTTGTATCTGTCAAGCTAAAAAATGCAAATATTCACTTGCATACCTTTACTTTCTCAGCAAATATTCAACTTAACAAACTAAACAATCACTTTATATATAGAAATGTTCAACTGCATTTCTTCAGTTTAACATGCAAATATTTAATTTGACGAATAAAATATTCACTTTGTATATGGAGATATCTGCAAATGTTCAAATATTGACACAAAAATATCCAAACTGAAAAAACAAATGTTCAAATGCAAAAATTCTAATGTTCATGTAGTTATACATGATTTACAAATGTTCACATTTATAAACCACGTAATCAAATGTTAACATCAAATATTTAAATATTGACACAAATATATTCAAACTGAAAAAACAAATGTTCAAACGCAAAAGTTACAATGTTCATGTAGTATCCCAAACATATTTCACAAATGTTCACATTTATAAACCAAATATTCAGATTTTAACATCAAATGTTTAAACGTATAAAAAAGTGCAAACGCTTTATCTATAACATCAAATGTTCAGCTTGAATTGTGAAACATTCACTTTCTTTCCAGAAATTTTAATTTCAACAATATAGATTATCGAATATTCACAGTTGCTTTAATTTACCAAAAAATCCAAGAGGAGAATTACTCATCTAATTTTCAATCGTGAAAACAGAGTTGCTCAAACTTGTTGATATCGAGCACATGTTATATTTGAGAAAAACGGCATAAATATTGCTTGGTTCCAATTTGATTGTATGATTATATAGTTAACAGTCGAAGTAGTTTCTCAAAAAGCTTTTGCATTGCTCAAAGATTGATAACTTTTGAGCAACCATCAATTGAGGCCTGATTTGAAAATCAACAATGGGTTCAATTCGCTTGTTTGATGAGGTGATGGCAATAGCTTTTCCGCTACACCATATTAGTTAGCTACTTATATACATAAGGTAAAACTAATTGCTTGGTTATCAACTACAAATATGCATTTTATCAACAATTTCATTTTTGATTTGATTAAGCTAGCAAATAAATACTTCGTAGCATTGACCAACTATTTTACATTGGCTCCGCTAGTAGCCCTGCCGCAAAGGAGGGCATTCTTAGGGATAGGAAACTAATTCTCTCTACAACGAGAGACAGTATATAAACCCTTATTTGGAATTGTAGTCCTAAATATTGTCTGGCCCAACTTTCAGACCTCATGGTCCACATTCCGGCATTGTTCAATGATATTCATATTACAGTCCATGCCTTTAGATATACCTGCATACATATTCATTTCCCCTGTTATTTGAATGCAACATAGCTATGAAGGGTTTCATATTAGGGCTGTTCATTCGGATTACCAGATCCGATCTGATCCGAAATTTTGGATCGGCAAAATCGTGATCCAAATCCGATCCGAAAAAATCGGATATCTGAAATTTCCGAATCGGGTAAACGGGTATCCGAAATTTTTTATCACTTGAATTTACTCGATTTCATGGCAGTTTTTTCTTATAAATTTGGACCTTAGGCCATGTATATTGTTGGCCCAAATGTTTTAGTTAGTCATTGAGCATTAAGGAGTGGTGGCAGTAGGTATAGCAAGTCAAATTTGGGCCTTATACTTACAAAATGACAATGTTGCAGTACCTCACTTAAGTACAACAAGTCTCGTGGTAGCTTCTTCTAAGTGAGTAAGTAGTATGCATCATTTAGATTTTTCGTTCTTTATCATAAATAGAAAATTGAAAAATTGAAATCAAACAAAAATTTAGTCGGTGGTGAAAGCGAGAGAAGAAATGAAAAACTAAAAATGAAACAACGACAAAACAAAGAAGTAATTTACTTCATTTCATTCGCGGAGCGAGAAGAAAAAGTAAGGTGGACCGTTTTTTTCGGATTGGAAACTAAAAAAATATCCAAAATATCCGAAACTAAAAAAATCGGATCGGATATCCAATTTTTCGGATCGGATCATTATGAACAACCCTATTTCATATCACCCTTCACTGTTTATGGGTTTTGATGGGTCCCGTCAATTGTCAACCATGTGCAAAAGGAGGACAAAAAGGTTGTGGAGCATAAAATCTACAAAACTAGGATAAGTCAAGTGATGCTCACAGACCAGTGCATAATGTACCTCCAACTATACAAAAGTCTTAAAAATTATGGAACTTCAAAGCCTTCAAATGTGGAAGCTAGACCCTCATAAAATTCGTTGGCTCCTTTTACGTCTAAGTGCACAACCAAATTGCCAATTGAATTACTTCATGCCTTAGCAAGCAACTCTTTTCCAACCTTACTTTTTAAGGCAAACAAAAACATCCTTACAAAACAAGGTTGGACCTATCTCAACCCAAACACGTTGTACAGGAACCCAAAGGAGTGGGATTTTGGTCTACCAAGTGCGTATTCAACGCCTCGACAAAAAAAGAGCAAATTGCGAGAATGGGTCTTGTACTTGACTCTAGATGGCACAATTAGTATTAGAATGACAATTTATGTTTTGGTACATAGATACACGTGGTTTGATAGGCTTTGGCTTACATGACTATAGTCGAGATTATATGTTTTGTGAGTTATGATTACATGATGACACATCTTGGCATGATTATATGATCGTGGGTGAACTTAATAGATATTGTGAGAATAATGATACGGCTTACCCTAATGCGGGTGCCTGGACTCATATATATTATAGTGTACAATAGTATAATGATAAGGATACCCTTGGTATCCTCTATTACACCCCCTCAATATGTGTGCGGGGGGAACCACGTACAGATTGGACCTTAAAAACTAAAAACAACGACTAGACAAACCTTTTGTAATGATGTCGGTAATTTGTAACTCACTAGGAACATAACGTAAAACTAAATCACCATGAGCAACACGCTCCCAAACAAAATGATAATCAATCTTCATGTGCTTGCTACGATCATACTGAACCGGATTCACAGCACGATAAGAAACATAAACATTATCACAAAACAACTTAACGGGGGCGCGGATGATTAGTCCCAACTCAGCTAACAAGGAACGAATCGAGAGGGTTCCTATACCGTGTAAGCAACAGCACGATACTCTCCTTCTGTGGAAGAATTGGAGACAAGTGGGTTGCTTTTCGATAGCCTTGGAGATGAGATTACCACCCAAGAAGATGGCATAACCTGTGTTGGAGCGACAACTATCCCGGACAACCCGGCCCGATCGGCAACGGAGTATGCAATCATGATGGACATTTTTCGGGAGGGCGAAGCCATCCGTAGTTAGAAGTACCTTGCAAGTAATGTAAATACGCTTAACAACCAACAAGTGAGATGTGCGGGGGGCATGCATAAAATTGGGAAACTAAATGCACAGCATACGTAATATCATGTCTTGTCATAGTCAAGTACTATAAAGCCCCAACCATACTACAATACTCAGTAGGATCAGATAATAAATCACCATCTATAAGCGACAGAGTAGTCCGACTAGGAAGACGCGTGCGAACAGGTTTAACAGTGTGCAAATGAAATTTTAGAAGGAGATCATTAACATACTTTTTTGACACAAGAATAAACCTTTGGACGTGGGAATAGCACTGCACACCGAGAAAATAGTGAAGATCACCTAAATCCTTCTTAGCAAACTCAGCGAATAAAATAGAAATGAATTTGGTGATCAAAGGAGCTGAGTTTCTGTGACAATAATATCATTAACATAGAGAAGAAGACAAAGAATATATTTGCCACGATGAAAAATGAACATAGAAGTATTCGATTGACAACAAAAGAAGCCCTGTTGCAGCAAGAAACTACTGAAGCGAAGATACCAAGCTCGAGGAGCTTGTTTCAATCCATAGATGACTTTCCTAAGACGACAAATGTGGTTAGGAAAATCGGGATGAACAAAACCTATAGGTTGTTTCATGTAGACTTCCTCAATGAGATCTCCATGTAAAAATGCTTTTTTCACATCTAATTGACGAATGACCCAATTATAGGAAATAGTTATTGACACGACCAAGCGAACAAGTAAGTGATCTAACAACGGGGCTAAAAGTTTGAGTAATTAATACCTTCCCGCCGACCAAACCCTCGAGCAACCGGGCACGAGCCTTAGGCCTAATCACATGACCCTTTTCATTAGTTTTAATCGTATAAATCCATTTTGTACCAACCAAATTCTTAGACGCATCGAACGATACAAAATCCCAAGTTTTATAGACAAGCATGGCATTAATCTCTTCCGCCATGGCATGACACCATTTCGAATTTTATTTGCTTTAGAGAAACAACTCGGAGCCTTTTCTTTGTCAAGTGTAGTTAGAGTTAAGATGGAATTTGGTTCGAAAATACCGTCTTTAGCACGAGATTGCATGTGATGAACGTTATGCAAAGATGGAACAAAAAAAATACCGGTCAACGGAGGTGCAATCAAAGAGATGGGAGGGGTGGACACGGGGACTAGAGGAAGAGGGGGGAAGACTTAGAGACACAAAGGGGGTGGGCGGCACTATTGGGCTGGCTTGGGCAAGGGGACCCGGTGTAACGGGGCTATGAGGGGACCCACCGTGCGCTGGGTAGCCGGCGTACTGGACGGCAAGCACGAGGGGGAGGAGGGAAGGCCCATAGGGGCGCCGGGTGCCCAGCGTGCGGACCCGGCGGCGCGAAGGAAGGCCCATGGGGCTCTTGTTTCCAATGGGCGGGCAGACGAGCGCGCAATGAGGGGGAGGCCCAACGATCGGCGGGGATCCAGCGAGTTGTACTGAGCACAAGGGGAGAGGGGGAGTACGTTGGGGAGCCATTAGGGCCGGGACGGATGCGCAAGGGAGTGGAGGAGGCCCGGGCGAGCGCCGGTATGCCATTAGACGGGGATGACGAGCCGATGGAGGTAGGAGTCGTGTAGAAAACCGCTAAGGGCAGTTGGAGGAGGGTGGGGTCCGTATCACTAGAGTCCATATAAGACGAAGGTCGAGACGACACTAGTTGACGATAGGGAAACACCGACTCATGGAATTTCACATGACAACTCAAATAAACACGACTGACTTGGGTTCATAACACCGATACCCTTTGTACCCGGGATCATAACCAATGAAAACACATTGAACTACCATGGAGTTAACTTATTTGATGGTTTGGCGAGAAAAATTTGGAAAACACTCACAACCAAACACACGTAACATGGAATGATTCGGGCGTTTGGAGTATAAATTTTCAAAAGGAGATAAACCCCCGCAAAACGGGAATGGGCAATCGATTTATGGCATAGGTAGCCGTATACGCAGCATTGACCCATAATTGACCAGGAAGTATGGACTCAATGGGCATTGTACAAGCAAGTTCAATAACATGTCGGCGCTTACGTTCATCAACACCATTTTGTTGTCGAGTTTCTAGGCAAGATTTGCGAAAATAAATACCACATTAACGAAAATGATCAAGGAGAGGTTTAGTATCAAATTCCCTACCACCATCACTTTGGTATTATTTTATTTTGCATTTAAATAAATTCTCAACCAATGATTGGAAATCCAAAAAGTGATCATGCACCTCTGATTTGCATTTTAAAGGATAAATCCATGTATAGCGAGAAAAATCATCAACAAAACACATATAGTATTTAAAACCAAGATTGGATAAGATATTCGATTGCCATAAAAACAGTATGAACTAGTTGCAATGGTTTATCAAAGGAGTGTATTACATCTTGGAAAGGTAAGCGATGAGACTTGCCTAAGCAATACGAAACACAATCAAAGAGATGACCAGTGGCACAAACAATAACCTTATTTTGCTTAAGAACACCTAAAACTATATCACCAAAATGTCCAAGACGACGATGCCAAGTAGGACCGACGCATAGAGAGACGAAGAGCAACCGGCCGCCTAGGATGGGTGGTGATGGTGATGGGATAGACATTGCCTTGACTAGAAGCTTTGAGAAGCACCTACCTCGACCGATTGTCCCTAACAAAAACATGAGAACCATTAAAACTCACGTACAATTGTTATCTTAAGCCAACTTTTGAACCGACATTAAATTAAATATAATATTAGGACAATGATAGGCGAGTTGAGAACTAGAGGACGGCTGTTAGAGTTTAATGTAAGCGTGTCAACATGTTTAACCGGGATTTGAGTACCATTTGCTACTTCAACGGAAATCGGACCAGTATAAATAGATTTATTAGATAAGATACCTGGATCGTTGGTTATGTGAGAAGATGCTCCGGAATCAGGAAACCAATTGGTTTCATTTTGCTCACTGATGGGAAGGCCAACAAGGGCGGCATTAGATGTCTGAGCATAACGAGAAGGACAAGAAACAGCCGAATGACCTGGATAAAAGCAATTTTGACAGACTATATTCGTAGACTGAGAACCAAGCACACCCTCAACCGTGGAACTCCTTGCAGACAAATGGTTAATATCACAAGAAGTAAGGGCTACAACAACACTTTTAGATGACAAAACATAATTACATATAATTGTACCTCCTGAATGGTGTGTTTGAGATTGCATTGCACCCCTGCTACGACCTTTTCCACGACCACCGCCACGACCTTTGCCACCTCCACGACCACCCCTGTTGATTGTTACGAGAACCGGTGTTCGAGGAGGGGAGTCAAATGGAGTATAACTACTAGGAGCATGAGCAAGGAATGCCTAATGAGAGATAAACCCTTGTTCCCAAGCATGGCGGCCTTTAATAATCTATTCTTGAATCAATAATTTTTCCCGAACATCATCAAAACTCAGATTGCCAAAAAAGTGGGTAATACTAGTAGTGAGGGAGTCATAATCCTTCCCAAGACCCATGACAATATGTTTAATCAAAGCACGCGATGAAACAGGAGCACCAATTGCAGCAAGAGAATCAGCAATAAGTTTGATGTCACGCAAATAGGTATCCATGGATTGAGTTTCAGTCTTAGAGACATGTTGCAACATACTTTTCAATTCCATAGAACGAGCCAAACTAGCATTCCTAAAGCGGGATTGGAATCCAGTCCATATTAACATAGAAAACTTAGCATCATGCACCTCAACAAGCATATCTTCGGACAAAGTAGCAAATAACCATGAACGAATAGTTTGATCAATACGTAACCAATGATAGTATTCAGGATTCATGGATTCAAGATGTTGATGATCAAGCAAATAAACCTCAGGCATTGCAATAGAACCATCAATCATGCCTAATAAACCATGGGATACTAAAAACGATTCGAATTGAGTACGCCAAGGTAAATAATTTTCAATAGTCTGAAGAACAATATTAATAATATTTTTAACATTAGAAGTAGATGTTACTAATGTGGAGGATAACGAAGCAAGATTAGGTTGTAGAGTGAAGAAACCTGGCGGACCACCAAAACCGGTGGGCGTGTTGTGTTGCGGCAGCAGTCCCGGATGGCGAGCAGGCGTGGAACCACCAAAAGAAGGTTGCTGGGGTGAGGAGTGGTGTAGCCCGCGAGACACAAAGGGACCCGAGGAAGCAGCCCCAAGCGGAGATAGCAGCCTCGAAGAGGCGCCTGGGGTGGGGTGCGTGGGACACCACGTGAACCCAAGGGAATCGCCTGGGTTGGAGGCTTACGGGAAACCGAAGCTTGGTGCGCCAGCAATGATGCGAGGCTGCGAACCAGTGGCTAGGGCAGAGGACAGCACGGCAGTGCCGGAAAGCTGCGACACAGGGGCTACGGTGGTGGACTTCGGTGAAGTGATCACGGCAGACGTGGAAGCGAGGCGGAATGGCGGCATCAATGCAATGCGAGGCAGTGGTGATCACACGAAAAAAATTGAGAGCGGAAGCGAGAGCACCAAGAAAAGTAGAATAGGGTTCAAAAAAATTATGCTCTTGATACCATGTGAGAATAATGATACGACATACCCTAATCTGGATGCCTGGACTCATATATATATTATAGTGTACAATAGTACAATGACAAGGATACCCTTACTATCCTCTATTAGATATGCTTAGGGGACATTTTGTTTAAATGGTCATTGGTTAGCGTTCTGAGCACGAAAATATGTTGATGATCATTAAAAATCTTGCTAAACATGTTAAGCATTTCCAATGATTATTTCATGATGCTAATATTGGCTTTTAGTAGCTAATATGATAGATTAAAGATGATTTATAGAAAAACTGGGTATAGTTTATTTCTCAAGTCTTCTATGACTTTGATAGAATTTGGTTAATGAATAAATATGGTTTCATAGCGTCAATTGCTTGTGTTTACCCAATGAGGGGTCTAAGTAGTTTATTAAAGGTTTTAAAGGTACAGAAGCACATATATAACTTAAGTATTGGTGATCTTTGTTTGATCATGAGTTTGAAGTTTTAAAAAGGCTATTTTAGTTGATTAGTTGTAAGTTATATTTGCTAATTATTTTTAATTATAATTGAAAAAATGTAAAGTGGAAAGGGTTTGCAATAAAGTTTGTAGATCTAAATCCCTTGTGGGTGGTGAAGAAAGAGGAGTATGCAAGACTTTGTTCTATGCTTCTTGCGGGATACTATCATGAAAATGTTAGTACCTTTTCAACTGATAGTTGCTTAGGGGAAAAGGTACGTCCTGGTTGAACAATTAGGATTTAGACTTTTTTTTTTTTTTTTTTTTTTTGGCCCTCACTGGGGACCCTTTGGTAGAAGAAGGGCCTTCTTGGGCCAAGACCTATCGCAGTCAGTGTTATAGCTACACAGGTCAACGCTTGAGAGTAGGGGGGAAATAAGGGAATCCCTACTCCCAAGCACTAGTAGATAGTGGGGTTCGAACTTGTGACCTCAAAGTCACAAGGTGAGTTCCCCACCACCTCCACCAAGCAAGCTTGGTGATTAGGATTTAGACTTAGAAATGAAAAGGCTAGAGGTAAGTTTATTATACAAAATTTTTAACACACAAACGTACATCGCACGGGTTTAAATCTAGTTTTTTTTTAAAAAAAAATTAACTTAACCTAATCCTTATGATCATCAGGCTACCTTATACATTAACCTTCTACCATATTGTACTCCAGTCCTATATACACACGATGCGTGCGTTGATGTAGGAAAGTATAATTATTTATTTATTTTTAACAATTTAAATAATAACAAGTATGCTCCTTTCAAAAAAATTGAATAGTTAATTTAGTCATTTCAGATGGACACTAAAGTCTTCAAAATAGAGATATTTTCTCATACAACTTTCACGTGCTACATACTGTCTCCGACAACCGTCATTATACATACATAGGCTAAAGGGCTTTGAGGCCCTTTTAAGAATACCATTTGATGGTGCAACCTTATCATGCATATTATTATAACAAATTTGAGCTAAGGGTTCATTCGGTTCAAGATGAAAAGAAAATGAAAACAAATAGAAAAAGGAAATGGATTAAATAGAGGAAGGGAGTGGGCAATAAAATTGTTATATTTATTAAGTGTTTAGTTCAATCCATATAATGGAAACACATTTGTAACTATTACCATCAAGAAATTTGTTTGTTACTTGAGGAGAAGGGAATATAACAAATTGGGGTAGTACCTTACAACCAAAGTAATGGTAACGGGTCGAGGAGAGGTTGAGCCAAACAAGATGAAATGTAATCAGTAAGTTATTCGAATTTTTGGAGTATAAAGATAGTAAACCAAACGTGCTCTAATACAGCAGATGGCAACAATAATTTCACATCATTGTCAAATTCCTTACAACCGAAAAACAACGGGACAGAATTAGGAACACAATACATCCATCCCTTAACGCAAGAGAATCAAATGTCCAAAGCTCAGCAAAACAAGAGCAGTCATGGTAGATGTCAAAGTAGTGGACAACGGAATGCATCCGTTGTCCCGCCTCAAAAGCATGGCGTCCATTACTGGAAAACTCATGATCAAACCATAAAATGAGAGGACAGCTTGAGCAAACATGGTATCCCAATTTCCAACAGCAGTCAATCTTGCAACTCCGCCAACAAAGCAACAGAGGTTTAAAGAAACCACAGTCACCAGAGGAACAAGAAACATGTTGGATGTCCTAAAGTCGAACTTTCCCTTTTTGTATAATCTAACTGTATCATTGTCCTCAGCTTTATTAGTAGGTACGAAACTAGCTTTTCGGAGCCTGAAATTCGTCAATACACTGTCAAGAACTCCATAAGCATCGATTGCAAGCCACTTAATCTTCCAAATCCTTTGTTCATTCAACCATGTTCTGACTGACCCTCCTGTAACTATAACTTCACATAGAAGCTTCAGCAAGGATGATATGAACACAAAAGCAAATGCTGCGAAAAACGTATCTGAGACCTGTTTATAGCAAATGTAACATAAAGCACAAACAATGTCATTCGGAGTCAGACAGTAATGTTAGACTTTATATTATGTATGTACTTATTTACTTGATGAACTTCGATTCACCTTGGGATATAAAGGAAGGCCGAAAAGGAAACTGATCAGAGGAATGGTAGTGAAACACCAGACTGATATAAAACCAAGAGGATACAGTGTGACCCAAGAAGAAGATATCCTGTGAAGAATATGCATTCTTGATGGACTGTAGATAAGGGGGCAATATTTGGACAAGCCTATTTGAACAAGTCCTGAGGTCCATCTGGTATTTTGAATCAAAAGTTCATTGAGATTAATCGTACCAGCACCTAAAAATTGTGGCCTTGAAGGCTTCAAGTAAACTGATCTCCACCCTTTGCTCTGCAACATATAACCTGTCATTGCATCTTCCACTACACTTTCATACCGAAAACCAACCTGCAGATGATCTAAGCAAAAGGCTGTTAATCCTCTGTTAATAAGTATGTGAATGAACTCTTTAATTCTTAGGGGATAATTCAGATTTTTTACTTAATTAAATTGTGATCAATGCTACATATAGCTAGCAACTCATTGATGATCAATATGTATAGCCATATATATAGTTCTACGCAAGTAACATACGTGTTTGTGTTTCTACTTGCCTTTTCACCCCATTTAGTGTTCTCTTCGTAAGCGCAAGAGGCTAAAAATTGGGCTTCTTTTACTGAAACAGAGCATAGCTCTCGGTGCTCGATTTCCTTGGGCATATCATGTCGGCTTAGAGACTTGATAAGCTCATTGGAAAAACCATATATATCTCTTGGTTCCTTTTTGTCATTACCTGCGTTATTTTATAACTTATAAAGAAAAGATTAGCAGCTATCAATCTGATATTGTCAGTGAGCAATAGAATGGCATGCTTCCTCAATCCTGAATAGCCAAAAATAAGGATAATAGAAGTCGAAACACACCATTATAGATACTAAAGCCATACAACGCCTTCCTGTTGATATAAAAACCCCCAAACAATTTTTAAACCAAGTATGACATGGTCCTGTAATTACACTTCATTCCACAAAAATCTCATCCGACTGTCATAGATGTCATTCTCATTAACATTATAGTATGTCTGGGGATATTGAACCCAGCCTAACGTGGGTGAAATCTTAGGATCAAGATAGAAACACATTGCTTGTCGGGCTGATTTTGAGTCGTTGCAGTACATATCACAGTCTAGAACTAGAATGTAATGAGAATTGCTCAACATGGCGGAAACCCTGAGCTGTAACACACATAGTTGCAAATCATGTCAAACTACTAAAATAAACAAAAATAGGCCAAAATTTGACTTATGAGAGTGGTAATGAATTCCGTACCAGAACATTAAGAGCTCCCGCCTTAAAGTTATGTGGATGAGAAGGTCTTTTTTCACGGGCAACATATACAACGGAAGGCATCACTACATTTTCTGGATTTATCGTTGCAGTTGCAGTATCATCTTCTATACTACTGCGATTTATGACCTGCCATAGCATACATATTGTAGCCTCTGTCAGTGTTTGATGGTTAGATACCTAAGGTTGGTATATCTTTGAAAGATCACACAGAGAAAAAATTGTATTCCTCAGAGTCTACTCAAGGAACTTTAATGCAAGCTAGAAGGACTAGAGTGGTTGGATGTTGCTGAGTACTACTATAACGTAACAACCAAAAAGATCTACATTAACTTCAGCCCCTTCAAGTTGGCCACGAAGCAACAGCCTCTGACACCCCATACAATTGCGACAGGAGCCCCACACTATTGCGACAGGAGGGAGCTTGACCATCAGGCTACTTTGCCGAGAGGTGGCACTAACATACTACTATTGAAATTTGAAGATGTCGATTGAACATTATCAAGTAAAATTGAATCACAAACTTTAGAAATTTCTAACATGTCATGGTCAAAAATCCCAAAACAGGCTGATACAGGACTATTAGTTGTTAAAACTAATTAGTTAGCTGTTAAGCTTAGTTGGCTGCTTGGCGCCAAATCCATTTGAAATTCAGTTTTAAATATTCTGTTGTTCTGTTTGTTGCTCACAGCTGAGAATTGTATATATAGAGTTGTAATAAGATTGTTTGATCATTCAATCATTAAATGAAAGTTAAACTTTCCCTCTCTATCTGAATTTCTCTCTCTCCCTCTCTAAAGTTCTAATTCTTTTCCCTCTCTATTCTGTTCTATTATATCCTTCTTCTTCTATTCTGCCATTAACAGGAGGTTAGCTTGAGCTACCTTATACAGGCCAGACATAATATTCAGGTTATGTCAAAAAATACATGGTAAACAATCCTGGTTTTTGGACATTTTTTCCAGCAAAATGGCACATTGTTTGATTTGCTTCCGTGCACTAAGATTGTGCCTTTTCGGCCTTAGTGTGTGTTACTTGTTTGTAAGCCTGCAGAATATTATTAGTCATAGTTCGACTTTTGTCTTCCGCTCTTGTCCGACCCAGTCATACCACTAACTTTTATGTATTTCGTTTATTTTTGAGTACTTGCATATAACTTATTGACTTGGAGTTTTTTCTTAACGGCTTACTAATTATGGTCTAACTAAATCAGATCATCTGATAGAAACAATTTGTGATTTTATAATCATGGCCAACGCCAGAAATATTCCAACAAAACATAGCTCCATGAAGTTCATATAACCCAGTTAATGTGAAATAATGACAGAACGAGGTTCAATTTCAGATAAGCGTTCTATTCTTCAAGTTGCTCTTTTAGACTTTTACTTCTCTAAGTCAAGTAATTAAGGTAAGTGAATCAAGATGATTGAAGACAACAAAAATTAAATACCCGAACAAATGATGAATGATCTTGGGCACTTGTCTTAAAACCGCCATCAATCTCACCACTGCCTGACTTGCTTCGCACTAGCGATTTGAAAGCCTCATATTTGTCCTAGACAAATGATCAAAATTTCCACGCCTCGCAATTTAAGTTAAAACTGTGGTTTAACCTAAACTTCAAACAAGTATATCTTTCCTTGTATGTAAAAGTACAAAAAACGTAGATTGAAAAGCAAAACTATAAACTCTATTTTGGATGAGAAAATCAAGAAGTTATAAGGTCCAAAACCTGAACTATGTTTCTATCCTCGATAAACTCGGTGCGGCGACTTGCCTCCTTGGACTCAGGATCATGCACAGGCTCAGGAGGATCAAGCTCAGGCTGCTTAAAATAGGCTCGAGGACATATAGTCTTAACATTGTACTTGTTACAAAAAGGTAACCACCAAGTTGCAAATACCCAAGCCTCTTTTATAGCATACAAAGTCACAGAGGCAGCTCCATCATCAGATAAATAAACACTTAATTTATCAGCAGGATAATCCAAAGACATGGCAGATATAACAGTATTCATGACCTCAAAAAGTTGGTTCCTTCGTAGGATCGGTTGTGCATATAAAGACGTCGATTGCAGGCAATACGTCATCCTTAGGCAGCCTGTCCGGGAAGACGGTCCGAGTAACGGGCCACCAGTAGAAGGGTTGCTTGAGGAACCAAATGAATGCGAATAGGAGCTCAGCACCAAACATTAGAAGCCAAGGTAAAAAGGAACTGCATAATATGCAAAACTAGTTTTGTTAACAAAAAAGGTTGCTCTGTAGTAGAAAATGGCTACTAAGGCCAACATATGAACAAGGAAATGTGCTCGATAAAGATATGCCTCTAGTTTGTGGATATGGCAGTGATGAAGAGGGGAAGTATGAGTGTCAGAGTTTGCCATTGCTGCTCTCATCTGCTTCTTTTGGCTCTCTTTATTTCTGTATACTACTCCCTCCGTCCCATAATATAGTTTCATTTTCATTTTGGGAGTCGAACTTTAAAATCTTTGTCGAAATATTACCATTAATGTATACGAAAAACATACTTCGTGTAGGGTGCTTGTTAGATTCGATCATTATACTACATTTATATTATCAACTTTTTATATTTTTTCTAATCCGAAAATAGAAGATATTGTAGATCGAGTAGCGTCACCGGAAGTATGTAAAAAGAAATGTGAGCTATATTATGGGACGGAGGGAGTAGTACATGTCTACATATTCTAGGGAAGTGGTGTGTAATGTGTATACTAAACATTATTTATATAAAAAAAAAAAAAAAAAAGGAAAGAAACACTGTCAAAACACTGTGATCTGACAAAAAGGACCAAGAGAGCCAAGGAAAGTTGTGTGCTTTGCTGAAGAAATAACGAGCAGAAGAGTAAAGGATGTCATGCGCCTGTGACGTGCAAATAAACAGCTCTACGTGTGCAGGAAGTTGGCAGGCATTTGTTTTCTTTTATTCATCTTCAATACAATTTTAGGTACAATAAACTTGAAACAGTAATAAGAAAAAAATTAGTTCAGAATTTTTGAAAAAAATTACACCAACTACTATAAAATATTTTTTGCTCTAAATTGAGTCTAAATTTGATATATCTTATAAAACTTCTTCTCTACCTATTTTTCTCTCTAATCACATTTACCTACCCAACATTATTTAATATCCTCCTAATTAAGCAATTATTTATTAATTTTAAGTATGATTAATTTAATTAGCATAACTTAATTTAAGTAATATTTTTCAAAGTGATTTAATTAGCTTAACCAAGAGTTTAGGGTCCGTTACGTTTCAACTTTTTTTAACTTATATAAGATTTTATAAGATCGAGATAAGATAAAATAAGATGTTAGGCACTACTCAATAAATCAATCTTATAAGATAAGATAAGATAAGATCGAGATAAGATTTTATAAAGATCTTACTCCCTCCGTTTTATTTTTAATTTACTAACTTCGCTTTGGGAGAGAAGCAAGGAGAAAGTACAAAAGTATGAGAGAGAGCGGAAAGGTGGAGAGAGAAATTGAAAAGTGAGAAAGAGAAATTTAAAAATGGGTTAAAATATTAAAAAGTGGATGACATGGGTGGAAAAAGAGGAGAAAGTAGATGTGACATGTTCCTAAAAATAGAAAAAGCAACAGTGTGTAGATTAAAAAAGAAACGGGAAAAAGGAAAATGTGTAGATTAAAAAGAAACGGAGGGAGTATAAGATAAGATAAGACAAATTATGTTGAACAATTACCATTGCTCATGCTCTTAGTCTTGGTAGTTAAAATTTGTAAAATGAGAAAACTTGGTTTCGAGAGCAACTAGCTAATTATTTGATATGAAAATTGATTGAATGATTATAATTACTCCCTCCGTCCCAATTTATAGTGCTTGTTTCTTATTTTGCCACGAGAATTAATAAATTTATCACTTGCTTCAAATATTTATATTGGAAAGATAAGTATTTACATTGAAAAGATACAAATATTAAATATGGCTACACCTTTCCAAGTAAAAATGAACATAAAACAAGAATAAAAGTTGTTTAATGAGGGTATTATTGGAATAAAGTATTTACAAATAGAAATATGAGAAAAAGAACATTTAAAAACACCCAAAATAGAATACAAACACTATAATTAAGTTGGGATGGATGGAGTATCATATTTCAATTATCATAGCTTTAAAAATTGACTTGTATAATCTCATTCAAATTGAAATTTAAATTTCAGAATGAAAATGAAAAAATACGAGCGATTTTTTTAGTTTCTAAGTACTATTTGGTTGTAATATGAATATTTATTGTTTTTGAAATTGAACTTCTATGAAGGTTTTTTTTTAATGTATTTGTAATAGCCCGAATTTCTATGAAGGTTTTTTTTAATGTATTTGTAATAGCCCGAATTTTCAAAGATTATTTTATTATTATTAAGGTTTAATATTATTTCCACTTAAATTTTATTTTATGATAATGCGATTTTATTTGATAACTATGTTTATTAAAATAATGATTTCATTTAGTTTTGATTTATTTAACAAGTTTTATTTAAATGATTATTCCTAAATAATTTAATTATGGTAAATTAAACTCTTTATTTTTGGTTATGGGTATCCTTGTACAAGTTGTCCATCCATTTTAGTAATCAAAAGCCCAAATACAAGTCCATAGCCATATGTCTTTTAGCCAAAAAGAAAAAGGAAAATAAAACAAAAAAAAGAGAAAGAAGCGTGATCATAGATCACCATCTTCCTCCTTCCTCCTTCCTCACGTACAAAAATCAACAAGCCAAAGGAAATTTTTTCCACAAACTCAACAGTTCTTGTCAGAACTCAATCCACAATCCCGGATTTTGGGAGAAAAATTAGTCAAAAGTGAATCTCAACACCATACCTCACCATTAATGGAGCTTGACTCCCAAAGCTCAAGATTTCGACCAATCTCCTCTATAAATGCTGAACTTTACTCACCAAATTACTCAAGCAAACAATCTCAAAAGGTTTGCTTCAATTCATTCTCTTCTTCCATAATTTACGATTTTTATTTTGAAAAGTTAAAATGAAATTTCAATCCACTGTCAACCACCACTCGAACCACCTGACCCCACTTGAACCTCGCGCCACCGTCAACGCCGCCCAACCAGCTCCTGCCGCCCGAAACCCAGCCTCCCTCCCTCGCGTCTCCTTCTCTCCGCCCTGACCGTGACCTCCGTTCGCGGCCCCTCTCCTTACGGGAACCCGGCGCCCAACCACCCGCGCCGGCCATCTCGAACCCGGCCCTTTTCGCGGCGCCTGAGCTTCGCCGGCGCACCACCGACAACCGACACCACAACCCCTGCTTCGAACTCCACCTTCGTGCCTCCCCTGCTTTGCTCCTCTATCTTCTTTCATCTCCTCTCTGCTTTGTTTCTCAGTTTAAGAAACTGAGATTTTTAAAATCTCCTTTCCCTTTTCTCTTTTTAGTTTAATTGAGTTTTAGTTGTTTTGTTAGTTTACTTTTATTTTTTTTTAAAACCAAAAACCCATCTTTCCTGAATTACTTACTTTAGTGAAGTTACTATGTTTTAGTTAACTTAATCTTTTATAACTTGATAATATTTCTTAATTTTCTAAAATAAAATAAGGAGTATAATAAAGTTAGTTTTTATGTTTAAAATAATTATTTAAATTAATGAAAGTTATGTTGAAGTAATTTTAAGTACTTAACATAATTTCATAATTGATATGAAAACTATAAACTTTAATTCATAAACTCTCTTAAATTAATTAAGAATTTCTTTAAGTTGTTTGAATTATTTAAATTGTTTTATATATAAAAAAAGGGGTTATTTAGGTAACTAACTTAGATATCATTAATGTCTAATGTAGATTCCGATTGCGTAGATGAGGAATATCAAGAGTGTTAATCCGTTCGTGAACTTAATTTTTGGGCACGCGTCACGAGGTAATCTCCGATGTCCATCTAAACATAGATCCCGTTAGTGTAAAACGAATTGATTAAGTGATTATTATGTGCTTATAAAATATATATAAGTATGGACTATAATTATGGATTATCGATTTAATGCGGATTATGAAAACAAATGACAAAATGGACGACGACTATCGATTTCGATTATGAATCATGACTATGGACGATATACAATATGACAAATATGTTTATTATAACGTTATTAAAACCGCTTAATGTCACTTAGTAATGTTATGGTTATTATTATTATTATTATTAATATTATTGTTATTATTAATATTATTATTATTATTATTATTATTATTATTATTATTATTATTATTATTATTATTATTATTATTATTATTATGATTATTGTTATCATTATTACCGTTATTATTATTATTGAAATTTTATGAAAGTTGAAATTAGTAAGAACTTGTGATAATGAAATGATTATGAATCTGAAGTGATAAATGAACTCACGTGACGGTTGTGTTTATGAAATGAGTTATTGAATCCGCTATGAATGGATTGAGATTATGATGGATGAAATATATTCACACTGGATTGAACAACGATGACGTAATTGTGTACGTGATTTATGTGATGACTTGAATTAAAATATGTTAATCACGTAAAGTGAAATATCGGAGAGAAATGATGAACAGGTTGCCCTGTATGGGAGGTTCAGCGGCCACCTACAGGTTCTCTGGTTACTATGCTGATTTTCTGTTACTTGTCTTCCTTCTATCTTGTTGTGATCCAAGTAGAAGGGGTGTGCACACTAGGGACTCTATTATTATGGCCATTATGTTATGCGTAGGTGGTTACAGGGGATTGACCCCGGCTTACTGGCGTTCTCTTTCCTCTCCTTAAATAATTGGATTAATTTTGTGATTATTCATTGTATATATATATGTGTATGTGTGCTATGCTTTTCAACCCTATTAACCTACTATTTTATAATATATTTTCAACTTAAGTATTTTACGGGGTGGAGTTGGAATTACTCAGTTTTTCTGATTTTTGGGAGCTTGTCTCTCTTGTTTCTTTTCAATGCATTTGTGCAGGTGGGTGATCGACGGGGGAACAAAATGGAGATCACTTAGAGTTGTCATCCACTTAGCTTATGATTTAGCTTCCGCTAGAACTCTGAAATACTTTAGTAATTAGTAATATTTAATGAACGATTTACTTGGTTGTAAGGATAAATTAAATTGAATTTAGTATGCTTTAATCTAGCCTTGCATTTATTTCCAAGGAGATAAGTGCGGCGGTAGCACGCCCGTTGAGTCGAACCCTCATGAATTTTCCCCCATCTCGAGTTTTATTAAATGAAAAAGGGTTCGGGTTGGCGGGGGTGTTACAAAGTGGTATCAGAGCCGAGTTTAGATTAACTAGGGAAAGATTAAAATTATTAAAATATAATAATTAGGGAAAATGAATCAAATATTGGTTTAGGAGGTCAAAATAATAAATTATTTAGGAAAAATGAATTAGGATTAAAATATGACTTAAGGGTTTAGTATGGGTATGAATGGGTTATGTGTACATGTATGAAAGTACTCACTAAAGGTACTTATTAATAGTTTATGATATTTTATTAGATGGCCAAGACACGTTTGACCGCCAAGAAATGCACCAGAACCCCTCGTCAAGGACCTTACCTTCTAATGATGAGGGTAAGAGAGTTTGTTTCAGCTTATATTTACAGGTTACGGTTAACAATGAAGTGTTACCACCTCAATGAAGGCCATGGGCATTCAGATTACCTCACGCCACCTAAACGGGCCGATGTTTTGATTCACACTCTCCCAAACGATGGTCCTTATGCCGGAATCAAGAGCGAATACTCTGATGTTCTGAAAAATGGAGGCCAAACTATGAACGATACACATTGAAAGGGAAGTGGTATCTCACATTGAGTTACCTGGAGAAAAGAATGCTTGATGCTAGGGCCAAGTGGCTTAATGACTATTTACCCACTGATGACGAGGAACCCAACCATAGTGGCGATGAAGAAGTAGGAAGCAACCCTGCCTCACTCGTTGTAAATCTCGATGGAGATGGAGACGGAGATGAAGGTGAAGACGAGGATCCGTCCGAGTACGCTGACTAGAAACCCATATCTCTAGCACTGACCCTTAGATTTCTAATTAAAGTCGTAAATGATCAATTAATGTGTTAACTTAGTTAATGATGGTGCAACTAATGCCTATTTGACTATTTGAAAACTCTTATGCTACTATGAGCGAATTGTTATGGCACTTTTGGAGTAATGAATGATGAACTTTTGACATGTGAATTGATTGTGAAATGAATGATGAACTTTTGATATGTGAATTGAGTATGAAATGAATGAATGGTGTGAACCATGATTATGTGAATTAGCCTTTATATAAGAATCAATGTGAATCGTAGAAATACAATATGTGAATAGCGCAGGTAGCTTATGCAATACGTTTATACGCGATCTAGAGCAAGGCGACAAGAAAACCAAATGGCCGAAACTCCTGAACAAGTTGCAGCACGACTTAGGACTCTTGAGCAACTAGCTCAGAGCTTTGGTTTAGTCCTTCAAAACCGGATCAACAACAACCACCATGGAGACGATCCATGGCTGAAATGGCGAAAAGATTTCCGCTTTGAAACCACCAACCTTTGTTGGGAGAGAAGACCCACTACTTCTCGAGAAGCTGGATAAGAGATTTCGAAAAGATTTTCACGGCCACGGTACGCCTAAGGCCCGAAGTAGACCAAGCGACCTTTTATCTGCATGAAGATGCTGATACTTGGTGGGAAAGTGTAGGACCCTCTTTTGTTAAAGCTCAAGAGAACTTTAAGCGGGAAGCATTTAAGGTAGCAATTATGGCTCGATTCTTCCCGAGCACATTCGTAGGCAAAAGTACAATGAGTTTAGTAGGTTTAACCGAGTTATAACATGAGTGTGCAAGAAGTACGCTCGGGAATTCAATGAGTATGCCCGGTTCTGCCCAACTGTAGTGCCGGATGAAGGAACTAAAGGTGAGAAGTTTGAAGACGGACTTAAGTTTGATCTTCGAGACACGAATGGGAGGTAGCACCTACACTACGTTCGCGGAAGCGTATGCTAAAGCTTCGTACCTAGAGAGAATCTTACAGCGTGAGAGAGAGGTGCTAGGTAGACACAAATGGAAAGAACCTGCCGGCAACAGCAACAACCAAGGGTACGACAAAACGCCCAACAATGGTGGAAACAACAATAACAATGGTGGACGCTACAATAACCGCATGACAATCGAATTCTGGACAACAGGCCCAGCAAGGAAATAGGAACCAAAAGAACTTTGTTTGCAAGAAGTGTGCCAAGAGCCATCCAGGGTTCACTTGTCGGGGGTGAAAGGATCAAGTGTTTCGAGTGCGGAGAAGTAGGTCACAAATCGTTCAGCTGTCCCCAGAAGCAAGCTCAAAATGGACCAATTGGGAACAATGGTAACAATGGAGGTGGAAACGGGAATTCAAAACTTCAATAACAACCACCCTAGTGGAGGAAATGCTGCACAGTACGGGAACTAGAACAACCGCTCTTTTGGAGGTGGAAATGGAAACTATGGACAGAATGGCAATGGAGGCTACACCAATGGAAGAATAAATGTTATGAGCCGAATTGAAGCTGACACCGATGCCAACGTTGTGACGGGTACTTTTCTCGTAAACTCAAGCCACGCTTATGTACTCTTTGATTCCGGGCGTCTCATTCTTTTATTTCTAGCACTTTTGTTAATAAGTATCCCCTCAAGTCTACCCAATCTTGTCGAGCCAATATAGCCATGCCCACCGGTGAAATTGTTTCATGTAAATCTCTTTTCCAAAGTATCCTCAGTAGTCATAGGCGATGCTTGAATTACCGGCCGATCTTATCCTTTTGACCTAAAAGACTTTGACGTTATCTTGGGAATGGATTGGTTAGCTAAGTATAAAGCCAAAATCGAGTGTCATAACCGGAAAATATCTCTTAGAGGACCAAAGGGAAATAGGATATCTTATAAAGGCATAACCTTCCGGCTGATGTCAAGATAATCTCGTCCCCGAACCTTCAAACCTATCTTAGAAAAGGCTACCCGGTCTACAGTGTCAAGTAAGGAATGTAAGTGTGGAAAATGAGGAGTTGACTCAAATTCCGGTAGTAAAGGAGTTTTTGGATGTATTTCCCGAAGAGCTTCCGGGATTGCCACCCGAGAGAGAAGTGAGCTTTAAGATCGATTTAGTCCACAGGCAGGACCTATCTCTAAGGCTCCGTATCGAATGGCACTGCGAAATGCAAGAGTTGAAGGTGCAAATAGAAGAATTGTTGGATAAAGGGTACATTCGACCTAGTGTTTCACCTTGGGGAGCCCCTGTATTGTTTGTTCGGAAGAAAGACGGATCTTTGAGGTTGTGTATCGATTATAGGGAGTTGAATAATGCCACGGTAAAGAATAAATATCCGCTCCCGAGGATAGAGGATTTGTTCGATCAACTTCAAGGTGCAACAGTGTTTTCCAGGATCGATTTACGATCAGGTTATCACCAACTACGAATCGCTGAAGAAGACATCCCTAAGACAGCCTTTCGTACGAGATATGGCCATTATGAGTTCACCGTCATGCCTTTTGGACTCACTAATGAGCCCGCAGCTTTTATGGACCTCATGAACAGGACTTTCCAGCCGTACCTGGACAAGTTCGTGATAGTGTTCATCGACGATATATTGGTGTACTCGAAGGATAGAGAAGAGCATGAGGATCAGTTGAGGAAAGTTTTGGAGATTCTTCGAGAAAAGCAATTGTACGCGAAGTTCTCGAAGTGTGAATTTTGGTTGGAAAAAGTTTCATTTTTGGGTCATGTGATATCAAAAGAAGGCGTTTCCGTAGATCCATCGAAGATTCAAGCAGTGACCGATTGGCCTCAACCTAAGAACGTCACCGAAGTAAGGAGTTTCTTGGGTTTAGCTGGATATTACCGGAGATTTGTGAAAGATTTTTCGAGAACGGCCCAACCTCTCACTAACCTGATGAAGAAAACAACAAAAGTTCATTGGGATGATAAGTGTGAGGAAGCATTTCAAGAGTTGAAGAAGAGACTTACAACAGCCCCCGGTATTGACATTGCCCTTTGGAGTAGAAGGATTTGAAGCCTACAGTGATGCCTCAAAGAAAGGTTTTGGGTGTGTCTTAATGCAACATGGTAAAGTAGTGGCCTATGCGTCGAGACAACTCAAACCGCATGAGCAAAATCACCCTACTCATGACTTGGAGTTAGGAGCAATCGTGTTTGCGCTCAAGATCCGGAGACATTATTTGTATGGAGTGCAATGTAAGGTCCATACGAGATCCCAAGAGTTTGAAGTATCTCTCATACGCAAAGGGAGTTGAATATAAGACGAGACGTTGGCTCGAGCTTATAAACGACTATGATTTGAAGATAGTGTATCAAGAGGGAAAAGCGAACAAAGTAGGCGACGTGTTGAGTAGGAAGAGTGCTCATTCGCTAAACGTGTTGATTTTGGCAGATGAACTGTGTGAAGAGATCGAGTTTGGAAATAGTTGAGCCCGGTTATGTGAAAGCTCAGTTGAATGCTCTTACTGTTGGACCGAACATATTTGAAGAGATTCGGGTGAAACAAGCTACAAATAAGTGGTTAAGCAAGTTAAGAGAGATGAAGGAATGTGGTCAAGCACCAGAGTTCGAGATCGACGACAATGGCGTTGCAAAGTATAAACGGAGATTGTGTGTGCCACAAGATGAGGAACTCAAGACGAGAATTCTAAGGGAAGCCCATAGTTCGCCGTATTCCATACATCCCGGGAGGAGATAAGCTTTATAAGGATTTGAAAAAGCATTGTGGCCTAGGATGAAGCAAGAAGTAGCCGACTTTGTCGCAAAATGTTTAACATGTCAGAAGGTGAAAATACAGCATATGAAGCCTGGAGGGAAATTGCAACCGTTAGAAGTGCCAGGATGGAAATGGGAATCTATCTCTATGGAATTCATCATGGGGTTACCGAATATGAGGTCGGGAAAGAATGCAATATGGGTAATAGTGGACCGTTTGACTAGGACGGCAAGATTCGTGGCAATGAAAGATACTTAGTCGTTGAAACAGCTGGCGGATGCTTACTTTAATGAGGTCGTTAGGCTGCATGGTGTTCCGAAGGACATCGTTTCGAATAGGGACTCGAGATTCTTATCTAAGTTCTGGAAACAGCTTCAGACAGCCGTGGGTACACTATTGAAATTCAGCACAGCCTTCCACCCAGCAATATATGGTCAAACGGAGAGAACCATTCAAACCTTGGAGAATATGCTGAGAGCATGCGTAATGGATTTCGGAGGATATTGGGATGATCATTTGATGTACATGGAGTTCTCGTATAACAACAGTTATCACTTGAGCATAGGAATGGCACCTTATGAGGCGTTGTATGGACGGAAATGTAGAAGTCGTATATGTTGGAGCGATGTGAACGAGTCGTTGAATTTGGGACCAGAAATGATTGAAGAGACTACCAACAAGGTGAAGTTGATTCAAGAGCGTATGAGAGCAGCTCAGGATCGACAGAAATCGTATGCCGATCAAAGGAGACGGATTTAGAGTTTGAAGTTGGAGAAAAAAAGTGTTGCTAAAAGTTTCGCCAACCAAGGGAGTAATGAGATTCGGTAGAAAAGGAAAGTTGAGTCCTCGTTATATCGGACCTTATGAGATACTCGAAAGAATTGGGGAAGTGGCCTATAGATTAGCCTTACCCACAGAGTTAGCCAATGTTCATAATGTCTTTCATGTGTCTCAACTTCGTATATATGTCCCCGATCCCTTCCATGTCATCCAACCTGAAACCAGTGAACTAGATGAGACCCTCACCTTTGAAGAACGTCCTGTTAGAATCCTTGATTCCAAATCGAGAAATACCCGGAATAAGGCAGTAAAGTTAGTCAAAGTGTTGTGGTCTAATCATCAAACCGAGGAAGCAACTTGGGAAGCAGAAGATGACATGAAAAAGCGTTATCCTGAACTCTTTTCCCAGGTACGATTATCGAGTTTCGGGGACGAAACTCCTTAAGGGGACCAAATGTAATACTAACAAAGGGCAAAGCTCTTGTTTCATTAATATTAAATATCTAACTTTAAAGTTCGAGGACGAACTTTGTTTTTAAGGAGGAGTAGATGTAATACCCAGAATTTTCAAAGATTATTTTATTATTATTAAGGTTTAATATTATTTCCACTTAAATTTTATTTTATGATAATGCGATTTTATTTGATAACTATGTTTATTAAAATAATGACTTCATTTAGTTTTGATTTATTTAACAAGTTTTATTTAAATGATTATTCCTAAATAATTTAATTATGGTAAATTAAACTCTTTATTTTTGGTTATGGGTATCCTTGTACAAGTTGTCCATCCATTTTAGTAATCCAAAGCCCAAATACAAGTCCATAGCCATATGTCTTTTAGCCAAAAGAAAAAGGAAAATAAAACAAAAAAAAGAGGAAAGAAGCGTGATCATAGATCACCATCTTCCTCCTTCCTCCCTTCCTCCTTCCTCACGTACAAAAATCAACAAGCCAAAGGAAATTTTTTCCACAAACTCAACGATTCTTGTCGAGACTCAATCCACAATCCTGGATTTTGGGAGAAAAATTAGTCAAAAGTGAATCTCAACACCATACCTCACCATACCTCACCATTAATGGAGCTTGACTCCCAAACCTCAAGATTTCTGACCAATCTCCTCTATAAATACTGAACTTTACTCACCAAATTACTCAAGCAAACAATCTCCAAAAGTTTGCTTCAATTCATTCTCTTCTTCCATAATTTCGATTTTTGATTTTAAAAATTTAAAATGAAATTTCAATCCTCTTGTCAACCACCACTCGAACCACGACCCCACACGAACCTCGCGCCACCGTCAATGCCACCCAACCCGGCTCCCTGCCGCCCCAAACCCGGCCTCCCTCCCTCCACGTCTTCTTCTCTCACCCTAGCCCGCGACCTCCCTTCGCAGCCCCCCTTTCCTTCTGGAACCCGCGCCCAGCCACCCCGCCCAGCCACCTCGAACCCAGCCCTTTTTCGCGGCACACCACCGACAGCCGCACCTGACCCTTGCTTGAACTCCACCTTCGTGCCTCCCCACGCTTCGCTCCTCTATCTTCTTTCATCTCCTCTCTCGCTTTGTTTCTCAGTTTAAGAAACTGAGATTTTTAAAATCTCCTTTCCCTTTTCTCTTTTTAGTTTAATTGAGTTTTAGTTGTTTTGTTAGTTTACTTTTATTTTTTTTAAAACCAAAAACCCATCTTTCCTGAATTACTTACTTTAGTGAAGTTACTATGTTTTAGTTAACTTAATCTTTTATAACTTGATAATATTTCTTAATTTTCTAGAATAAAATAAGGATTATAATAAAGTTAGTTTTTATGTTTAAAATAATTATTTAAATTAATGAAAGTTAAGTTGAAGTAATTTTAAGTACTTAAAATAATTTCATAATTGATTTGAAAACTATAACCTTTGATTCATAAACTCTCTTAAATTAATTAAGAATTTCTTTAAGTTGTTTGAATTATTTAAATTGTTTTATATATAAAAAAAGGGGTTATTTAGGTAACTAACTTAGATATCATTAATGTCTAATGTAGATTCCGATTGCATAGACGAGGAATATCAAGAGTGTTAATCCGTTTGTGAACTTAATTTTTGGGCACGCGTCACGAGGTAATCTCCGATGTCGATCTAAATATAGATCCCGTTAGTGTAAAACGAATTGATTAAGTGATTATTATGTGCATATAAAATATATATAAGTATGGACTATAATTATGGATTATCGACTTAATGCGGATTATGAAAACAAATGACAAAATGGACGACGACTATCGATTTCGATTATGAATCATGACTATGGACGATATACGATATGACAAATATGTTTATTATAACGTTATTAAAACCGCTTAATGTCATTTAGTAATGTTATGGTTATTATTATTATTATTATTATTATTATTATTATTATTATTATTATTATTATTATTATTATTATTATTATTATGATTATGATTATTGTTATCATTATTACCGTTATTATTATTATTGAAATTTTATGAAAGTTGAAATTAGTAAGAACTTGTGATAATGAAATGATTATGAATCTGAAGTGATAAATGAACTTACGTGACGGTTGTGTTTATGAAATGAGTTATTGAAACCGCTATGAATGGATTGAGATTATGATGGATGAAATATATTCACACTGGATTGAACAACGATGACGTAATTGTGTACGTGATTTATGTGATGACTTGAATTAAAAGATGTTAAACACGTAAAGTGAAATATCGGAGGGAAATGATGAACAGGTTGCCCTGTATGGGAGGTTCAGCGGCCACCTACAGGTTCTCTGGTTACTATGCTGATTTTTTGTTACTTGTTTTCCTTCTATCTTGTTGTGATCCAAGTAGAAGGGGTGTGCACACTAGGGACTCTGTTATTATGACCATTATGTTATGCGTAGGTGGTTACAGGGGATTGACCCCGGCCTACAATGTTGAAGTAAGTGGTTACAGGGGATTGACCCCGGCTTACTGGCGTTCTCTTTCCTCTCCTTAAATAATTGGATTAATTGTGTGATTATTCATTGTATATATATATGTGTATGTGTGCTATGCTTTTCAACCCTATTAACCTACTATTTTACAATATATTTTCAACTTAAGTATTTTACGGGGTGGAGTTGGAATTACTCAGTTTTTCTGATTTTTGGGAGCTTGTCTCTCTTGTTTCTTTTCAATGCATTTGTGCAGGTGGGTGATCGACGGGGGAACAAAAGGGAGATCACTTAGAGTTGTCATCCACTTAGCTTATGATTTAGCTTTCCGTTGGAACTACGAAATACTTTAGTAATTAGTAATATTTAATGAGCGATTTACTTGGTTGTAAAGATAAATTAAATTGAATTTAGTATGCTTTAATCTAGCCTTGCATTTATTTCCAAGGAGATAAGTGTGGCGGTAGCACGCCCGTTGAGTCGAACCCTCGTGAATTTTACCCCATCTCGAGTTTTATTAAATGAAAAAGGGTTCGGATTGGCGGGGGTGTTACAGTATTGGTCATTGGTTGTATTGCGGATTTGCAGTAGTGTGACCAACCATTCCCAAATTCCTGGATCCGCTACTGAGTATAAACACCCTTTTTCTCAAAAGAAGATAAGAGCAAGAAATGTGGTCGAGGAACATGAGTCAATGAGATGGGAGTATTTTAATTTGAAGACTATTGGGAGAAAACCTTCGTACTTCCTCCAATTTTTCTAGTTGCAACACTTTCCTAAAAGGGAAATAATTAATTAGTTGCAACACTTTCTACTTTTGCTTTTCCTTTCTCTCTATCTCTCTCCAATCACATGGGCCCCTCTCTTTTTTTCCTCTCTACCTCTCTCCTACCCAAATTTTGCATTGAAGTTGATGAAAACAAAAGTGTTGCAACTAAAAAAAACAGAGGAAGTATATGAATTGACATTAGCTATCCCACATTGCAAGAAAGAAGCTAAGAAGGAATATGACTAGCATTGTAAGATGACATGGAGGATGGAATTTGTGTAGGAATGGTAATGGGTCGGATTCGAATTGGACTATATATATAATCCGACTCGGACCGTACTAGTAGTCGGACTTTCAATTTGCCTCGACTCCAACATCTGACTTGTATGATCCGACTTCGACTTGAATCTCTCACCTTCGACTTCAATATGACTCTATAAAGTTTTTCTCATTTTGCCAAATGTTCTAGCTAATCATTTTATATAAAGAAAAGATTTTTTTACAATGAAGTCCATAATTTATCAGGTAAAGATTATTATTGATAAAAGATCAATACTAAACTTTTAATTTTAATGTTTATTTATAAGCCTATTAATACAGTTACAAAGAACAACGTCAATAATACCTATAAATTAACTAAAAGTATCATAGTCTATAGTTATAATATATTGTAAAACAAAGTAATTTATATATTCTATATGTATATTATCACACACAACATAAGATAACATAAAATAATTACATTTTAATTAGACCAATTGTATCAAAATCCTAATGGGAGTCGGAGTCGGAGTCGGATCATATGTGTTGGATTTTCAGTAGCATCAAACTCGAGACTCTCCTCAGAGCTTGGATCGCGTTTTTTTTAAATGAAGTCGAAATGAGATTATTACGTTCACGTCGTTAATTCGGATCGGGTGGATCGAACTAGAGTTGGATTCGGATCGAATTGTCACCCTAAATGTGAGTGCTAAGGAACTTTTTCCACAATTTGTCCCACTTAATGTTACTGTGCCAACCTAAGTAAACTAAGTCATGGGGGCCAAAGGTGAGGGAATGCTAAAACTATTTCTAAAAAAATTTAACAACACAACCTCATATCTTAATCTTTAAATTGTTGAAAAAGACTATTCGTACTTTCAATCTATTTCTCTACCAATTATGTTTTTCGTACATCAACGTACGCAATCCGTGCATACAGTACTTGTTTTCTATGGAGAGAGAAGAAGGAGGGAAAGCTCAGAGTAGTTGTAGTTTACAGTTAGTTTGTAATGTCGCGCCCCTAGTTGTTGTGTGTGTGTGTTTCTCACTATAGCTTGCATTTCCTTGTTTTAATTTATGCAAATTCAAACAATGTCAAAAGAAAAAAAAGATAGAGAGAAGAAGGAGAGAAACAATAATGTTAAAAATAAATTACAAAATAATAAAAGTAGATTATAAAGATGAAATGGACCAGTAGAATTCAATGGCAAATATTTCTGGGACATGAGATTTGGACTCGATAAATTTGTAAATAGAAGTAAGAATTAAATACACCCTCCATTTATTATGTTATATAATATTTATTTTTGTAATTTATTTGGGATATTTTTATGACAAAAAGTATTAATGATTGACATTTTTAAACAAAAATTTGCTTTAGTGTAATTTATCAAAATCTTAGGTAATCTAGTACAATTCAGACTTCAATTTTCTTTTATCTTAATTACTCCATCCATTCCTTTTTGTTTTTCGTGTTTTGACTTTTGCATTTGTACATGCAATTCTTTGTCCATAACTATCTTTTATTGCATATTAGTAAAAATTATAACGATTGAATATTAATAAAGTGCTCATTGAGATGAATCAAACAAGATCCTATAAGAATATGTTTTTTCTTACATATTGAAAAGAATTTAGAAGATTATCGATCTTAAATTGTGAATAGTGTCAAATTTTCAAATGAAAAGAACAAAGGGAACAAAGAAAGGGAGTATTATGAGAATAGAACATGTCACTCCATACTCTTTTAAGATCTCCTCTTATATATTGATAGTTAAATTATAGTTCTACAGTTGATAGTATTTAGTTATTGTTGGCTCCAATGATATAATGGAGTATTATGCTCTTATTCATACTATGGTTCATATTTCTTATAGTCCTACTCTTGTCGTAATTCACATTTCATTTTTTACTTGTTGTATAAATAATCTATTATGTAAAGTCATTATATTGGATCTCCAGTAGTGTAATATGTTAAAGTTGTTCCTATTCAAACCCTAATTTTCATCCAAAACTCTATATATATGTAATTTTATCACTATAGAATTTTATATTTTAAAACTATATATCATACTACTATGTACTTAATATTATATATTGACAAATTCAGAAAAATCATCATTGTATTATCATAATTTAACCGTATTCCTAATTAAAGAAAATCTCAAGCTTTCTCTAGTTCTAGTGAGCTTATATTTTTATTGTAGTATATAGCAAAAGTTATAATACTCAATTGTATTGTTGATTTTTTAGATAATTTACTTGAAATCCAAAATTCATGTAGTATTCTTATTATACTTAATTATACGCTTCTTATGATTTCTTTATTATTATATAATCCAAAGCACAGGTTAAAAATAAAATATTAATCATATGTTATTGGTTCATTATCTAGTAGTTATATTTTATAGGTTTTACAACCATATGAAAGATGAATCATAGTTTGAAGGCATATTTTGAGTACACTCCAATGGTATATAAATTATAAAATTTAAAATTATAGAGCAAAAGTAATACTCAATTTATATCCTATATATTTTTTAGATTGTTTATTCTAAATTAAAGTCTAACTTTCCATTATCAAAACTCTAGGAATGTATGAATATCCCTATACAAATCTATTTTTAAAAATCTATTGTATTATTATTAACTTCTTCGATAATTTACATAAAATCCAACTCTATATTTCTATTATCCTACCCATTATAAATCTATTTTAATCATTATATAACTCACATTCTACCATATAATACATGTGGTACTTCTTATTGTATCGAAGTACTCTTATGGTGATTTCTTTATTGTTATATGATACAACTGTAAGTTAAAAAAATGAAGGTTGATTATATCTTATAGTTCATATATCTAATAATTTATATGTTTACAAGTTATGTAACCATATGATAAATGAATCTTATTTTGATTTATATTTCGAGCATTTTTCAATAGTGTAAAAATTATTATTTTTTGAATTATGTAGGAAAAGTTATACTCAATTCATATATTACTATATTTTTAGGTTGTCTAGTCAAGATGAAACCCTAACTTTTCATTATCCAAAACTATAGGTATTTATTATTATCTCTATATAACTCTTCTATTAATAAAAAGTTTTCTAAAAATAATGAAATGGCATAATAATGTGATAATATAATGTGAACGTAATTATGATACAATATCTTACAAGACATTCCTTTAGAAAAATTATCATAAATAGTATCATAAAAACAAAGTTTCCTTAATGAATTTTATTGCAATATTAATTTACTAGCTTTTAGACCCGTGCAAATTGTACGAAAAATTTATTGTTTTATAAATTTAAGATTTTATAATACTTCCCTTAAAATCATAGTGTAGATATTAGCTTGTGATAGTTTATTTAGCATAATTTTAGACTGGTCTATGAACCGTGTGTTGCATGATTCCGACTTATTTAGAATAATTATTGTCATTGTATTATTTTTCTAGAATTGACACTAAAACAAAAAGACGTACAATGCTTAAGGTAACTTGATAAACTTTAAATAATTTTCTAGTGCTCAAACTTATCTCAAACTTACTTCAAAACTCATATAAATTTACACCTTTATTCCTTATATTAGTTACACATAAAAATAGAAGAAAGCAA
This sequence comes from Beta lomatogona, assembly GCA_947646795.1. Lineage (NCBI taxonomy): Eukaryota > Viridiplantae > Streptophyta > Magnoliopsida > Caryophyllales > Amaranthaceae > Beta > Beta lomatogona. The sequence goes on along the minus strand of CANSNZ010000594.1, from coordinate 26,076 downwards.
GAATGTGCAGATAATGAATATTGACAATATTATTTACAAGGCCAAAATTTAAAAATTAACTGTTTCACTTCAACAAATAAATAATTATGATATTTACATTAGAACCATGATATGAAAATACACAAATAACTAATAAATTGATTTAAGAAACATATACATAAGACTTAAGAGTAAAGAGTCAGATATGGTTTTTTAATTGATGGTTTGCTAAAATGGTTTTCAGAATTTGTTACTGACTGCGAAACAATTATATTTTGAACATATTTCTTTACGCCTTTACCCCCTCGTAGGTCGCATGCATAATTTTAATTCTCTCAATATATGTGACTTTTACAACTATTTAAGGCATACTTACATCTAATGGTTGTTTTTGGGTGCTTGATTCTATTGTTTCAACAATATTAATTCATTGCCTAGAAAAGAAGAATGTAATATGATTTTTATCTTTTTCTTTAATGGTGGCCATATTTCTCACTTAAATCATTATATGACACATTCTCTTATAATATTGTTAGAGATTATTTTTGCTATATATGTAATTTTATTAACCAAAATGATCTTTTAAAATCATTGAGCGGGGTATTTTTTTATGTACTTGGTTTTCATTAACATATATCATTCTTAAAACTCTCGATTGGCATATGCATGATTTAAGGATTGAGGGTTAATTAAATTTACATATCCAGCCTCCTCCATATTACACCTATTTTAACCCTTTTCCCCAAATGGTAAGTTCAAACGGGAAGGGAAATCAAACTTTAAACAAGTACCAATGAAACAATAACACTGAAAAAAAAGCTACCTTATGTCTTAAACCATTATTTAATAGTGCATATTAACATAGATTTGTTATACAAAAAATCTTATTGGTCATATCAACAAAAAAATAATTATCCATATTTGATAATTAATCTACATATATTATTAAATAATATGATCATGTAAGAATAATCCTAATATGTTCTTGACATCCTAACATAAGTCATAATACAATCAATAAATAATATTACTAACACAGTTAGGATAATTATTTATGATCTTTCCTATATGGTCTTTGATATATGTATGTTTATCATGATTTACAAATATGTTTTTAAAAATCATAAGTTAGTATCTAATAATAATTGTCAAGTAAATGATCATATTATATATTTCTATAATATATGTTATGATCTTACATCAAGAATTGATGAGAATTCTGATAATAGGTAAGTCAATAAATTATTGATTTGTTTCTATAACGGGATGGTATCATATCAATATTATCTGTTTCCATAATCTATATGATCCATCATTTCATAAAGATTTTAGGATTCATATCGGTAGAAAGTATTGAATTATATCATAATTTTAGGATTCAAATCGGTAGTCATTTCCTAATTAAATTTGATTTTCTATTATTGAATTGGCAAAAGGTTGTGCAATCATGATTTTGGGATTTTATTTGAAGCAAGAGGAATCCGCAGGATTGATTCACTTGATTGACACGTTTGCATATTGATGTAGCATTTGATCTTGACAAGTCAAAGGGAGAATGACATGTGTACAAAATTATGATTGCTTGACTTGTGGCTAAAACCTTATTGTTTTATGGTATTACTAGCAAATTATGCACGCGATGCATGCCTGCTTTTTTTTTTTCAAACATAAATTCTGACCTTTTTTGAGCATAAACAGACGTAAAAATATGAACATTAGACATTTTTTGGCTAAATTTCGTAGGCTAAGCCTCTATCATATAACCCTTCTTTTATTAATTTTTTTTACTTATTTTTTCTTTAGGTTTTGAAAATTAAACTTGATGAAAAATGAAAGAATGTTAACTGAATTTTTTTAGGATTTCTTATGTTGTATTAACATAGTCTTTTGTGTTAAATAAATCATTTCACTTTGTTAATTGATTGAATTTTCCATTTTGATGTAATACTTGATTGTGTTTGTGAATTGATTGATAAAATACTTGATTGATGTAATATTCCTTTTATTTTTTTCAAGCATACATGTACTAAATCATAGTCAATGTTTCTTTTTTGGGGTTCAATCATAACTTGATTGACTTCAACATTTAAGTTAATTTTTTAATGCTATTTTTGAGTTTGACTTTGTTTTGCTCTTTTTTTGGTAGTAGTTGATTTACTAATGAGCAGATAAGTAAATTTATAAGGGGACACCATAGCTCCCCCTTCCCTTATATAATAGAGATATAGATTTTCATTCAATCGAGTTAGGCTGAGATTTTGAAAGACAAATTTTGTTTAAACGTTATAAATTGCTTCTAATGCTAAAGCTGCTCCGACCACAACTATTATGCTATTCTTATAATCATTTCTATATGTATCTAAAATAAAGAATAAAGAATACGTTATTATTCATCCAAATAACTATTTTTTCATAATTGTAAATGGATCTTATTTCAAAGCATATCTCAAACGCTCTCAAATGGTACAAACATTGTAATATTTTGTATTATGTAACAAACATTATAATCAATTTACAAAGTATTATTATTTAAGTTGTTTGTTCGAAACCAAACTCTATAAAAATTAAAAGTTAAAAATAATAACATGACACTCTTGGTGGTGCTCTCTGTACTCTCCAAATGTCTTTCTTTTTTTACTTCCTTCATATCAAAATACATTATCCGTTTATTATTAAGTGAGACAACTTCTCCGTTTTACGTAAAGGCCTTTTGTGATAAATGTATCAATTAAAAATAAATGGATAAAGTAGATGATACGGGTTTGCCTTCTTCCTGTACTCACACACTTTCCTTTAACCTTGTTTTTCGATTTCTATGCAAGGCAAAATCTCTTCATGTGAGGCCTTGTTAGATTCGTCTCAATATATATTTTTAAAATATTAACTTTTTATAATTTTTACATAGAAATTTTTTTAGAGATGTTAAATGGTTAAAGTTATGCGTTGAGTAAGCGATGTCCGGACAAATATGTTAAATATTATGAAGCCGAGGAAGTATATATATTAGGAACTTTTTCAATAATCTTCAAAAAAGCTGTTTTTGGATAATCTATCACTCATGAAGATATATAGTACTTCATCTGTTTCTTAATAGATGCGTCATATTACCTAGGCACGATTCTTTGATGCACAACTTTGGCGATCGATATCTTTGATTATATATTATCAAAAATTATAAAAAAAAAGTAATATTTTGAAAATATATATTCAAACTAACCCAATAACAACTAAGATAATGACATTTAACTTTACACAATAGTAATTAAATATGATCAAAAATAAATTCAAAATAGTGTAAAAGTTAATATAATATATCTATTAAAAAACGACGGTAATAAATGTGATAGTTTAGACTTTAGAGTTTAGACCCTAATAATGGTTTTTTTAGATAAACAGGGAGGGAGGGGGGACCGTAAAAATGTTGTTAAGTTTGGTTGTGGATGATGTTTCCATTGGAATTAACCCTAGGCCTATCGCCTACCCTCTTTTTCTCCCTCTGCCCCTAATTTTATGACATGTGAAGCCTTCTTTTGATATTTTCTACTAAAAAATTGTTGCAATACGCCCCCCATCACATGGCCATTTTTTTGGCCTCTCATTTGGGAAGCACACTTGTTAAGAAGAAGGGCCTTCTTGAAGGCCGTAGCATGTCCTTGATTCAGTGCCCAATTCTGGCGTCAATCTTGAGGTAGGGGGGATTAAGGAAATCCCTCTTGGCACAAGTAGGTAGCAAGCTTGGTTATCACATAGCCATATAGTAGTGGAATACTTTGGGGTTTAATGTTTATACAATAATTTTTGTGTCAAAAATAAATGTCAAGATTATATAGGAACGTAAAAAGTTATGCTTCCCTAAAAAAAGCTGGATTGCTAAATGCTTACCCTATTTTTTCCTTACTAATGCCTTAAATACACCAAAATACACCCCTTATGTATTTATACAACCAAACTCATTCCCTTGAGAATGAGGGAATGGAAGAGTTGGTAAGCCCTTTCATCTTCCACCCGCAGGTTGTGGGTTCGATTCTCATCAGGGGGGTTTGGGGGGCTTTGGAGTAGGTTGTATTTAGGTGCCCTGTGGGAGGGCGTTAATGTAATTTATCTTACCAATTTAAAAAGAACAAACAAACTCATTCCCACTAAAATGAAGGATGAGAAAGAAAGAACAGAGTAACAAACCACGCACTTCATCCTCTTCAATGCTTTTTTCTTTCATCACCAAGACCACTAAATCAACCTCCAATTACAAAGCCTCAAAGATCTACATCTTCACGTTGCATATACTAGATACAATTAATTTAAAAAAAAAAAAAAATTTGTGAGGCGTCCACCATGGACGCCTCACAAACTTTTCCTGAAAATTTTCAGAAGTTGCGGTGTTTCTTGCGATGATGGACTGTTATGGTGTTTCTCCTTTGTTGTGGTGGCGGCGGTTTTGGTGGTGGCAGCTGCGGTGGTGGTGGTGGTAGGGAAAGGGGAAGGGAAAGGGAGAAAGAGAGTAAAGAAATGGGAGATGAAAAGGAATGGAGGTATACATATATAGTATAAAAATACTGTATTTAGAGCGTTAGTAAGTAATTTTATGACGTTAAATAGCAAAGCCAAAAAAATTGGGTTAGATAGTTAACGTGTATGTTACCTAACCCCACCGTTATATTATCTTTGCTTAGTTTATGACCAATTTGTCAATTTACTAGATGCTGATAGCCACATATGAAAGATGATAATGTATTTTATTTACAATGCAATCATGGAGTAGCGCTTTTTGCAAAAAGTCGGATCCGCTCTGCCCCACCTTTATTCAAATTTTATTTGGATTAAATCAGACTCGACTTGGATTTCATTTGTCGAATTTATGTCGTATTGTTTTGCCTCAGATCAAGGTCAGACTTGGATTTAAGATCACAAGAATCAAAGTTTTAGAATATAATTAATCTATAGAGTTTTACTAATGTTTACATAATTGTCCTATTGTAATATAGATTTAGTCTATAGCTAGATGTGTTGGTAGTGGTAATCGAATTAGGGTCGGATTTGTCGCTTTTTATTTATGCTCCATCTCCTATAAGATTTAGATCAAATTTCCACATTTTTGGTTTTGGATCGAATTATTTAGTTGGGTCGGATTCGACCTGAATTGTCATCCCTAAGCACTTTGGCGAGTCCATTCATCATATGAGCAATCCCAATGTTTAGTACGTTTCTTTCATTTAGATGATTTGAAATGAGGAATGAGCCAAAAGGGCGTTGGGTGTCCATACTCTTCACGATACGCCCAGGGTGTATAATAAAATTTCTCCACTTTGGCTTTACTAGTGTTGTTCATTTCTAAGAATGAAAGACAAGCTGTAAAAGTTTTCCACAAAAAATAAAATATTTCTATAACTTATATTATATACTCGGATGTACTTGTGAGTGTACGGTTAAGGTTATTTTTCTTGCTCATTTATTTAGACTCCAATGAAATTAGCATTATCTTCCTCCGTTTAACTTTTTAAATGCAACAAATGCGGCTTTTTCACTATTCACACTTATCACTTTGGCTAAGATTTGTGATTTGTACGTAATGAAAAACATAGTCAGTGGGATCTTGTTAGATTTGTCGCATGACATACTTTCGTAATATGTAATTATAGATATTTGTGGTGAAAGTATTGCGTCGGGATGCGTAAAAGTGCGTTTGTTGCGTTTAAAAAGAAACGGAGGAAGTAGAAGATATATAAATGAACAAATGAGTAAAAAAAAAAGTCTCAAATATACTATAGATTAACACCTGGATGTAAAATGGATGCATTCACAAATTATGGGCACCGAATAATTAGAAGTTGAAGTATGTAAGAACTGTCAAGAAGAAGAAATGAGAATTGCCCATATTTGAAGGCAATTTTGTGTGAGAAAATGGAAACATATAATGTCATCGATTGCGGTGGGGTGGGTGGGGTGGGAGAATTTGGTTGGGGGGGGGAGCATCCATCTATGTCACGAGGCAAATTTATACCCAATTTGCTCTAGTCAGCTATTTTCTTTTATCCAAATGAGCCACAAAGTCCATATTACCTACAATTTAAAGTGGGGAGAGACATCCAAACCTATGGCTAATGCCTAATTGTCTACACCTCTTTAGTTTTTGCCACTAGATCAAAACATCATTAATAGCTTTAGACAGCAAATAATGTCTATGAAAGATCGACAAATTAGACTACTCAACGGTTAAGGTAGGTAGGGAATGAGTTGAGATCTCATGTTCCATTATATTTCTCATCTTATATACTACGTTCGTTTTTTAATAAGTGCAACACTTTCCTTATTTGGAATAGTCGCCAATAAGTGCGACCAAGCTGAAAATGGTAAAAAAGTTCATATTATTACAAATATGCCACCAAAAAGTAGAGGGGCCACAACTTTTTTTGTATGATCGCTTGAATTACTCTACTTTATTGTGGTCTTTCTCTCTCTACGTTCCTTGAGTATTTCCACACTTTTTACATGTTGCGGCTTATTAAGAAACGGAGGAAGTATTAGGTTTTTTGTCCATAACTACCTTACTTACACTCTTTTTTGCGAAAAACTATCTTATTTACAAAATTTTGCACAAAACTACCTTTGTTACGTTATTGTTTGTTGACCACTACCTAAAAGCTTTTCCCGACGTGCATTTGTAGTTTTCCGGTGACTAAAATCCATGTGCAAATCATGTGACTTGTTATTTTCCTTATTTTATTCCCCCCTTCTATATTATTTCTCCCTTCTATTTTGTGCAAAACCCATGTGCATATCCTTAGTTAGGTAAGGAGAGAGAGTGTTAGTTTAGAAAAGGGAGGGAAAAATAGAAGAGGAGAATAAAATAAGGAAAATAACAAGTCACGTGACTGCGCATGAGTTTTTCTCACCGAAAAACTACGGTCAAGCGTTGGAAAAAGTTTCCAGGTAGTGGTCAGCAAACAATAACGTAACAAAGGAGTTTTTATACAAAATTTTGTAAATATTGTAATTTCTCGCAAAGAGTGTAAGTAAGGTAGTTATGGACAAAAAATCCTATATATTAATCCTTTCTTCTTTTGATATATTAACAAAAAGTGACACATAATATAAATAGGACAGAGAATCCTCACTAGTACGGATTATCTCTCATCTAATGTTGCTACTTGAATCTGCTAAGTAAAGCTGAAGATAGAGTTTCTTTTATTAGGGAAGGTTGAGGATAATATATGATGAAGAAAAATAGTCAAATTTAGTAGGTACTCCCTCTATCTCCATGTAGTGTTTGTTTGGTTAAAGCCATGGAGCGGAAAACTAATGGAATGAAATAGAGGAGAAGAATGGTAACAATAATTGCTACCTTTATTAAGTGTATAGTTCAAAGTGTGGAATGGAAAAGGAGTGGCAACTAAAGCGACCAAAAAAATAAATTTTGTTATTTGAAGCGGAAGGAAAGGTTACAAATTAAAGGAACCCATTCCACCAAGTAATCGTAAATGGTAATGGATTGAAGGGTGGTTGAATCAAACATGAAGAAATTGAAGGGAATAGGTTGATTTCCCTTTCTTGGACCTAAAAATATTGAACCAAACATGATTTTACTTGCTACCTTTGTTTTTGCACTAAAAGTTAGGAAATGAGAAATAGTATTGTAGGAACTAGGAACCATAAGTTTTTGGAAAAATGACAAATATATCTCCGATATATTCGGTGGCGGATCCAGGGAATTTAGGAATCGTTGGTCACACTACTGCAAATCCGCAATACAACAAATGACCAATACATTAAAAAAAAACCTTCATAGAAGTTCAATTTCAAAAGCAATAAATATTCATATTACAATCAAATAGTACTTAGAATCTAAAAATATCGCTCGTATTTTTTCCTTTTCGATTCGAAGTTTAAATTTCAATTTGAATGAGATTATACAAGTCAATTTTTAAAACTATGATAATTGAAATATGATACTCCATCCTCCCCAACTTATAGTGTTTGTATTCTATTTTGGGTGTTTTAAATTTTTCTTTTTCTCATATTTTTATTTTTAGATACTTTATTCCTATAATACCCTCATTAAACAACTTTATTCTTGTTTTATGTTCATTTTTACTTGGAAAGTTGTAGCCAATGAACTTTACTTTGGAAAGAAACCCAATATTACATATTTGAGAACATTTGGATGTAAATGTTTTGTTCATTATAATGGGAAAGATAATCTTGGAAAAGTTGATGCTAGGAGTGATGAAGCGGTATTTCGAGGATATTCTTCACATTGCAAGGCTTATAGAGTTTACACTAAAAGAACTATGTGTGTTGAAGAAAGTGACATATAATCTTTGATGAATTTGACAATTTTGATTCAAGCGAGCGAGGTTGAAGATTTTAAAATAGGCTTAGTTCGTCAACGAAAAAGAAGTAAATTCAATTCGGGAGGATAAAGGATAAAAAGAGGAAAGGAACGAAGGAGATGAAAATATTCATAACAATGTTGTTCATATTCCTCAAGAAGATGGAGTAGTTCTGTTCCTACTAAAAATGAAAACGTTGAAGGAACGGATTCAATAATGGTGAAAGAGGAACAAATGGACAAGGCTCTTCATTCTTTCAAGAAACTCATGGAGAACAACCCGTTCCTATAAGACAATTTCAACCGAAACATTGGAAACTAAAAAATCACATCCGAGTGGACTCATAATATGTTACATATCCAAAGGTACACAAACTAGATCTCAGTTAAGGAATTTTTGTGCATTTCATGTGTTCTTATCAATGATGGAGCCAAGTAATCATGAAGAAGCCTTAACTAACACTGATTGGATCACTGCTATGCAAGATGAGTTAAATGAGTTTCAAAGAAACAAGGTATGACATCTAGTTCCCTCTTCTGAACAACAAAAAGTGATTCGTTTAAAATGGATGTTTAGAAACAAACTAGATGAGTATGGAACAATTATTAGGAATAAAGCTAGGCTTGTAGTTAATAGTTATAATCAACAAGAAGGAATTGACTATGAAGTAACATTTGCTATGAAGCCATTATAATACTTATTGCATTTGTGACCTACATGGGATTCAAATTGTATCAAATGGATGTCAAATGTGCATTTCTAAATGGTTATTTATATGAAGATGTATATGTTGAACAACCCCCTGGATTTGAAAATAATAATTTCCCAAACCATGTCTACAAGCTTGATAAGGCTCTTTATGTGTTAAAGCATGCACCTAGGTCATGGTATGAGAGATTATCTAAGTTCCTTTTAGAAAACAACTTCAAAAGAGGAAAAGTTGATAAAACTTTGTTTCTAAAATCAAAAGGAACATATATACTTCTTGTTCAAATATATGTTGATGACATTATTTTTGGAGCAACAAATGAGTCATTATGCAAAGGATTCTCTAAGCTTCTGAGTAATGAATTTGAAATGAGTTTGATGGGTGAGTTAAATTTTTTTCTTAGGTTACAAATCAAGCAAACTGAAAAGGGAATAATTATTCACCAACAAAAATACGTAAAGGTACCGTTGAAGAAATATGGTCTAGATAATTCAAATATTAATCACACTCGTATGGGAACTTCTACTAGATTAGATAAAGATTCCATAGGAACAACTGTTGACCAAATAAAATATAGAGGCATAATTGGTTCCCTTATGTATCTAACTGCTAGTCGTCCATACATAGTTTTGAGCGTTGGTCTGCGTGCTAGATTTCAAGCAAATCCCAAGGAGTCTCACTTAACTGCAATAAAGAGAATTCTTAAATATCTCAAAGGAATAGATGATCTTGGACTCTTCTATCCAAGATGTGACACATTTGAGGTAAGAGGATATGTTGATGCTGATTTTGCTTTGGAGATCTTGTTAATAGGAAAAGCACCTCAGGTATGGTTCAATTTCTTAGTGATAGTTTAGTTTATTGGAGCACCAAGAAACAAAACTCTGTTGCTTTATCCAATGCTGAAGAAGAATATGTAGCAGCTACTGACAACTTTATGACTATGGAATAAACTTTAATTGTGTTTCTATTTATTATGATAATACTAGTGCCATTAGTATTTCAAAAGATCCATTGCATCATTTAAGAGTTAAGCATATATATATCAGACATCACTTTCTAAAAGAAAATGTGGAAAATGGCTTGTTTAAACTTGAGTTTTGTCAAGCTGAGAATGAAATTGCTAATGTGCTAACCAAGCCCCTTCAAAGGGATATGTATGAAAAATTAAGGCTTGAGTTAGGTTTAATAAAAATTAAGTGATTGTTCCTGTTCCTATCCCCCTTGTTTGAATTAAATCGACTAACTCTATGTGATATTAAGTGATTGTGAATGAATGTCTAGACCATTGCAAATTGTAAATGTTCAAAACATAAACTTGTATTCAAAGGAAGAAAGCACTCACTAATGTCACATAATATTCCCCTTATTGTTCTAATTGATTGAAAAATGTAATACTTGACGAATTGTTGATAAGTAGTATAAGTTGTTCCTATAGCACAAGTTCCTTATTTATTTTTTTCTTCCACAAATTAAAATCCATAAAATTGAAAAATCTGAAATCTCAAAAAAGTTTTCTTGAATAGCATTCAAAAAAGTTTCGGATTGTTTAGTATTCCACCAATTAGTAACCCAAAATTCCAGGACTTTTTTGAAATGATAGATAGATCCACCAAGGTAAGAATACTATAGATACAAGATATATAGAAAAGAAATAAATGCTTTCTTTTTTTCCATTTTTTCATCTATAAATTGTTAATGAACTCGTCGCATTCGTTGACTATAGGGTATATTGTTTTTATAATTTCTTCTCTAGCAGAATGCGAAAGATTACCTTTTGATTTACCAGAAGCAGAAGAAGAATTTGTAGCAGGTTATCAAACCGAATATTCGGGTATTAAATTTGGTTCATTTTATGTTGCGTCTTATCTAAATCTACTAATCTCTTCATTATTTGTAACCGTTCTTTACTTGGGTGGTTGGAATGTCTTTATTCCATACATATCCATCTTTGAGTTTTTTTGAAATGAATCAAGTAGATGGAGTTTTTTGAAATACGGAATCGATTTATTTGATCTTGATTCATCTTTATCTTTTCTTTTCTTTTATTTTTTATTTTTTTATTTTTCAATCTTTTTACGCGTGTGACCATTCGATTCCTGTTACATGCATTTTCTCTCTTTCTTCTCTTTCACATTCATCCTTCGTGTTCCTCTCATTCGCTTCACCTTCGGAACTCCTCATCTCCATTACACCTCTTCGCACACCATAAATCTTCAATATGTCTTCACAAAATGGCAAAAACCTTTCTCAATTCACCTTTTCCTAAAGCAAAATCTCCCAAGAACTCACAAATGGAAAACCCCTCTTTTCCACTAAACCCCTAGAAATCGAAATCCCTCGAGAAACAAATTTGGAGGTAGAAGAGAAAATTTCTGAAACTCCTAGAATAAGTTTAAGAAGAAGGAGACTAATTGTGGAAGATGATGAAGAAGGAGACTAATTGTGGAAGATGATAAAGAAGAAGAAGTCCTTGCTACCGTTAAGGGGGAAGATGAACCAAAACCTGTTCCTCTGAAAGGAACTGTGTCTTCCTCAAAGAAAAGGGTAGAAAGAAGTGAATATAAGTATGTCTTAGGATTTTGTGTTGACTTAGATTGGTTTAAAGTGTTTAATTCACATAATTATTGGAATTCCTAAAGGAATAAGGTATGAAATATTTGTTTGAAACCGGGTTTAATAACTCTTTAGTTCCTTTAGGTACGGATGAACTTTGTGCAAACTTTGTTAATACGAGATGGTGTTTATACATCCGAGGTTAGGGGAAAGAAAATAAAATTTACCCAAGAAACCTTAGGAAAGATATGGGAAGTTCAGTGCAAAGGAACTAATGTTTATTTTTAAAAGAAAGGAAAAATTGACAAAAGAGGTCTCAACTTTAGGTGATAATTTTTAAAAGGTCTGAACTATTGATTAACCTATGTAGGTCCCAACTTTAGGGGGTCTTAACTTCTAGCGGGCCTCGGTGACTTAAAACTGACGATTTTTTTAAAAATCTCACCTAGTTCCTACATCCCTCCCTCAATTAACCCTTACGGTGTGACCCAAGTTTTACAAGTGATGACCTATTAAGCCGGTTTCAAATCACTAAGGCCCGCTAAAAGTTAAGACCCCCTAAAGTTGGGACCTACACGGTTTAATCAATAGTTCGAGACCTTTTAAAAATTATCACCCAAAGTTGAGACCTCTGTTGTCAATTTTTACTAAAAGAAAAGGAACTGTGTCCTTTCCCAAATTTTCTCGGGATGATGTTGTTCAATTCTTTTGAGGAAGCTATTTGGACAACCCAAACCGAACCAAAATGTCCTATCCCCCCCTTCACAAAGTTCTATTCCATTTAGTATGGAGGGCACTCATTCCTCGAATTGAAAAGAGGAATGAAATTGGCCTCCCTAGACATGTGCTATATGTTTTGCTTTGACCACCACATCCAAATAAACTTTCCCTCTCTCTTCATTCAACATCTAACCCACTGCATAGAGAATAATTGTGTAGTAGGTTATGGTGCCCTAATCACTTCTCTCCTCACTCACTTTAAAGTTAAGACTGTTGGTTGGCCCACCTCGAGAATTAAACAAGGTAATATACATCCTCAATGAGAAAACCCTGTATGGCTTGGATTTGTTTATCCAAGATGGAGTATTGACTCGGGGAAGAATCCCTCTCGAGTTCCTCTCGGAAGAGAAAGCCGCCCATGACAAAAATAGAGGAACCGGCGAGGTTATTCTAGAGGAACCGATTTTGTAAGAGCCGGAGGAACAAGCTCTAAAGAAACAAAAGAAAACTCCTAAAACTCCAAAGGCCAAAAAGCCTGTTCCTCATAAAGTTACCTCCCTAGCCTCTATAAGGAAGAGTTCTAGGTTGAGGACTGCTAAGGCCGTACTGCTATTCCTTCTAATGAGGATGCTTCTCTTATTCTTTATGATGAAGAGAAACACCCTACAGCCTCTCCTAAGGAACTATTTTTCTCTTCCTCCCCTTTCCCATCTGAGTATGTGCCTTCATCTCCACCACAAATTCCTCCTTCACTACGAATCACCATAAACAGTATTCCTCAAATTTCTCCATCAAATTTCATTGTTCCTTTCAACTATGAACAGATGAAAGTTGCCATTAGTGAACCTAATCCATTTGCTACAACCTCTGATAAACTACCTCCAGCTCCTCCATTTCTTCCTGCTCAACATGAAGACAACTCCTCCTCTGTTCCTCTCACAGGAATAGCAGGTTCCTCAAAAGAAATAGCTCCTATTCCTCTCGCCCAACTCCCTACGAAGCTGGTTTCAAAGGAAAATAAAAACTTTCTCCTTCTACTGAGTATGGATGGGTAAATGAAGTTTGTCTTCTAGCACAACATATGATAAATTCTACAACCATCTTCACTGGACTTTAGATTATAAAGCCGATAAGATGTTAGGATTAATCAAAGTCCTTAGTGATACGGTTATTAAGCAACAAAAAAAATGGAGATCATGGTTCAAGCAATGAATTATTTGAAGCAACAGTTGGATGGTCATTATGAGGATGTAATGAAGAAATTAGAGTAAGTGGTCGAAGAAGAAGAAGTAATAGAGGAACACAAATCCCCTCCCTCTCCTACCACCTAATGTTCACGTTTCTTTCTAGGAACAGGAACTCTTACCTTTTGTTTCCTTTTTGTTATCTTTTTTCTATTCTCTTTCGTTTTGTAAACTTTTGGAACAAGTGCTATAAGAATATGAATTTGCTATTTGTCTTCAATTTTGATATGTTTGCGTTAATTCTTACTTAGAATGGCTAGTATTATGTGGTTGATGTTTGAGCAAGTCTAATCTTTGATTACTATCTTAACCATTTTTTGGTCTTAAGGTCTTTGACAAATCAGTCTTCCCAAAATCACAATGGATTTGATCTTTTTGAAGATGACAAAAGGGGAAAAGATCCTAGGATCAAACTAAAATTAAAATTAAATCCTTAAATATGACCTTAATTAAAACTATAAATTATTATTATCTTTCATTCTCTTATCTTATTTGTTGCCTTTATTTTCCTTAGTTTGTGCCTTTGTTGTCATCACCAAAAAGGGGAAAATTGTTGAACCCTAGTTTTGATGATGACAAACTAACAAAGATACAAACTAAGTTATAAACTAACAAATTGTTGAGTGAATGGAATTCGCAAGGTATCACTGCATTGAGCAAAAGAATACTAAGTCTAAGGAAGAAATTAAGTTGGATTTTGAAGACTAAGTGAACATTCTCAAGGAACTAGTTCTGAAGTTGCGTTGGAGCAAAAGAAACAAAGCAAGGCTTTTATCTTTTAGTTCTTGCGTAAGGAACGAGTAAGCTTTGGTAAAGCACAATGACTACGTAAAGAGAATGTCTGTTTGTTCCTCTGTAAGGAACAGACATGCTGATACTATTAATCTAAGTTAAAGGAACGAAATAGAAGTCAAAGGAACTAGTCGTATAATATAACGTGCAACGGTTAAAAGGATTCTGTTCAGATTTTAAAGGCTAGATTTTAGGAAAGATCTAGTTAATGATTTTATTTGCTTAAAATCTGATTTTGAGGAAAATCTTTTTAAGGAAAATATTTTATCTTTATTCAAAAATAAAATCCTTTTTTTTAAGAAAATCTTTTTAGATATTATTTGATAAAAGGATTTAAATTTGTTTTTATTAACTAAAATAGTTTTCAAGGAAAAACCGAATTTAAGAAAATGTTGCACAAGTAACTGCTAGAATTTAGGATGCCATTATCAGATTGCTACACAGGTTCTAAGTGAACGTGGTGTTTGTGGGAGTTCATGAAACATGTTCCTCAAGCTAAGGAACATCATGGGAAAATGCTTAAACCACCAACACGTGTTTAATCCCATGTTTCACATGATAACTACTATAATAAATATACAAGTTCAGCTAAGTTCCAATTTTTGTCTAACTAAGTGATTAAGTGAGTTTAACTAATTAAAGTGTCAGCGTAATATCCCGCACTTCCAAACTGCTAGCTAATCACACTTAACATTCACATATCTCAATTATCATTAATTAACCTTAATAGACACTTTGCAGCGGAACATAACTCAAAAGCGGATCGTTGACCTTTTATGGTCCACAATACAACCTAAAATAGTTCATACAACTTCATGAGATGATCTAATAAAATTTCCAAATGAATACTATAATACATCATAAGATTATTTCTAAACAACAATTTATTCTCTATCTTGAGTTAAATGAGACATCTCTTGGATCACAAACTTACAATCCCAATCTCCTCTGAAGCGTACTATATATTCCTGTAAAATAACTAAGAATAAAATCTACCCCCACATGTTCAAAGAACAAATCAGTGAAACTGAGTACTCTCTGTCCAACCAGAAAATCTTTTTGGTGGCTTAAAACATTTTTACGCGGCAAAGCTTTTGAGATATTTAAAATCAAGATATAAAGAAGTCATAATATAATAAATACTTGCACATTATTCATAATGGTACTAATTTAAAATAGTAATTTGAGTATCTCACAAGATAGATAATATATACTTTCAATTGGGAGGACCACAAAATCCAATATAATCTATTACGACCTTCCAAAACCAATTCTAAGACATAGCAATATGTTCCACTCCTGTAATTCAAATATAATAACCTTTAATCCAAATATATAACGTAGGTAACTCCTTTAATAAATTTCTATCAAGCTTCTTAGTAAATCATTCGCATATTCGGCTCATGAATTCCTCAAACTCGGGCGAGTAGAACTTTGCTCGGAAATAAAGTTTGAGACAATTTTCCATGATATCATTTATATATTCAAATACATATTCTATTTTCTTTCAAAAATCAACTATACTTGGGGAAGAGAACACGAGTAGAGTTGCCAACCAGGCGAATTCTCTAAACTTTTACAAGGGACGTCTTCCTCTTCCGTTATGTACTGCTTGCAAGACTTTCAAGGACATGTCCCCAGAATATACAGAATTACAGAATACAAAATGTTGTTCATCACTGCTCTAGCAGCTTCTTTCCCTCACAAAATAGAATCAAATTACATAATCCATAATTTGATATCTTCAAAAACTCATATTCATAGTTTTCAAATTCTCATAACATAATTGCTTTCGGGTATATAGTATACAAAATAAATTGCTTGCATAATATACTCGAGTCTCTAGTAACTTAATATAAATACGGACTTTAGGGGTAATATAGTCCAAGCTTATTATAATTGAAGCTCAAAACATAACTTACCAATCACAAAGTCAACACAGAATTTAATCTTAAATAACGTTATATCTTAGTTACAAAAGTTCTCTACTTAGAAATAACTTGACATTTAATCTTATTTAACAACCTATACAGCTAAGCAAATCTCGAGGTTTATACTTATGCTCAATGATACCAATTATAATATTATTGTCATATCCCAAGTAGAACTTCTATTATTCTTTTTGGAACAATCGTCCTAAAGTCAAAATGTGATAATACGAATAAATTGTTCATTGCTTATAACCATAGATTTCAAAGTTTGTATCACATATACCTAAATCTCATGATATAAATGTTTCATGTATATTCCTGTAATTTAGATACACAAAAACTTATAACTTTCAGAGTTTTGACTTATATTTGTAATTATAGTTAATGCTTCCTCCAACACGACTTGGTGGTTAATCCCACATCTTAATGATTGAATCCTTCTTACTTGAACTTTCGATTTCCTAGAAACTCAACTAGCATAATATTTGGAAACAAACTTTGTTACCTCAAGTTTAATATCACACAAATGTTAATTAATTGTATTTCCAACTTTATTCCTTTATTCAGTCTCAATTACTTGTTGGAACTTTGTAATCCCAATACACTTACATCCAAATTAACCTTAGATCTGCATTTCCAACATTTTACATCATATCACTAGTTCCCAGCACTCCATTGCACAAGATCTATGCGCCCCAATCTTTCATTTTATATCCTTTACTCTTCCAATTAGAAAATAAAACATCTAGCCTCTTTTATTTAGCCTAGTTCAATACTCATAGTATAAGATTTCTAACTCGAATATAGTTCCTCACAACTTAAGTATTGTAATTTTATTATACTGTTTTGATACTCTTCGATCCATCGCTTGTTTCTTAAGCTATTATATCCTTGCTATAAACTTTTCATATTCAGTTTTACTTCCATATTACAACCCTTAGTGTTCGACTCACCTTTCTAACATGACAACTTACCTTCCACAATGGAACTCCTTAACCAACCAATTTACCCTACAACCATTCCAACCTAGATTACTAGTTTTATAAAACCTAATCCCAATGATTCTTCGAAGATACCTCTAAATAATATAATTTAACTTTTAATATGAACTTCTCTTCCTCACAAAAGCTAAATCATAAAGATTACTTTGTAACTTCACCAATTCACATTCCATGTGATATCCCAAAAGAATTATTGCTAGCTTCAATAGTTATCGTAAAATCCCAAGTATATATCTACATTTTTCTTGAATCATAAATTATAGTATACTTACCATCTCTTAACAATACATTACTTTTAAAATCCCTAACCTCATATCAAGCCTACAAACTCATAGCAAGATATAATCCAAAGTATTGTATTGTATTCAAACTTTCAAACTCATAATTTTCACAACTCAAATCCATATTTCTCAAATTTGGTAATTTAAGATATTATATCTCAAAATTCATATGTGAACTCGAGTTAGAATTCACTTACCTAACATCATATACTGAAGTTCTCAGTAATTTGTGTGAAACTTTTTATAGTTTCACACGCTTTAACTTATATATATACATGAATTTTTAGTGAAAACGTAATTAAATTTCATGAGTTTATCAATACATTACCTGAGGTATACTTAGTTACTCAATTTCGAAAGATAATACTTATACATATATTGACAAATATATCCAGAACTTTTTCTTAATATTCATAGCAAGATATCCATAACGATTCTAATGAATTAAAACATGGGTTATTAAATGGCTCAACTACTGGGTCTTATATTCTTCTACCGACTCATATCAATACATCTACTTCACAAAACTTAGTCTTCAAATGATACAACACTCAGAATGTATCATCATGAATTTAATCAGAGTCACAAACATTTAAATTATGCTTTCCAATATTTCCAAACTTATTACTCACAATAATATAATAAGCTCAAGTCGGAAAAACCAAGTCCTTCATGTAAATCATAAAGTTCATAAAAGTGTGAAACATTACATCTGAGTTAGAAGGTGGTAGGATAATGTGTACCTTGCTCAAACTCTAAATATCGCTTTAACTCTACGATCAATATCCAATAACCCATAACTTCAACAATGATTTACCTCAAAGAACAATAATGATTATTAACACTCATTTTTAATAATCCTCCAACATACAGGTTAATCTGATTGAACTTTCTCAACATTATTTAATTGGAAAAATTGTCAGGAATAAGCAAACCTTTGGACCATCTGCTGATAATAAGTTAACCTTTGGATTATCCCACAATAAGCTAACTTTGTTATCATTTAAACTTTAATTCAGTTGGATTACGGTCCTATTTGACTTTTTGACATCTTCTTTCTCTTCTACGGTAGTTAGTACTAACTCCCAACTGTTCACCACTTCATCTTCTCCCTCATGCTCCTCATTTTCTCTCTCTCTCTCTCTCCCTCTTATTCTTCTTCTTCTTCTTCTTCTTCTTCTTCTTCTTCTTCTTCTTCTTCTTCTTCTTCTTCTTCTTCTTCTTCTTCTTCTTCTGCTCTTTCGTATTAACTCCCTAACGCTCCTCATATTCGCTCTCAACACCTCATTTAATGCCAACACATCATAGCAGCATACTCATATAGTGCCCAAAATTGGTAGAAGTTCTGCTGTCCACTGGCCGGTAGTGGTAGTGGTTGAAGAGGAACCCGAGGTCATGGTTCGACTTTAGGTTGATTTAAAGGTTCTTTGTGGTTCAGCTTTTCAAAAAAAAAAAAAATAGAAATTTTCATAGTCATTAAGTGGATTTGTGCCATGATTAACCATGGCAAGAGGACTGCAAATTGGTGATGATGTTTGTGGTTGAAGATGGTGAATTCAATGGCGGACCTACATGTGGTCCCAATTGGTCACTGACCAACCAATAATTACTAAAAAAAAATTAAAAACAAGCGTTCCTTTTTCTTTCTCGCTGAATTAACCCTAACTCTTTATCTTTCTCGTTCTCGACTCTTGCCACATCCCATGACCCACCACGCGTTCCTTCACGCTGGCGGCCGCCGCTCATTTTTAAATCTATGTGCTCGCCGTTCTTCAATCTCTCTCGTGCTCGCCGTTCTTCAATCCTTCGTTCACCCACTCTCTGTGCTTCTTGACCTTCTTCGCTTATTCGTCGTTAGTCGTCACCGTCATTCTCATTCTTCGCCTTCGCTATTCACTTCTTCGTCGGCACTCTAAGATGATAAGTGCGTTTCAAACGCACTTTATGATTTCCTTTTGGTTTGGTTTGATCCTCTTTATACCCTTTTATTCCCTCTTTGTTCCTCATTTCTCTGTCTATTTCTTTCACTTGATCATTGTTGATCATTGTGACATTTCGCTAGATTTTCGGTCAATTTTGACTGGATTTCTAGTACATTTTCTTTCACCGTGTTTTCCCGTGCTTTGATTGCAGGTATGATCTTTTCTAAGGTCAAGAGTTGGGAGATACGATATTAGGTGGGAGTTTCGAGGAGTTTGCACGCGCAAAATGGAAGAAAGGAAGCATGAGCCGAGAACTATGGTGTGTCCACACTCCCCAGAAGCGCCCGCACCGCCCCACGCATTCAACACTCGTTTGTCGGTCGCCTAGGTGCGCCCGCACCAGCTCGAGGTACGCCCGCACCATTCCTGCGGGGTTTGGCCACCTAAAGCGATGAGCCTTGGTGCGCCCGCACCACCTATTTCCGCCGTAAAATTGTAATGCTCGTGGACTATTAAAAACAATAGATTGTTATTATTTTGAACTTATGCTTTTATTCTAGAGTTGAGAGAATATTATTAGGGCTTACTTTAGAGAGATAAACACTTAGTTCTTGATCAAGATTGGAGATTCGTAGATTATAGTTTGAGATTTCTACAACATTGAAGGTACTTTTATTCGATTTAATTTCAAAGTTTCAGTTTTTATTCTCTCTTTTCATTGTTATTATTTGTTCTTCCATTTTATTAAATCTCCTTTATTATAGTTTCATAGTTGTTACTTTCATTAGATTAATTATCTCTTAATCATGTTTAGCCCTAGATTAGTTATAGATTTCATGTTTTATTGCTTAGAATCCATGATTAGTGAGTATTTTCCTATCTAGGGTTAGGGTGAAAGTATGGATTAGGGTTTAAATGTATTGTTAATGAGATTGTGATGATTTAAAGATGTTTATGCATTGATCTTGGTGTTTTGAGGCCTTAGGATAGATATTGATCACATTTGTGCTTTGGCATTTTGATTTCAAATGTTCTTGATTGAATTATGAACTCTTTTATCATCCCCATGAATCAACTTAATTTCTAGGCCAATATATCGGGTAGAAATTAAGGGGATCCTATATTAGGGGTTTTCCAAATTCATTGGATCTCTTAATCAATTGACTAAAGACCATTCGAGAGAGGATTTAGTTGATTGATTAAGCGATCATTCTCGAGGACCATTCGAGAGAGGACTCGAGTATTTTAGAGGAAAACTAAACCTTGCCTAATCGTCACATTTGATTCACAATTGCATTAATAAACGTTGTCCACTTTGATCCATACTAGTAACATTAACTCTAGTGTCTTCCTTATTCATATTTTCATCTCATATTATTTGCTAGTTCTTTGATAATAGTTAGTTTTAGTTGTTACAAAAATCATTCAAAACCCCCAAATACCTTCTTCAGCTTCTTCATTTGTTGCTGAAAATTAGGTTACTAAGGATTGTGTGTTTGTGTCATTTGGATTTCATTTGTTGCTAAAAATTGAATCATGATTTAATTTTGTCATTTGGATTTCATTTGCTGCTGAAAATTTGTCATTAGTAATTTATTTATTGCCGAAAATTGAAACCATGATTGTGTTGTGATTTAGAAATTAGGTTAGGATGCCAAATTGACAATAGAATGTTTGTGTTGTGACTTTGTGATTTAGGAATTAGGTTACGAAGGTTAGGATGACAAATTGATAGTAGAATGATTGTGTTGCGATTTACTTAATTAGGTTAGGATGGCAAATTGTGATTTAGAAATAATAATTTTGAAGGATGTATCATGTATGACGTGCTTGATTGTATTGTGATTGTATTGATGTGCTTGATTGTATTGTGATGCCCTTTTCAATTGACTTGTTCAATCTCATTCAAATTATTAATTTAATTTTCTAGAATGAAAAGGAAAAAATACGAGGGGTATTTCAAGTTTTTTTTGCCAAAAGAACGCCCACTCAAAATCCACCTCCTCCATCTCCTCCACCTTCTCTTCCTCCAAATCTTTCACCACCTCAAGAAAACGAACAAAATCTTCCCTCCTCCATCTCAATTAGATGAACAAGATCCTCCTCATCAAGAAAGTGAACAACATTCTTCTCCATCACACAATTCCAAAACCTATGTTAGCAAGAATGATATTATAAATCGATATCAAAACATGAAAAACTCGTTGAGAACAATTGTAATATTTTTTAAGTACTATCTCGTTGTAATATGAATATTTATTACTTTTCGAAACTTTAATGAATATTTTTTTAATGTATTGGTCATTGGTTGTATTAGGGTCCGCATCGCATGAGCCGAGACCGAACACCCCGGGCTCGACTCGCTCGCTTAAGAATTACTGGCTCGGCTACGGCCGGGCTCGCCGAGCATGAGATTCCCGAGCTCGCCTCGAGCTCATCAAAAACTATACCAAGCTCACCCAGGCTCCTGCCAAGCTCGTTGTTGGTGACTAAGCTCTATTATATTTAGTTAATGTTTTTCAACTAAGTCCAAAAGGCCCAATCCATATTTGTTTAACTAAGCATATTTAGGAAGGACTAAGGTAAAGGCCATTCTAAAGGCCGCATATTTATGCTTGCCTCAAAGCTTGTGTAGCATTTTAAAGACAAATTCTCACTCCTTTTCACATTCCTTGTCAATGCGGGAATTGGAATTGTGGTAATTTCTGCCAGGGTAATTCTCCTCGAGGTTTCCAATGTGGGATTTCAATAACATCATCGAACCGAACATTTCAACAAGAACATCGAACATTTCAACAACAACATTTCAACCATGACGATTTATATTATACAAGTTAAAAACGAAATGAAAAATCGAAATAAAAATTGAAGAAAAAAATTAAGAAAATACAAAACGAAACAAAACTAAAATACAATATATTGCAAGCTAAATTAAGAACCTCAACTTAAAACGAAAATGAAATGAAAAATAATTCGAAACGAAAAATGAAATGAGAAAAAAATGAATCTAAATCCCTAGATCCAATTTTTCACGCCTAGCATCTTGAGCAATTGCTTTCGATCCGGAAGAAAGAGCAAGAACAAGAGGTGAGAGAAAGAGCAAAGCGAAATTCAAAGTGGTGATGGTGCTCCGATGATGGGGGTGGGGCTTCGACAAACTAAACCTTAGCTGCACATCCGGGCGAATCAGAGGTTCGGTGGTCATGCCGGAGGTTGTTGACGAGCGAAGATGTCGGCAACTGGTGGTGGTTGTTGACTAGGGACGAGGAATCGAGATCGATGGAAGAAGAGGATGAGAGGGAAGTTAAGAGACCAAGAGGGAAGAGGATGAGATGAAGTTAGAGAGAGGGAACGGGAGCGGGTTTAGGGTTAGGGAAGAGGGAGGTGCGTATATATCAATGTGGTTTATAAACAACAACAACAACAACAACAACATCAACAACAACAACAACAACAATAATAATATATGTATGTTTTATAAATAAATAATATTGCGTAATAGTCAAGCTTGTTCACGAGCTATTTGAGCCGAGCTTAACCTAGTTTAGCTCGGTTCGTTAAGGCTTCGAGCCGAGCCACCACGAGCCGAGCTTGACCGAGTCGAGCTCGAACTATTCACAAACACACCCGGCTCATTATCTCCCTAAGTTGTATTGCAGATGTACGTTAGTGTGACGAACCATTTTCAAATTCCTCGATCCGCCACCGATGGTGATGGGTGGGAGTTCATAAATCGGGGTCAAGAACAAAGGCATGTTTCGATGCATTTGATTGTTTTTTTCTTTATTTTTCTTTGATTTTTTTTTTTGAAAAAATTGATTTTTGAGATTCAAGGATATTCGGCCCTTGGATACCACGTTAAGTTTCCAATCAAGTTGTGTTGTCGTTCCATTAATTTGAGAAATAATATATACAACTTAAAAGGACAAAGAGTCCTAATTTAAATTTGACAAGATAAATAATATTCGGTTTTTACCCCCGACAATTTGTTTTGCACCATATACCCTCGCAAGTTTCCAAATTCGCCATATAACCTCCACTTTTCAAAAAAATACATCCATTTGCTCTTTAGTGACTCACGACGTTAACGTCCGTTAGTCATTAACCCCTAATTCCCCCTAACCCTTATTAACTAAGATAAATCCAAGCCAAACCCTAACCCTTAATCTAATACCCTAACCACCCCTCGCCCACCCCTCGCTCACTCCTTACCCCCCCCCACCGCCCCCACCACCCCAACCCCCATTGCCCCTACCACCCCATCCCCCCATTGCCCCACCCCTTACCCCAACCCCTCACCGCCCCATCACCCCGGCCTCCCACCGCCACACCAAATACCCCCGCAACCCCCTCCCCCTCCCTTTCCCGTACTCCACAACCCCCTTCCCCCTCCCTTTAGACCCGCAACCCCCCCTTGCAACCCCCCTACCCCACAACCCCTCTCCCCGCAAACCCCTTATAATATCCACAAAACCCACTTGAAATCCTCCCCAAACCCGCCATTTTCGACAAACCCATTCAAATCCTCCCCCAAACCCGCCATTTTCAACAAATTCACCACTTCGAAACGACGAAACTCACCACCAATTAAAAACAAAGCGAAATTCGAAGGGGGAAGGGAGGATTGATGCGCGATTGCAAGGGAAGGGATATGGAGGGGGTCGCGGCTGCTCAGGGAAAGGGCGGGCGGGGTCAGCGGGAGCGGAGGGGGCTTCAGGTGCGTGGAGGGGGCGGGCTTCTGGGTGCGGGGTAGCTGGGGTTGTTTGGGTAAGGGGGCGGGAGGGTGGTTAGTGTTGAGGTATTAGATTGTGGATCCGGGTTGGGGTTTGGCTTAGGTTTAGGTTAGTTAATTAGGTTGAGGGGGATTATGGGATAATGACTAACGACGTTAGTCATAAGGGTAAGTTGATGTATTATTTAAAACATCGGGGGTATATGGTGAATTTGGAAACTTATGAGGGTATATGGTGCAAAAACAAATTTTGTCGTGGTATACGGTGAAAAACCGTAATATCTATATATCTATATAAAGCTAAGTCCATTTGTCCTACATGTCAAGCAACTACACATCCCGCCAAATGTCATCTCCAAATTTCATCTCGCATGTTCACCGCCATGTGTAGTCTCATGGGTTATGCAATCAATTAATGGACTGGATATTAGATATATATAGATGATAATCATGGAAATGATTTTGGCAAATCTCGGCAATGATTTATGCCGTTAATAAGTTTTATTATGCAATCACACATTATCTCGCCAATCACGCATGATTTTCTCAATCAAACAAATTGGTAGCAATAATGGGTCAAATGAAAATTCAAACAAAATGCTTATATAATAGGTTTAATGTTTTGGTGAAGATTCATTCTCCAAATGCCAATATAGCAACAATATCACGCTATCAAACTAATTAGTCCATTTTAGAAATTTTTTCTTTTTTTTTTTGGGCCATTTTTACTTCAGACAAGATAACTTTTAGGGTGCAAAAGGTGAGATCAATATTATTCAAACATAATGAATTTAAAGCCAATCTACGATGAAGAAGATAATGGAATAGATATAATTTTGTTTGGATCACAAATGAAGATTTATGATGTTTGCATAATGTATTATATTGAATTTGTAATTAACACTATAAATGTAAGAGTATATAGTGACGATCATGGTGAACAATGTAATTGTAGTTCAATTCTTCATTTAAGTATGTTTATAATCATATTCATAAAAAAATATTGTAACAGTATTTCAAATAAGCAATGTATTCATATATCATTTCATCTCAATAAAATGATTACTTTTTTTATTAGTCATAGACTCATAGTTAGTGCCTTTTTATTTTTTATAAATTTTAGCTTAATTATATTCCTTTGATATATTAATAGTATCATGCACATTATAAATATATTTAATAATTGGAGAGTATTATACATATAAGCAAAATATGTCAAGTTTATAATATACATTGGTGTATCAAGTGAATCCCGTTGACTTGGAAACCCATAAGTGCTAAGACTTTCAAAAGAAACAACCAATGAACACGACCGTAAGCCTTAGAGTTCCATGTCGGAAATGTAACGTATTTGGATTTGATTCCCAGCTTCGTTGTTGGCGTTATTAATGGCTGAAGTAACTATGCCCGTAAGCGCACATTGAACATCCAGCTGGACAGACTCGGTAAAATGGTGCACTCTGTGAAGTCCCCGGATCAGAGATGCAGTAGGAATGGTTGTATTCTCATGACCAGGCACTCCGCAGCACATTTGTATAGGGTAAATACATAAGCTAATAGGATAAAGTGAATTACACTCTTCAGGAGCCTCACTAGGAACCTGAGTATGCACAAGGGATCGATTCCATTCCTTGAGATGTAGCCAGTGGTAAAACTATTAATAGCTTGAACCGCGGAATCCTCGATAAGGAGACCATTGCGCTTTAAAACTCAGCCTCCGAGTATCCATTTATTCTGAAAATTTTCGAACTGCTAATAGCAAACATAGAGTGACGAATCTCTCACTCGAAAAATGATCGGATTAAGTCAACCTGTTATGGATGTCAAACAGGGAAGAGCAAGCTCCCGTAGTACGAGAGATCAACTGTTCCCTTTGTGTTGC
>CANSNZ010000593.1:60000-104783 GCA_947646795.1 Beta lomatogona | reverse complement strand
GTGATTAGTGGACTTTATTTCATTCAAAGTAGTGTGGTTATAGGGTTTCGTCTCTTGTACCAAATATGCCCCGAATCCTGAGTGTCGGAGGGGTTTATTGATCGATCGTTTGTCTCAATTTTTCTCTCCGAATAAATCATTTCAAGAAATACAATAACGTGCGTCCCTCGTGCCTACCTATCGACTTACTATCCCATGGTGAGCCACTTTATGATCCGGGGGTTTCAACCATCTTAGAGGCCTTGAAGCCGTAGTGTTGTGTAGAATGTCTCTTGTCTCCTATACATGAATCGGTTGTCATTGTGTTGGTAGGCTGTTCTTTCAAAAAACATGATATATATATCTTAGGACATGACCCTAGGAAATCTACCTATTTTACAGCATAAAGTGTTGGGTGCGTGTAGCCATCGACCATTGTAATAATGTCGTGTATTCATTCCTAATTAGAGACACCAATGGTGATTATTGGACGTTATCTCATTCAAAGTAGTGGTTAGAGGGTTTCGTCCCTTGTAATAAATATGCCCCGAGATACGGGCGTCGGAGGGTTTATTGATCGATCGTTGATCACGATTTTTCTCTCCCGAGATAAATCATTCCAAATCCGATAACGTAAATCCCTCGTACCCCTATCGGCTAATTATCCCATGGTGAGCCAGTATGGTCCGAGGGGTTTCATCATGCACATCTTGAGGCGAGACCCATAGTGTTGTGTTTTAGAATGTCTTGTCTCCTATACATGAATCGATAGTAATTGTGTTGGTCATTAGATTATTTAAAGACATGACCCTAAATATATTAGGACATGACTATAAAGAAATCTACTCTATTCTAAGCATAAAGTGGTGGGTCATGTGCCGAAATCGACGAATGCGATAATGTCGTGTATTCATTCGATTAAGAGACACCAATGGATATTATTGGGCGTTATCTCATTCAAAGTAGTGGTTAGAGGTGTCGGTCCCTTGTACCCGAATATGCCGGGGAGACGAGCGTTGGAGGGTTTATTGATCGATCGTTTGTCAAATTTTCTCTCCGAATAA
The DNA here is from genome assembly GCA_947646795.1 of Beta lomatogona. Classification (NCBI taxonomy): domain Eukaryota; kingdom Viridiplantae; phylum Streptophyta; class Magnoliopsida; order Caryophyllales; family Amaranthaceae; genus Beta; species Beta lomatogona. The sequence goes on along the minus strand of CANSNZ010000593.1, from coordinate 103,740 downwards.
ATCATTTCAGAAATACGATAACGTAAATCCCTCGTACCTACCTATCGGCTAACTGATCTCTTGAGCCACTATGGTCGGGGGGTTTCAACCATGCCGAGCCTTGAGAGCCATAGTGTTGTGTAGAATGTCTTGTCTCCCTATATATGAATCAATAGTAATTGTGTTGGTCATTTGTTATTTAAAGGCAGTGACCCTAAATATCTTAGGACATGACCCCAAGGAAATCTACCTATTCTAAGCATAAAGTGTTGGGTCGTGTGCTTAAATCGACCAATGCGGTAATGTCGTTAATATTCATTCCTAATTAAGAGACACCACGAAATGGTGATTAGTGGACTTTATTTCATTAGTAGTGGTTATAGGGTTTCGTCTCTTGTACCAAATATGCCCGAAGATACGAGTGTCGGAGGGTTTATTGATCGATCGTTTGTCTCAATTTTCTCTCCGAATAAATCATTTCAAGAAATACAATAACGTCATCCCTCGTACCTGCCCTATCGACTTACTATCCCATGGTGAGCCACTATGATCAGGGGTTTCAACCATACCGAGACGCAAGAGCCATAGTGTTGTGTAGAATGTCTTGTCTCCTATATATGAATCAATAGTTATTGTGTTGGTGGCTTTGTTATTTAAAGATATGAGCCTAAATATCTTAGGACATGACCCTAAGAGAAAATCTACATATTCTAAGCATAATGTGTTGGGTCATGTGCTTAAATCGACCAATACAATAATTTCGTGTATTCATTCCTAATTAAGAGACACCAATGGCGATTATTGGAGCGTTATCTCATTCAAATTTGTGGTTAGGGTTTCGTCTCTTGTCTTTAAATAAGCCCAAATATGCCTAAGAATCAACATCCGGGTTTATTGATCGATCGTTTGTCTCGATTTTTCTCCTGAATAAATCATTCCAAGAAATACAATAACGTCGTCCCTCGTACCTGCCCTATCGGCTTATTATCCCATGGTGAGCCACTATGTTACGGGGTTTCATCCATGCCGAGGCAGAACCATAGTGTTGTGTAGAATGTCTCTTGTCTCCTATACATGAATCGGTAGTCATTGTGTTGGTAGTCCACATTACTCAAAAACATGACCCTATATATCTTAGGACATGACCCTAAGGAAATCTACCTATTCTACAGCATAAAGTGTTGGGTCGTGTGCTTAAATCGACCATTGTAATAATGTCGTGTATTCATTCTAATTAAGAGACACCAATGGTGATTATTGGACGTTATCTCATTCAAAGTAGTGGTTAGAGGGTTTCGTCCCCTTGTAATAAATATACCCAAGATACGGAGCGTCGGAGGGTTTATTGATTGATCGTTTATCTCAATTTTTCTCTCCGAATAAATCATTTCAAGAAATACAATACCGTCATCCCTCGTACTACCCCTATCGGCTAATTTTCCCATGGTGAGCCGTATGGTCCGGGGGTATCATCCACATCTTGAGACTTAAGACCCATAGTGTTGTTTTAGAATGTCTTGTCTCCTATATATGAATCAATAGTTATTATGTTGGTCATTGTTATTTAAAGACATGACCCTAAATATATCTGGACAAGACCCTAAGGAAATCTTTCTATTCTAAGCCTAAAGTGGTGGGTCATGTGCTTAAATCGACCAATGCAATAATGTCGTGTATTCATTCCTGATTAAGGGACACCAATGGATATTATTGGACGTTATCTCATTCAAAGTAGTGGTTAGAGGTGTCGTCGCTTGTACCAAATATGCCCGGGGAGACGGAGCGTTAGAGGGTTTATTGATCGATCGTTTGTCAAAAATTTTCTCTCCGAATAAATCATTTCCAAGAAATACAATAACGTCATCCCTCGTACCCCATCGGCTTATTATCCCATGGTGAGCCACTATGTTCCACGGGTTTTATCCATACCGAGACGCAAAACCCATAGTGTTGTGTAGAATGTCTTGTCTCCTATACATGAATCAATAGTAAATGTGTTGGTTGTTGTTATTTATAGACATGACCCTAAATATATTAGGACATGACTATAAGAAAATCTGCCTATTCTAAGCATAAAGTGTTGGGTCATGTGCTTAAATCGACCAATGCAATAATGTCGTGTATTCATTCCTAATTAAGAGACACCACCAATGGTGATTAGTGTACCAAATATGCCCAAGATACGAAGTGCCGAGGGTTTGATCGATCGCCACTCAATCATTCAAGAAAAATAACGTCATCCCTCGTACCTACCCTATCGGCTTACTATCCCATGGTGAGCCACTATGGTCCGGGGGTTTCAACCATGCCGAGACGCAAAGAGCCATAATGTTGTGTAGAATGTCTTGTCTCCTATATATGAATCAATAGTAATTGTGTTGGTCTTTGTTATTGAAATACATGACCCTAAATATATTAGGACATGACCCTTAGGAAATCTACATATTCTAAGCATAATGTGTTGGGTCATGTGCTTAAATCGACCAATGCAATAATGTCGTATATTCATTCCTAATTAAGAGACACCAATGGCGATTATTGGACGTTATCTCATTCAAAGTAGTGGTTAGAGGGTTTCGTCCTTGTGCTAAATATGCCCAAATATGCCTAAGAATCAACATCCCGGGTTTATTGATAGATCGTTTGTCTCAATTTTTCTCTCCGAATAAATCATTCCAAGAAATACAATAGCGTCATCCCTCGTACCTACCCTATCGGCTTATTATCCCATGGTGAGCCACTATGTTCTGGGGGTTTCATCCATACCGAGACGCAAGAACCATATTGTTGTGTAGAATGTCTCTTGTCTCCTATACATGAATCAATAGTCATTGTGTTGGTAGCTGTTATTTAAAGACATGACCCTAAATATCTTAGGACATGACCCTAAGGAAATCTACATATTCTAAGCATAAAGTGTTGGGTCATGTGCTTAAATCGACCATTGCAATAATGTCCTGTATTCATTCCTAATTAAGAGACACCAATGGTGATTATTGGACGTTATCTCATTCAAAGTAGTGGTTAGAGGGTTTCGTCCCTTGTATCAAATATGCCCAAGATACAGAGCGTCGGAGGGTTTATTGATCGATCGTTTGTCTCAATTTTTCTCTCCGAATAAATCATTTCAAGAAATACAATAACGTCATCCCTCGTACCTACCCTATCGGCAAATTTTCCCATGGTGAGCCAGTATGGTCCGAGGGTATCATCCATACTGAGACGCAAGACCCATAGTGTTGTTTAGAATGTCTTGTCTCCTATATATGAATCAATAGTAATTGTGTTGGTCGCTGTTATTTAAAGACATGACGCTAAATATATTAGGACATGACCCTAAGGAAATCTTCCTATTCTAAGCCTAAAGTGTTGGGTCATGTGCTTAAATCGACCCATGCAATAATGCCGTGTATTCATTCCTAATTAAGAGACACCAATGGTGATTATTGGACGTTATCTCATTGAAAGTAGTGGTTAGAGGGTGTCGTCCCTTGTACCAAATATGTCCAGGAGACACAGTGTCGGAGGGTTTATTAGTCGATCGTTTGTCACAATTTTTCTCTCCGAATAAATCATTTCAAGAAATACAATAATGTCATCCCTCGTATTCCATCGGCTTATTATCCCATGGTGAGCCACTATGTTCCAGGGGTTTCACGTGCTAAAAACACTCTCCGAAGCAACGGTGGAAGTATGCACGGCAAGAAGATCCTTAGCAATTCTTGAGAGGATAGGAAGCTTACTTGATTCCGCATTCCACCAAGATAAAATGTTAAATTTGATATCATATACACTTATCCTATCATCCTCAAGGTATGTCTCTGCCTCACACTTGCAGGACCTTTTTGGTGGTTGCCTCATAAGTCATAACATGTTTTTTAGAAACACTCATAATCTTTGGAATCAACCATTGCTCCTCTTACCCTTATCATTTAGCATAGAAGAAGGTGCCATAGGTGAATTCTCTCCGTCAAACATTTCATACTCATAGTCTTGAGCCAAATCAAGCAAAAATTGTTTAACCCTCTTATATTCAAAATCACCACCATCATCATGAACAAGATTGAAATAGAAAGACACATTCCAATTTCCTCCTAAGATCCAAAACCAAGGCTACCGATAAAATCATATTAATAACATCCCAATACTTATCAAACTTAACAACCATTTTTGAAGCCATTTTCTCAATTACTTCATTCCCACAATAAAACCATCTTCTCAATACAATTCTAATTTCACAAACTTTTTGAAAATATAAATTTGTGGTGGGATACTTTCTCCCGGAAAAAGCCTTGGTTGACCTAAAAAATAATGCCAACTTCTCACATATATCATTTGCCATTTTCCACTCTTCTTTAATAGGCAAAGTGAAATTTTATTTTCCTCTTTTTTCAACTTTAGAAGCCAACCTAGAGAAAGCAGCTTTATACAAAAGAGCAATTTGTAACATGTCATAACATGAATTCCATCTTGTCTTACAATCTAAAATAAATTTCTTACACTAGTCGAAAAAACGTCTAAGGTCTGCGGTCAAAATAGCCCTAAGGGCTGTTTTTGGCCCACAACCCTTGGGCAAAAAGGAAGGGCTCACTCCCAAGGGCTGCGGTTTAGGCCCGCCCTTCCAATCTGGAAGGGCTACGGTTTTGGGCCTAAACTACGCCCTTTTTACAAATGAATCAAAACCGCAACCCTTGTGACTCGAAAAAAAATTTGCATATTTAGTCTTAAATGATCCCAAACAGTTATATATATATATGTAAAAGTGTTATTTTTCATTACAAATTATGTTTTTTATACAAATATGGAGAAAGTTATAAAAAATATAGATCAACCACCAAGCTTCTTGTGGAAATCTAAGATTTTATGAACTTAGATTTTGTAGAATCATATAGAAAACATACTCAATTATTGAGTTTGTTCATTCAGAATTTAATAGAGAGAGAATTAACTCTTTGAGAGAGAGAATGATTTGAATCACTTACAAAAGAATTGATTGTAATGAACTAATCGAAAGAAAGAAGCTAAGCTAAGCTATATATATATACACAAGGGTCTAACAACTAACTACAGCTCTACAGCTCTGGCTTTCTAACAACCTTCAACCGAATTCTGTTATGTTGTTGCTAAGTTGGCATGTTGAGTGGCAAAAGCAATAACTTCAACACCCCCTCAAACTAGGGACTGGTGAGGTAGGAACCATACCTAGTTTGGTGAGAAGATCTTTATGCTGAGCAATAGGAAGTATCTTAGTAAACACATTAGCAAGCTGATTTTGAGTAGGAAGATAGCTGAATTGCAATAATCCTTCTAGAACCTTATCTCTTGTGAAGTGACAATCCACTTCTATATGCTTGGTTCTTTCGTGGAAAACAGGATTTTTAGCTAAGTGTAGAGCGGACATGTTGTCACAATGAAGTTTGACAGGAGTAAGGGAAGATATGCCAAGTTCGGTGAGAAGCCCGACTAACCGAACACACCTCGAAGCGGCTTGAGCCATAGCTCGATATTCAACTTCCGAGGAAGATTTAGAAGTTGTCCCTTGTTTCTTGGACTTCCAACTTATTGGAGAATTACCTAGGAGCATCACATAACCAAAGGACCTCCTTGTGTTTGGACATGCTTTGCCGGTCCCGAATCACTATATGCTTGTAGAGTTAGTGTATCGACAGCCTTGAGAAGAATTCCTTGACCGCAGTAGAGAATGGACATAGTGAAGAGTATGAACAAGAGCTTGATAGTGAGGAAAACGAGGAGAGTGCATGAATTGACTCAAACTCGAACAAGCAAAGGCAAGGTCCGGCCTTGTGCGAGTCAAAAAATTGAGCTTGCCTACTAAGCTTCAGAAGTCTGCAAAGATCATGATAAAAATCTCCTTCATCGGCTAGCAATTTACCATGAGTGGGAAGAGGAGTAGATACTTTCTTTGTAAAAGATAGGCCACTATCTTGAAGTAATTCTTTTGTGAATTTCTCGTTGTGACATAATAAAACCAAAGATCGGTAGAGCACACTTCTATGCCCAAGAAATAACTCGGTTCCCCTATGTCCTCGATGCTGAAAGTTTGATGAAGATAAGCTTTTAAAGCTGTGATTGTATCCAAATGATTGTCAGTGATGATAATATCATCAACATAAACAAGCAAGAATGGTGATGGAAGTGGAAGATCTCTTGATGAACAGAGAATGATCATTCTTTGACTGAATGAAATCTTGAGAAAGTAAAGCGAAATGTAATTTCTCAAACCATTGTCTGCTTGCTTGCCTTAAACCATATAAAGACTTTTTCACCTTACATACATGATTGTCGGGATTAGGCAAACCTTCCGGCATCTTCATGTAAACCTCTTCATGAAGGTCTCCATGAAGAAAAGCATTATTTATATCAAGTTGATATAAATCCCACTTCTTACTAGCGCTAGAGCTAAAATGCTTCTAATGGTAGGCATCTTCACTACTGGTGAGAAAGTTTCTTGAAAATCAATACCATATTTTTGGGTGAATCGCTTTGCTACTAGCCTTGCTTTGTATCTATCCAAGGATCCATCGACCCTTTCTTTTAATTCCGTACACTCATTTGCACCCAATAGAGTCTTTTGCCTTTAGGGAAGTGGAACAACATCCCATGTTTGATTGTCATTTAAGGCTGCAATTTCTTTATTCATTGCTTCAAGCCATAATTGATCACTAGAAGCTTCTAAGTAAGAAGTTGGCTCAATCTTATTCATCAAAGCAACAACAAAGGCTTTGGCTTCGAAATGGCAATGATGTGATAATACAATGTTACACCAATGTTGTGAACTATGAGTGTGAGAACAAACATAGTCTTGGAGTGAAGAGGGAGCTTGACAGGTTCTAGTTGATCTTCTAAGTGGGACTAAAACAGGAATAGAAGTAGAATTAGAAGTAGAACTAGTATCGAAGAAGAAGAAGAAGAGACAGTGTATTCTGTTCTATAGAAGGAGTATGTGTATTGTGATCAATAGAAGATGATGGATAAGGCAAAAAAGAATCAGGAAGAGAAGTATTGTCAGTTAAGTCTGTGACTGTAGGAAGAAAAATTTTAGAAGGGTAAATAGAAGAAAGAGGAGCAGCTTTGGATGTAGAGTAATGATAAGGGAAATGTTTTTCAAAGAAATAAACATCCCTGGAAATAATAATCTTGTTAGTTACAAGATCAAGCAATTTGTAGGTTTTTTGTGCAGGTGGGTAGCCAATAAAAATGCAAGGATTTGCCTTAGGATCAAATTTAGATCCGTGTAGAGGAGAAGTATTAGCATAACATAAACATCCAAAGACTTTGAGGTGTTTAAGGTTAGGTTTGTGATGAAATAACTTCTCAAAGGGAGTAATATTGTTGATGCTTCTTAAAGGCATTCTGTTTATCAAGTATGTGGCTGTCAAGATACACTCACCCCAATATTTAGGTGGAATTTTGGATTGAAGTAGAAGAGATCTAGCTGTCTCCAAGAGGTGTCTATGTTTCCTCTCCACTACTCCATTTTGCTGTGGAGTACCTCTGCAACTTCTTTGATTCTCAATTCCTCTTTGAATGAATAACTGCTTCATTTCTCCTTCCACAAGATCCGGAGCATTATCGCCCGAATACTTTGTACCTTGATATGAACTGTGTATTAATGAAATTGAGGAATTGAACCATTAAAGCATAAGAATCAGCCTTGGATTTCATTAAATGAGTCCATGTGACTCTAGTGAAATCATCCACTATAGTAAGAAACATAGTGTGTCCAGAATATGTACAAGTTTTCTATGGCCCCCACACATCTACATGTAGTAATTGAAAAGCAAATGATGTTTTTATTGTACTAACAGGAAAAGGATGTCTAGACTATTTGGCTATAGGACAAACTTGGCAGATATTTTCAGCTAGACAACCTTGAACATCAATTGAATCATCTAGACTCTTGATTTTATTGAATGAAATGTGACCTAATCTTAAGTGCCACAATTTTGCACTTTCTATAGCAGAGAAGCTAGAATATAGTGAAGATATAGCATAAGTATCTTCATGATTTGTAACAGTTGAAGTGATTCCTGGGTTGAGCTTGTACAATCCATTCTTCAGCTCACCAAGAACGATAGAGTTGTTCATCAAAGGTCCCTGAAGCACACATTGAGTATGAGTAAACTGAGCAGTACATGAATCATCTTTGCACATTTTTGGAATGGATATAAGGTTGAATCTAAAACCAGGAACATGTAGAACATTTTTAAGTTCTATATGTTCTCTTAACTTCACATTACCAATATGATTCACTTGTACCTTACTTCCATCAGGAATTGTGATAGAGTCTTTACCACCAGATACTTCATGAAATGTATTAAAAAGCTTTAAGACAGAACACATATGGTATGTGGCTCCACCGTGTATAATACGGTATGATCTAAAGATGTATTTAGACAGAATATACCGCCAATTGAGCTGCTGCCGCAAGACCATGACCGGTAGAACCTCCTAACTTGTCTAGCTTAGACTGATTGTTGAGTGTTTCCATGATTCTATTGTACGATCCTTAGAAAATGAGGCTTGAAAAATTTCATCACCACTATCTTGTTCATCGACCGAGCAACAATGCTATTCTTTTACCTTTACCAAACTTATGACCACTGGATAGCCATGGATCTTCCAAGATCGATCCATTGAATGACCAACCATCTTACAATGATCACAATAATACACCGAAGATCTCTTGTTGCCTCGTAATTGTTCTATTTGAACCGAAAACAAGGCCAGCATTTGTGTTGCGGTCCGATTGTGAAAAGTAACTCCAGGCTTGTAATTTCTTGAATCTGAATAAGACTTTGCTGAAAGGAAAGCAAGACCTTCATTTCCATCCTTAACGGATTCACTAGGATTCTTGTGGACTCTCTTCCTAACATAACAGCCTATATGCTTGTGTAATATGAGGCAAAGGATGCATCATCAAAATAGTGCTCTTAACTAATGCATATTTTCTATTAACTTTCATCGAAAAATGCAATAGCCTTGTGTCTTCCCGAGACTTCGGAATCGCTTAGTCAAATTGCAAGTGCAATTAGAACAAACACAAGAAGGTATTGGATCCAATCCATCAATCATGTCCCAAATGAACTTGATTCTTGTGAAGAATTCCGATATACTTTCATCTTCTTCTTGTGTGATATCGAATAATTGTTGTTGCAGTCCATACAATTCGGTTCCAGAAAGAGTACCAAATCGCTTCTTCAAGATTAAGCCGATTTCTCTAGCGGTTTTAAAATAGAGAATTGATCTAGCAATTACTTGATCTAATGAAGCTAGAAACCAAGAAATTACCAAATCATTGCATCTAGTCCAAATTTTCAACAAATTTGCATTTCCAATTGGTTTGGACAAGGATCCATCCACAAATCCAAGCTTATTTCTAGCCGACAAAGCTATGATCATAGATCTTTTCCAATCGAAAATCCACTACCAGAGAAAATAATAGGAACAAGCTTTGTTGTGTTAAGATCGATGAACCGAGAAAATAAGCACTCGCTAGGATCTTGAGTAATTTCCATATTATTACGAGTTTGAGTTTCAGATGAATTTCTTGTCATTGTGAAGAAGAAAAGAGAATTTGATCTTAAAAGAAGTTTAGATTTCAACTAAAATTTGCAGAACTTACAAAAAAAATTCAATTTGAATGAACTGAAATTTTGATAATCTGGAATTTTGAATCGTATTTCTTCAACTTTCTTCAATTGAATTGAAAATTTGCGGAATTAAATGGCAACTCCAGGAATGCCAGCTCTGGATACCATGTGGAAATCTAAGATTTTATGAACTTAGATTTTGTAGAATCATATAGAAAACATACTCAATTATTGAGTTTGTTCATTCGGAATTTTATAGAGAGAGAATTAACTCTTTGAGAGAGAGAATGATTTGAATCACTTACAAAAGAATTGATTGTAATGAATTAATCGAAAGAAAGAAGCTAAGCTAAGCTATATATATATATATATACAAGGGTCTAACAACTAACTACAACTCTACAGCTCTGGCTTTCTAACAACCTTCAACCGAATTATGTTATGTTGTTGCTGAGTTGGCATGTTGAGCTGGCAGAAGCAATAACTTCAACACTTCTAGATGTATGGATAGGAGGTATCATAACTTAAAAAGAGCTGCACATAAGGAGAAGACTATTGAAAGAAAAACCTTAAACTTCGAGTAATATGCCAAAGGGAGTCATGCACCATAGAAAACATAAATCTTTGGCATATCATTCAAAGAGGAAGCACCATATGCACTCATATATGTTGTACACCTGGATGCAAAAATCGAAAAGTAGCTTTAGAGGAAGTGCCATAAGACTTCGCTGCTGCTCTGCTGCCTGTTTCTGCAGCCACATATGGTGACTTGCCATTCAGGAGAAATATTGGAAGATACCCAGTTTGGATAATGGATGCCGAAAGAAGTCGGAGTTGATGGAAATGAGGTTGTAGATGCCGGTGGCCTATGATTCCCCTTGTGCTGATTACTTTGTGGGGAATTACTCGACTCGCTGAACCGACGCTAGCAAGAAACCGAGAAACAACTTGTTCCTCGCTCTTCATGACCTCGGGAGCTAGTGGTAGAAGAAGATGAGTCGCTTTGAGACACCGCATTAGCAATACTAGGGTCAATCCAAGATAGAGAAGAGATTTTTGTATACCAAAGTAGAGTATTAAGTTGAACGTAATTAACTTCAAGACCAACAATCATGAGTTTTCAAGCAAAGGGAGGGCCACAATAGGTATAGAAGCGGCAAAATTATGGCCATTACATACAAAACCTGTTTTTAAGTCTCATATGCAAACAAGAATGAAGTAAACTCTAAAAGCATTCCTAACTCATTTTCAGCTTTCAAAGACCCAATTTTCATTTCCCAAACAAAAGAGTACGATACACTAATGAGTTCATGGTTGTGTTTAGTTGACAAAGGTATGAATTTAGATTAAGCTATGAAAGAATCTTAGGCTCCATTTGGTAGGGCGTAAAACGTTTTCCTGAAAAACTGTTTTCCTCTATTTTCAATTTACATTGTTTGGTTTGCAAATGGGTGTAAAACCTTTTTCCCTAGGAGTAAAATTGCTCTTCCAATGATGGAAAACCATTTTTCCTTCAAAATGAAGGGAAAACTATTTTCCTTCATTTTCCTTATTTCTCTTGTACACTCCTCTCACTACCACCTTATTTTCCTTTTCATTTTCATTTCTATTCATCATTTTTCTTACATGGAACCAAACAACGGAAAACTAATTTTGGAATTGTGTTTCCCATTGTAAATTATTTTCCATGAAAATCATTTTTACACCCAACCAAACGGAGCCTTAAAGTCAAAACTTTGGTTCATTTGACCTTATATTGACCAAAACAAAGACACTCGATGCATTTGTTATTTGTTTTCCTTATTGCAATTTTTGAAGTCATTTATCATATATTATATGTAGAGAGCTAATTTATTTTTTAGTTCTACATTCCTTGTACTTGTTATATACTATACTCCTTCTATCGAATTAGAATTCTAATTAATTAATTAATATAATTACATAATATCAAACAAAAAAAATATAACAAACAGGTGCAATTATAGTTGTTGGTGTTCTTCTATCACTAAACGTTTTAGAGTATCTTTTGCCCATATTCAAGGTTAAGTCATTTCTAGTCTGCAAGCTCTTAATACAAACTTACAGGCAGTGGCGGATCCAGGAATTTATGAATGGTGGGTCACTACTCACTACCTACTAGGTTGCACAAGATGGATACGGGTCGGGGTCGGGTTCGGATACGCGTGCACATATAGGATAATCCATGATTTTGTTCATTGGATTGAGAAGGGGGAGGATTTTGTTCAATGGATTGAAAAGGGAGAGAATTTTGTACACACGTATTGGTGTGGTTTTAGTAAAAAAAATTGAGATATTTGGTTGCGTTTTCATTTATAAATTAACAACGATAAATTTATGAGAATGCCTAAGTTCATTTATGAGAATACTTACATCCCGCCCAGCTGCCTGAGCTGACTGAAACAATAGTGTGCAGGAAAAGTGAATAACATATAGCAAGTGCATAACATGGTAAAGCCAGCTATAGTAAAAATAAGTAAGCAGGTATAACAACAAAGTTAAGCAATTGAGAGACCGAGAGTCACAACAAAAAAAAAATTCAGAGATAAGTAAGTACCATGATTTGCAAAACATATAATGCAAGTAACCCACGATGACCAAATGAAGATCGTACAGAAGGTAAAATTAATTTCACAATGAAACACGATATATCAAAGACTCGACGCACCAACTTTTGGCAAGTTCCTAGTATAGATTTGCCAATGCCGATAGCTCCTTTAAACAAATCCTTAAAGCCTATATCTCTATCATCCAAATCGAAAGATGCAACTTTCACATCGTTAAGAAGAATGGGAAGAGCAACTTTTATTTGCTCAAATTGACGTCTTTGTATGGAAAGAAATACTGAAAGACAACAAATCACTATAAATTTATAACTATAAGGTAATGAAGTTTGGAACTCTAATTGTTTAGATACATTACTCATATTGAATGCTATGTGCTAATTGATATTTAATTTCTCACAATCTTTGTACAAATCAACCAATAACACCCAAATCAAAGTACAACAACAAAATCAATATTTATAACAATTCAAAATTATATAATCTGATATATAAACACCCATAACAAGTGAAATTGCAATAAATAGACAAAGTATCGGATAATTTAAAACCCTAATTCTTCAATTACATATGAGAATTCGTCACAAAAAATAGAATATTCAGGATCAATCGAATTCCAAAATGAGATTGTTCGCCCTCTCTCTATATATATCTCTCTCTCTCGCAAAGAAAAGAAAATCGCAAATTTGCAAGTTCTACAAAGACGGTGATAAATCTGAGTAAATTCTACGCGAAACCTAAAATTGTTTCTGGAAGACAATAGATTATATAGATAGGAAAAGATAATTGTGAAGATGAAGAAATCGAAAGAAATACCGAAAGACGAAGAAAGAGAGCTTCAATTTGGGGGAGAAATAAAAACCCTAGCTTTGGCTCCTTGCTTCGCCCAAATGGGATGAACTTTGAGAAGTGAGGTCGCCGCCGGTGAGGCCTTTGAGAGAGAAGTGAAGGTCCTGGATCCGAGATTGTATGAGAGAGAAAAGGAGAACCGAGAAGAAGTGAGATTTGAGATGTGAGAGAAAAGAGAGTTTTTGAGAGATATGTGAGAATGATCCCGAAGGCGTGAATTGTTTGAGGTTTTTCTTTTTTTTTTTATGTTGGTGCACGTGCACCAGGGTGTTATACATTGCATCCGCCACCGCTACAAGGTTATATTTCCAAAAGTACCTTTCCAAAACTACAAGATAAATGAAGTAGCTTTAGAGGGGGAATTTAACATTAGTACGACTCTAGGAGTATAACCTTTCCAAAAAGCAAGAAACAATTGAACAAACAGACCACCCCAAAACAACAATTAGGATCGACATGGATGAGTAAGAAATGGGGATACCAAACCGAAAATCCTAACCCGAAGTGCTGAAAATTGACCAAGATGGTAGTCTAAGGCAATCAAACTTCATACAACAAGTTTGATTGTTCCAAGCGAAAAATCAGCATCGTGACTATTTTACTAGACCTCGTCAATGCCAATTCAACCGCAAAATAAATTAACACAACTAAATTTTCAAGATAAAAGGAAAGTTCATCAAACAAAGACACCATAGAAATATTATCCATGAGCAAGGGATATATCATATATTCAATTCAAGAAAAGAGATCTCGATAAGCTCATAATTAGCCCAAAGTGGCTTCCTCGTACTTTGACTCCTCCTAAGAGTCCATGGAAAGAGAACACAAATTAAGTATCATGCTTATAATTTAGATTGACATCAACGTAAACATGCATAATATGAATTTAAATTCTTATTTTGCGTGCTAAAACTCTCATTTCCACTATTTACACCGTGCATCAAACTATAAATTTAGTAGTTTACTCCTATTCCTTTCTTCTTCAATTTTCACGTTAGAGTTTGCAAATTGTGAAATTAATTGTATATAATTTTCGGTTTAGGGATTGCGACTTTGCGTAATTGGATTTTAATTATTCAAGAACTCATTTTCTCTGTTTCGATTATTGTTAGAACTATGCATCATATGTTTTTTCAATTTTCAAATTGAAAATTCAATCCTATGTTTGTTTTATTTAGCTTCGATTATTATCGAATATACAAGATAGTTTATTTGCTTTTTTTTTTTTTTTTTGGTAATATAGTTCATTTGCTTTTATCAGTTAAGTTTCTAAAGGATTATAGATCCTTAATTGAATTGGATATCATAGTTTATAAATTATTATATTAAAAAAAATCAAAAGTGTATTGAGCCGGATACCTTATGACCCGACCCGGAAAAACTGGGTACCCGGTTTTCCTGGGTCGGGACATGGGCCACATCTTCAAGTACCCGCAAGTGCGGGTACCCGGTTATAAACACCCCTACATCTTTGTGTATGTTCCTTTAGATGTGAAAAGCCATTCTTGCTCTTACCTTACTAGTTCTTTCTTACAACCATGACAAACAGCTTTCAATTCTCCTTTTATAAAAAGTCTATCATAATGTTGCCACACCAGCGAAGTTAACCTTCTCCCACCAACACCCACAACAACACAATCATCCTCATCATCATCATTTTCATTACCGACATCATCTACACTATCAGTTACATGTGATACATTTGTACGTGCTAGAATTCAATTTCTTCCTACTTTAAGAAGATGGATCTTTTTCTTGAACGGACTCATCCGCGGGATTAGAAGATGCTTCATTAGTGTTCATCCCTATTTATAAAAGTACAACATTAAACATAATTATCATAATCCAAAACAACAATATAACTTACAAAGTGTATCTAAAACAGAGATAAAAAAAGAAGAGCAGAAGCGGCTTCACAAATCACACAACAAGAGGCCTAAATAGAATAATGACGCCAAAATAGCTTTTTTTATTCAAGAATAGCAGAAGCAGCTTCACAAAAGTAGGATGTATGGTCATATTTTCAAAAATATTTAACAAGAACATAACCTTAAAGTAGATATAATAAAGCTTTGGTATTTTCCACACATGAAACAAATCCTTCTTAGTTCTTATCCCACAATTTGAAACTTACAGAAAATACAGAAGCACAAACAAAAACCAAAGATTTTAAGAACCAAAACATATAGTGTTATTACACAAGCAAAAGTGGCGGTTGAAACTAAAACTAAATTTCAATCTAAACTGAAATCCTCATCTTAAATTCCTAATTGTACACTCTCGTAAATGAATTTGGCATCAAACTAAAATTCGAAAAAATTGAAACTGAAATTCTTATAATTAATACGTTCGACGGTGTCGTCATCTGGATTGCGGCGATTTCGTCGTCGGGATTCCGATGGCGTACGGCGGTGCGTCGGGTGTAGGAATGGCAACGGGTCGGACTTGGACCGGATTATGCATAATCCGACTCCGACCCTACAAGAAGTCGGATTCTAAATCGACCCGACTCACTCCGACATCCGACTCCGATAATCCGAATCCAATCCGACTTAAAAATCCGAACATCCGACTCCGACCCGACTCTGATATCCGACTCAGATAAACCCGAATCCAATCCGACTTAAAATCCGAACATCCGACTCCGACTTTTTTTTTGCACGGTTTTATATTATAAAAAAAAAAAAAAAAAAAAAAAAAAAAACTTGTATATATTTCAAATTATAGTTAAAAATCTTCCAAAGTATATAATTAACTAAAATTAATTATTACAAATGACATGATATGTGTATTGTGTCTATATATATATCTATTCCCGCATACATTTTAGATAGCATACATAAAATAATATTCATATAAATTAAGACCAATTGCCTTGAAAGTTAAAATCAAAGTTAGAGTATACATACGTAACGTAATACATTAATATAAAAACATAAGACTAATTGCCTCAAAGTCGGAGTCGAATGTTAGAGTCGGAGTCGGATCGGATGAGTCTGATTTTTTATGAGATCTGACTCCGACCCTACTCCGACTCGGAGTCGGATCGGATGAGTCGGATTTTTTATGAGATCTCGACTCGACCCTACTCCGACTCGAGTCGGACTTTTAAACGGAGTCGTATGCGGATTTTTTTTTCTCGTAGTCGACTCAGATTTTTTGACTTGGAACGAAACGGACCAGGTCGGATACGAGTGGATTGCCATCCCTACTCGGGTGACTCGATGACTAGGGATGGGCAAGGGTCGAGTCCGGGTCCGATCCACCCGACCCTAGATCCGCACCCTAAAGTTTTATGCGGACCCGGATCCCGACCCTAAGCGGTCCTGGGAAAATTGGACCCTGACCCGCACCCTTAGGGGTCCGTAGGGTCTAGGGTCCAGGCATGTTTCTTTATTTTTGCCAAATTTTCAACATTATTAATATTTCATGACCAAAAATGATCATCTAGAAAAAAAGACCCATAAATAAGAAAAATATAATCTACAATAATAATTATGTCTAGAGCAATTTATACTATTTAGGACAAAAAAAGGGGTTTAAGTTAGTAATTAAGTGGATTTAGAAACTCACTTAGAAATTAAGAAAATAACAAAAAAAGTAGAAAAATTTGCAAAAGGAAGTGCATCATTGAGTTAGCAAGGTAAAGTTAAAGTTCTTGTTATTTATCTTAATTATCTTCTTAATCACATACTAACGTTCTCTTTGTTTCCTCTTATCATTTTTTAATTTTTGGAGTGATTTGGGTATGTGGAAGTCCTAATAGGTTCCCAACCTTTAAATCACCCCACCTACAATAGTCAACTAATAATAGGGAGACTCTTAGGAAATATGTGCTTATGTGATTTTTTTAATCAAGTTGTTATTCATAACCAAAAACATGTTTTCATAAAAAATTCAAGTAAAGTTGTGCATAAACATCTCCATAAAAAGAAAATGTGATTTTGTAATTGTGGTCAGTTTTTTTTCGTAATTCAATTCGTTTTTTGTCTGTATTTTATAATTATTTTATAGGATGTAATATTTTTCCTATGAACTTCAAGATGTTTCCAGCAACTGGGCTTTAGAATTTCTAAAAAACGAATTTTTGTACAGTTAATTAAAAATCATACAACATTATTGTGCAAAACTGATTTTGTCCAGTACCACATAAACTTGTTCTTTCAATAAAATTTAAAATAAACTCATTTAGACAAAACTAAAAACATCAACTTTAAAGTAGAAATCAGTAACTTTCCAAAAACATAAAAATCATGTTCATATGAATTTTTTTATATCATTTTTACAAAAACGTTCATGCAAATAATTAAATTCCATAATACCGATTTTCTCTTCAATTGAGAAAATAAATAAAAAAGGGTCTTAAAAATGTCTAATTCAAGTGAAAATTTCCAGTCTAGTCTTTTAAAGTGTCTAGAATGTTCATACCAAAGTTCACTTCAAACCGAGTTCCGTGAGTTGGATTTCGAAGAACACATTGGATAAAGGTCCTGTTTTTGACTGCTTTTAGCATAAAATTCACCATAATTCAAGTTGTTACTTAAAGCTTGTGAAATTTTTACACAACATAAAGAACTCAATGCCCTATCCATAGGTATATGACATGCTCAATTTAACGCTTTGTATAGAAAGTTATGAATTTTACAAATCAGTACAAGAACAAAAGTGCAGTCTGGAAAATGAAATAAAATGATTAATTCAAGCTTCATAAAAAAATGTTTTCTTTTTATATGAACATGTTAATTTTTTTTTTGAAAGAGAAATTTCATTAAATGAAGGCCAAACGGCATCTACAATAAGTATTAAAGAAAAACAAGATATAATCACACAAGATCAAATCAATTCGTCTTCGAAGAAACTACGATGAACCGTATCGAGCAATACAAACTAACAACCCCCTTGTATTTGCTGAATCACGCAGCCTATTGATGGAGAAGTCTATCATTCTCGACATAGTTTGGGGAAGAAAATTCTTGATTTAACCATGTTGACTGCATCCGAATTTCCAATACTTTGATATTGATGGTCTTGAACTTCAACCAATAGGAACAATCTCTCATACCAATTTTTAAACTTCCACGTGGGAAGAGACTACAACTAAACTCCAAACTCCCATAAGAGGAGAGAAAGAACCCAAAAATTGGGTAGAAAACTCTCAAAAAGAGAGAGAATGGAATATTATTAATAACAAAAACAATAAAAACTAGAAGAAAAAAGAATAATTGGGGGCATACCACCATCGAAAGGATGATGGTAGCCACAAACTAGAAGAAAAAATTAGGGTTTTTTTGGAGGAAGAGGAGATATGAAAATGTTAATTAAAAGTCATGAAATTTTAAGTTTCTCTTAAAATAATTCATTTTTATTATGTAAAATAAAAATCAATAAAAATCATCAAAAAAATCAAAATCAAAGAGGTTAATTAATCTCTAATTTTCACAAGTGTACAAATAAGTATGAATTGTAAAGCCCATTCAAGAGAATGAAAATCAAGATTGAAGACTTGTATAGATCATAGAATTTGTACATATTGTTGTAATAATAGTTTTTTTTTTTTGTAAACAGTTATTACATCACTCATTAATGAAAAACATGGAGATGTTTATGCATAATTTTCATAAATAATTCCACAATTATTTTTAATAAAATGAGCAACCAATGTTATAAATTTTGCATATTGGGCCCAATATATCATAGTATATGAATTAAATGACTCAATCTCAATTAAAAGGAAAAATTGCAAATCTAACTAGCTTAAATTGTATGATGATCCATCTTACATTTTAAATTTGTTCTCCATCTTCAAATGGATCAATCATATAAATTGACATAATTAGATTGGTAATTATGATCTCCGAATTGATTTTAGTCCGTTTCACGTGTCTCACTTTAAATGGTCAAATTCCCATTAGCCAAACACAATCTCCAAATTGGATCTCAAATTTTTCATTTTTCTCAAAATGACTTAATAATCTTCAATTAAGATTATTCCTCATCCATCCAAAAACCTTCAATTAGGAAGTAAACCCCTTTACCCAAGACCTCTTGAAAATTATAAATGTGATCACTAACTAAGGTGGTTATTTCAATCCTTGATTAATCACTAATTAGGGCGATTAACTCAAACTTTTTATTTAATCACTAATTAGGGTGATTATCTCCAATCATTAGTTAATCGCTAATTAGGGTGATTAGCTCAAACTCTTCATTTAATCACTATTTAGAGTGATTATCTTAAACCTTGGTTAATCACTAATTAAGGTGATTAATTTAACCCTTTTCATTTAATCACTAACTAGGGTGATTATTTCCTAACCTTTATTTGAATCGCTAATTAAGGTGATTAATTTAACCTTTTATGTTTAATCACTAATTAGAGTGATTATCTTAAACCTTAATAATTGTTAATTAGGGAGATTACTTTTCTCATTTCAATCACTAATTAGAGTAATTATCTTAAAACTTGTATAATCACTAATTAGGGTGATTACTTCCTAACCTTCATTTTTAATCACTAATTAAGGTGATTATCTTGATCCTCCTTCATATTTAATCACTAATTAAAGTGATTATCTTAACCCCACTTCAATCACTAATTGGAGTGATTACCTTATTCCTAATAGATTTGTCTAATTCTAAAAGGTGAGTTATTCGTAATCTATTTGCCTCCCATTTTCTTCCCCAATGGAATTGGCCATTTAGGGTGAGACATAAGATCGAACTACGATGGTTTTGATCCATGAGTGGATTCCAATCCCGCAATGATTAGTACGTAGTGCAACTTCGATGCTCAAACCTACCATGTACAAATGATATATTGGCCCTCGAAAATAAAATATAAATGATTGATGTGTATATGTGCTAATTATGTGATTTTTCTTCCTTTTGAATAGTCATGATTACATTCAAATGGAAAATAACACATTTAGTAAGAGTCCAATCTGTAGAACGGAAGAGGAGACGAGTTCCAGATGTTCGCACCTCTTAACCTAAATCCCGAACCCTGTCTCATGGTATGAAAGACCAATTTTCAAAAGCCTTATCCATATGGAGTCCTCATCGTTTTAAATGATTCTCGAAATTGATTTTAAAACGATTTATTAAGTGAATCGTACCTATTCAGATATTAATAGGGTGGCGACTTCAAAGTTTTCTAAATCTATAGTCCAATGAGAGACTTTTATGGGATTCAGACTGTTGACTAAGACAGTAAAAAAGCGGGTACCACAACAGCATACTCATCATTTAGGGAAGATTCAAGTTGGAGATAAAATTTGTCTCGATAGCTTTCCAACGCTTTGAAAAAAGTTCAATTCCGACTAGAAACGAGTTACATATAGTCTTTTGAAAATGAGTTGACGGACTGATACGCACGCAGCCACATGGAAAATTATAGGTGTGGCTGGCCGTTCACAAGACACGCTGATTGATTTGATATTATTAAATCTAAATCCAAATGTAATATAGTCTCCCCTGAATCTTTCTAATTTAATCCGGTCCTATTTTTTTGTTATTATTCTTGACCGGTCAACAGTGGTTTCGAAGTTATCGGTGGCCCATGGGCGAACTACAAAAATGGGGCCCTACTTAATATGTAATATAAAATTTTTAAATTTTTAAAACATAATACTTATCAAGACTCAACGAGTATACTTTGTATGGTTGAGTTGCTGCAACCACCTGAAAAGGCTGTAACTTGTTCTATCTTTTATAAAAAAAAACATATTCCAACTTATTAAAAAACATAATACTTATAAAGTCATCAACTTATGCATAAGATAATTAGTTAATCACAGAATCACTCGACCCTCACTAATCTAAAATTAAAATGTTTTAACAACAATAATTATGTCGAATCTAAAATTAATCAACAATGATCTAAAATCAAATGATAATTATTCAAATTTTCAGAAACAAAATAAAATTATGATTGAAAAAATCTGATTATTACATAATTACAATGAAAAATTAAATTGTAGTGAAAACGGTGAAATTACCGGAACGTTTCGTATGATTGGTGGAATCTCCTTGGACAATTGAGCTCTTGAAGTAAAATACGACTTATGAATCAAAATTCCAAAGTAAAGATGAGAAAAATAACATAAGAAAGGTGAAAAATTAAGGTGTAATAGAGATGTGAAAAACAATGGAAGGAGGAGTATTTAAAGGTAAATTTGCAACTTTTAATCCCGTTGGTAATTGAACGTTTGAGAAGATATTCGGTCATGGAAGAAATCATCTTCTTCAAGCTGTTTGTATATCTCGCTGAAAAAATTGCAACTAAATTGGAGAATAAATCGGAAAAGATTGCAATTGAATTAGGAAAAAGGTGGAGAATTCTTATTAAAAAAAGAAAATAATGTGGAAGATTGAAATTTGAATAAGGAAGGAATTGAAACTGCTAAAATGAAGAAGGTGAAGATCTCGGCGCTATAATCTCGGCTCGTGTACGTGTTGAGCGTGCAATAGGTTTTTTTGTACTTTTTCTTCTTTCTCTAGCCTTTATTAAGTTGGGTTTGGATTTTTTGGGGCCCTAGGCACACGCCCCTCTCGCGGCCCAAATATGGCCTTCTTGGTCAAATCACATCAACAATAAATAATACCTTGAGTAAGGTAAAGAAAATTGCCTAATGTCACTTACATATACTCCTTCCGTTTCCTTTTAATTGCTACAATTTTATTTTGGGAAATCAAACTATCAACTTTGACCGACTATTTTGATTTTCTTATAAGTAAAAATATAGTCACATGTGGTCTTGTTAGATTCGTATCGATGTATAGATTCATCAAATTTTCATAATTTTTACTTAAAAGGAATAAAAGATGTTAAGAATTAAAAAACATCTTTAAAAAATTGAGCCCAAACAATGTAACAATTAAAAGGAAATAGAGGGAGTATATTTGCGATGTGTAATCTCATATCCGCCCCGACCAAGCTTTGATCCTAATTTAGTCCGGTCCAAACAGAGATAGATGGCCCAACCTTGACAACTTTTCCTACCCAAGCTGGGATGGATAGCAGGCCAATGTCTAACCTAGTACCATACTTCCTCCGTTTTTGAATAAGTGACACAGAGAGAAAGTGAGGGAATACCAAGGAGTTTAGACAGAGAAAGTTGTGACCACTTATATAACCAATCAAATTTGAGTTTTGGATAAAGTGAGTAGGTGAAACAATTAAATGATGGTAAAAATGTAATAAATGATAAGTATTTCTTACAACTTTGAGCTATGTGTCACTTATTGTTACATTTCCCTAAAAGAAAAACGTGTCACTTATTAAAAAAAGGGAAAAAGTATTTGCTAACCTCGCCTCAAGAATAACTTGAGGATTATTCCAAGTTTAAAGTCGTAAATACTTTTGTATGAAATTCTTTTTCAACTTTCGCCTCTTTGTATACTTATAGAAAATCAAATACTCCTACGGCAATACCACTCTCAAAGTCGGATTAATTTGGAATTAACTTAAAAGAAGTAACAGATTAAAGAATATGGCAAACCGCATCATACATAGTGGTGTCAAAACAGGTTCTCAAACGAGGTTACGGTATACCCACGGCGAACCGAGTCGGACCGGACAGTCGGGATTCCGATTGTCGGTGCCCCAGGTCATGATTGGTCGGGTTTTGTTCAACTGGGTCGAACACATTTGAATCATTGGATTCCCGGTGCCGGACAGTGTCCGAGCGTTCCATTTACAAGTGGATCCATTCCCGGGTATAATCGCCCGTTGACATTTTTTTTGCCGGGTTTGCGCAGGTCGTATTTAGTAATAGTAGCAACAATGCTAATAATAGCAATAACAATAACAAACATAACGATGTATATATGTATATGTTGTGACTATATGTGATAAAGTATAAACAAGAATGAGGGAGTGGAAGGGTGGTAAGCCCTTTCATCTTCCACCCACAGGTTATGGGTTTCGATTCTCATCAGGAGGTTTGGGGGGCTTTGGGGTAGGTTGTATTTAGGTTCCCTGTGTGAGAGGGTGTTAATGTAATTTATCTTACCAAACTTAAAAAAAAATATGATAAAGTATAAACAAACTATTTTATCAATATGTTTAAACATTTTAGTACTATATTGGTATCAAAATAATTGTAAACCCACTCTAATACTCTATTGGTTATAAATTAGTATAACGACTCTTTATATGTTATAATATTATAAAAAATGACAATCATATATCTATAACTACCGTTCATACGAGGTCTAAGTGATTATAATGAGGGTTCATATGTTGTACAATAATAAACATAACAACAATTTATATAAATGAGTACAGTTACTAAACTAAGACTTAGATTATTGGCTAATGGCTTATTGCATTTATGTGTTACTCCAACGGAGTATATAATTAAACAATATACATTAAAGTCACTAATGATCAATCTTCAAAAGATGAAGTCAAATCAACTTGTGTGAACATTCGGTTACAGGTTTATCTTATTAAAATCCCAATTTATTTGATTCTTTCTAAAATCCTAACTTGTTAAAAATCAAAATCAAGAAGTTAACTGTTAATAAGGTTAATCTACCATAAGCCAATAAGTTAATAAGTACTTACCACATAATAACTTGTTAATAAGTTAATAAGCACTTAGTCAGCTTACTCACTTAGAACTATCAACTCAGTAATTCACTAACTTATTAGTTGTTAATTGTTACTGAGTACAAAAATGCTAATTATAGATAATTGATAAAATGATAACATATTAGCGATATTACAAAGTTAACACAATAACAAGTATCAACAATAAGAGATAAGTCAAATTGTAAATGTAATTATTAAAACATTAAGTCCTAAATCCTAACATCGGGCCATCGGCAATAATCGAGTAACTATTATTGTGTTACATCTTACATGTTAGCATTAAATTAATCCTTAATCACCGCATGTAACATGTTTACATATTTCTAATTTGTAAAGTCAGAATAATAATTTCTTAAAAATCAATAATACTAATTTAATTTTGAAAGTTTATAATTTATATTAATTTCTAATAATACTACTAATTCTTAAAGTTACTACTAATAATATTAGAATTAAAAAATTAGAATACTCAAATCAAAATAATATCAAAATACAATACTAGTTTATTAGTAGTTTGGGCCATTGATTTTAGAAAGATGAAAATTCAATCATTGATCAAGTTAGCAATTCATGTGATTGGCCACTCTGAATTCTCATTGGTCAAAAAATAATGTCATGGATTATGAATTAAGACCATTGATTTGAAAAAGATCAAAATCCAACCATTGAATCCCTCTCTAACCCTAAATCCTCCCTCTTTCTTCACATCTCACAGGCCAGCCTCCATCTTCACCATCATCAATCCTCTTCCATCTCTCTCGTACATCTTCTATCTCCCCTGGTCTAACCACACCTTTCCTTTTAATTTGTTTCAATTAGTTTCAAAGTTTTTATTTTTCTTTCTCAATCTCATCTACCATACTTTTTAATTTTCTTCCATCTCTATTCTCTACCACCATATCATCCTCGTTAAGCCATATAACTCGATCAATTTTCCCGGTTATCTTCTCGTGAATATTCAGCTCGACTTCCAACCCATTTCAGTTTTTTAGTTTTACAATTCCAACAATGTCGCACGCGTATAAGGGATCGACCACATAAGGTATGAAAATCGCTGATATGTAGATAAATTTGGGGTCTAACAAGCTAAATCCTATTATTGTTTCTGTTTTATTTATACATACATTCAATTTTAGGATGGAAGTAGGTTACCATTCAAGGATAATTTTCAGTTAGTTTATTTTTTTTTGATAATTTTTGTTTGCATTTCATTTCATAACCATCTTAAAGATGTAAAGGTTACAAATTGACGGACTGCAATTTACACCCTTCCAAAGGAAATGAAATTGCAACTAAAAACTTACTGGATGAAATTAAACAACACACTTCATACCAAGACTAGGAAAAAGAATTGAAACCAAGCCACGCAGATCAGAAGGGATAGAGAGCCAATGCAGCTCTCACAGCCAATTTCCAGTTAGTTTATTATTTGTAATTCATATCTCGTATTCAAGTTTTCTTTCTGAGTTGAATGAAGTTATCTCCCTCACTTTTGATTTTGAGTTTATTATTTTTTTAATTATACTTTATCTTCTGTTGTTTTGAATATATCTGCTAATATATGATTTGAATCTTTTGATTTACTTTTTTTTTTTGTTATTGTTGACAGGGATAACTTCTGAAGGATGGTTGATGAAGATTGAGAAATCTGCTTGTTGATTTACTTTAAATTAACTTATTTTTTTCCTTTTTAAAGTCAAGAACAATTTTTTTTTTAATAATGAATGTATAAACTTTGCATTAATCTAGTTGTAATTTAGGTTTTTGAAGTCTAATTTGTTTGTATTGTTTAAAGAAGATATGGCAATCGAGGTTGTAACTAGTCGAACAAATTTATATGATTACTTTGTTATTTTTGAGTTTATTAATCAAAGTGAAAAATAATTGACTTGTGAATTCGAGTACAATTTGATCTAGATAATAATAAATTAGTTCGGATATAAAACAATTTTGGTTGAGTTAAGTTCGGTTTTTAATTAAAATTTGTCAAGTTCAACTTAATTTTTGTTCAATTCAGTTTTAGTAAAAATAATTTACAATAATTGAATTTTAATAATTTTGTGGGGTTTAGTCTTCGAAATTGGTTAGTTTGAAAAATTGGATCAAATAAGGCAGATCTTATTTTATCTAATTAACATGAATTACGCTTGAATTCGGGTCGATCATAAACAAATCGGGTTGAACATGATATTTACCGGGGTCTAGTCGGGTTTTGTGTTAATATCTGGATGGGTTACAATCGGGTTCGGGTTTGAATGCGAGGTTTGTGTGGTCAGGTCAGAATATGATATTGCCGGGTGCCGGTCAGGTCTGGATAATCTCGAGGTTAGGTTTCGGTCGGGTGCCGGGACTGACCCTCATAAGTCGAACCAAGGTTCAAGTCGGGTCAATATCGAGGTTGACCACGGCGGTGATACTGTTTCGACACCACTAAGCGTACATTGTTGGTTTTTCCTAAAAAGCGTAAAAATCGCAATCAATTTTAGGCTGGATCGAGCCATTGTATGAACAAGTTATAGGTTAGCACGCACATGTGGTTAAGCGACCATCCACGTCTCGTATAATTTTCTTTTGCGAGATATCATAAGGCGAAAAATGATAAAAAGAGAATCATAAACTCAAAATAAGTCTCATCTTCTCGGGTGAAAGAACACAGAAGGTGGACCACGTAACTTGGATGATTCTTCGGTGATCATACCAAAATTATGGCCACCGAAGTCAACGGAAGTCAAAGGGCCTCTCGCATCACCCATTTTGCCAACTCATCAAGCCATTTTCTTTTTCATTTCTTTTACTAAAATCAGAAATATTTATGATAAATACTTAAAATAATTATGTAAATTCCAAAAAATTAATAAGAAAATCCTAAAAATTTAATACTTTCATTTTTTCTGAAATTAATTATTTTGACAAAAAAAAAATTACCCATCTTTTTTTCTCTCTCCTCTTTTTCCCCCTGAACCACGATGAACTCCTTCCTTCCCTGCGTTCTCTCTCCACTCATCTCATCTCCTTCCTCGACCATTTTCGACCAATTAACTCCGCTTTTTTGTTACTCTAGTCTTCACGCATAAGTGAATCTTTTTATCGCAAACACCAAGGGTGGAAGTGTGCTTTTTAGGAAATCTCGATTTCGATCTTCTTTACATATCTAGGGTTTTGGTTTTGTTTTTGGGAAAAGTTCGATTTCAGTTGTCTTGAATTGTTTGATTTAGGTCTATACTCCATTTCGCTTGAACAAAACCCTCATCTTCTTCAGATTCAACAGGGCCTGACTGTTGGCTGTTTCAAATTTGGGGGGTTCTTGGGTGATGACCCAACTATGGGGATTTGGGTGATGACCCAACTATGGGGATTTGGGTGATGACCCAACTTTATGTATTCGGGTGATGACCCAACTATGGGGCTTTGGGTGATGACCCAACTATTATGTTCCAATAACAAAGAAAGATCAAACTATCATGTTGATCCAGCCAACTTAGATTGTGGATTGTAATCTGGATTCAAATGAACAATGATGTATAATCATGTTTCGAGGAAGAATTAAAATTTATACCAAACATTAGATAAAATTGCTAGTATTAATTTTGAAAAAACTGTCATGTTTGGGATCATAATATCATTAGTAACAATACGCGAGGGGGTAATTGGTTACTTCAAGGCTTAGGATGTCTAATGAAAGGCTACGACAAGAGTAAGAAAGGTGATCATACATCGGTTGGGTAAAAATATCATTT
The DNA here is from genome assembly GCA_947646795.1 of Beta lomatogona. Taxonomy (NCBI): domain Eukaryota; kingdom Viridiplantae; phylum Streptophyta; class Magnoliopsida; order Caryophyllales; family Amaranthaceae; genus Beta; species Beta lomatogona. Next base: position 76,382 of record CANSNZ010000593.1, on the reverse strand, counting down.
TATGTGGTTAATAATAATTCTGTCATATTTGTATTAAAGATATCATTTTATGTGGTTAATAATAATTCTAAATAACGTATAAATGGGCAAAAATAGATAATAAAAAAAATAATATAATGATCTAATAAAATCTTACGCTGCCCAGAACAAAATTACAAAAAAGGCCAAACACTGCTCGCCTTTGAAAGGATTCGATCCCGCGCCGCATAGATGCAAGTGGTTTTCATATCAGGGCTAGTGACCACGGAGACGGGGGTATCAGCACGACAAATGTTTGTCCCCAGTTGTTTATGTATTATGGTGCGCAAAAGAAAGTCAAAAATAAGATACGCGTATGATTACATTTGCTGCTAGGAAAACAGTTTTGACACAGAATATATGTTTAACTTAGAATGTAGGGTAGCTAAAACACGCTTTCTAATTTCTACTACGAAATAAAGATTAGTGTTTATCAAATACTACCTCTGTATTTTTTAAATAAGTTGCACCATTTGCTTTTTGGCACTATTCATCAACCAATTTTATTAAGTTATCTCGCACCATTATATAAGAAAAAAACATAGTCGAAGTGGGGTCTTGTTAGATTCGTCTCAATGCGAACATTCCAAATATCAATTTTTTTTAAATTTTTACTTGCATATTAACGTTTAAAGAAGTGTCTCGACAAATGTGAAAAACCAAAATGCAAAGGTAGTATAAAAACGCCGATAAATGACCCCATTTTACACATGATTGCCTTATTAAATTTGCTAGTAATTCAAAGTAGTGGTTAGAGGGTTTCATCATCCAACAAAATATGCCCATACGAGCATCGGAGGGCTACTTAAGAGACACCAATGGTGATTATTGGACGTTATCTCATTCTAAGTAGTGGTTAGAGGGTTTCGTCCCCGGTACCAAATACGCCCAAGATATAGAGCGTCGGGAGGGTTTATTGATCGATCGTTTGTCTCAATTTTTCTCTCCGAATAAATCATTTCAAGAAATACAATAACGTCATCCCTCATACCTTATCGGCTAATTATACCGGGGTGAGCCACTATGGTCCAGGGGTTTCATCCATACCGAGACGCAAGTGCCATAGTGTTGTGTAGAATGTCTTGTCTCCTATATATGAATCTATAGTAAATGTGTTGGTCGCTGTTATTTAACGACATGACCCAAAATATCTTAGGACATGGCCGTAAGGAAATCTACCTATTCTAAGCATAAAGTGTTGGGTCATGTGCTTAAATCGACCAATGCAATAATGTCGCGTATTCATTCCCAATTAAGAGACACCAATTGTGATTAGTGGACGTTATCTCATTCAAAGTAGTGGTTATAGGGTTTCGTCCCTTGTACCAAATATGCCCAAGATACGAGTGTCGGAGGGTTTATTGATCAATCGTTTATCTCAATTTTTCTCTCCGAATAAATCATTTCAAGAAATACAATAATGTCATCCCTCGTACCTACCATATCGGCTTACTATCCCATGGTGAGCCACTATGGTCCGAGGGATTCATCCATACCGAGACGCAAGAGCCATAGTGTTGTGTAGAATATCTTGTCTCCTATACATGAATCAATAGTCATTGTGTTGGTCGCTGTTATTTATAGACATGACCCTAAATATATTAGGACATGACCCTAAAGAAATCTTCCTATTCTAAGCCTAAAGTGTTGGGTCATGTGCTTAAATCGACCAATGCAATAATGCCGTGTATTCATTCCTAATTAAGAGACACCAATAGTGATTATTGGACGTTATCTCATTCAAAGTAGTGGTTAGAGGGTGTCGTCCCTTGTACCAAATATGCCCAGGAGACAGAGTGTCGGAGGGTTTGTTGATAGATCGTTTGTCACAATTTCTCTCTCCGAATAAATCATTTCAAGAAATACAATAACGTGATCCCTCGTACCACCATCGGCTTATTGTCCCATGGTGAGCCACTATGGTCCGGGGGTTTCATCCATACCGAGACGCAAGAGCCATAGTTTTGTGTTGAATGTCTTGTCTCCTATATATGAATCAATAGTAATTGTGTTGGTCGCATTGTTATTTAAAGATATGACCCAAAATATCTTAGGACATGACCCTAAGAAAATCTACCTATTCTAAGCATAAAGTGTTGGGTCATGTGCTTAAATCGACCAATGCAATAATGTTGTGTATTCATTCCAAATGAAGAAAAACCAATGGTGATTAGTGGACGTTATCTCATTCAAAGTAGTGGTTATAGGGTTTCTTCCCTTGTACCAAATATGCCCAAGATACGAGTGTCGGAGGGTTTATTGATAGATCGTTTGTCACAATTTTTCTCTCCGAATAAATCATTTCAAGAAATACAATAACGTAATCCCTCGTACCCCCATCGGCTTATTGTCCCATGGTCGGCCAATATGGTCCGGGGGTTTCATCCATACTTGAGACGCAAGAGCCATAGTTTTGTGTAGAATGTCTTGTCTCCTATATATGAATCAATAGTAATTGTGTTGGTCGTTGTTATTTAAAGATATGACCCAAAATATCTTAGGACATGACCCTAAGGAAATCTACCTATTCTAAGCATAAAGTGTTGGGTCAAGTGCTTAAATCGACCAATGCAATAATGTCGTGTATTCATTCCTAATTAAAAGACACCAATGGTGATTAGTGGACGTTATCTCATTCAAAGTAGTGGCTATAGGGTTTCGTCCCTCGTACCAAATATGCCCAAGATACAGAGTGTGGAGGATTTATTAATCGATCGTTTGTCTCAATTTTTCTCTCCTAATAAATCATTTCAAGAAATACTATAACGTCATCCTACGTACCTACCCCCGTCGGCTTATTATCCCACGGTGAGCCACTATGGTCGTAGGGTTTCATCCATACCAAGACGCAAGAGCCATAGTGTTGTGTAGAATGTCTCGTCTCCTATATATGAATCAATAGTCATTGTGTTGGTCGTTGTTATTTAAAGACATGACCCTAAATATATTAGGACATGACCCTAAGGAAATCTTCCTATTCTAAGCCTAAAGTGTTGGGTCATGTGCTTAAATCGACCAATGCAATAATGCCGTGTATTCATTCCTAATTAAGAGACACCAATGGTCATTATTGGACGTTATCTCATTTAAAGTAGTGGTTAGAGGGTGTCGTCCCTTGTACCAAATATGCCCGGGAAAACGAGTGTCGGAGGGTTTATTGATCGATCGTTTGTCAAAATTTTTCTCTCACGAATAAATCATTTCAAGAAATACAATAACGTCATCCCTCGTACCCCATCGGCTTATTATCCCATGGTGAGCCACTATGTTCCAGGGGTTTCATCCATACAGAGACGCAAAACCCATAGTGTTGTGTAGAATGTCTTGTCTCCTATACATGAATCAATAGTAATTGTGTTGGTCATTTTGTTATTTAAAGACATGACCCTAAATATATTATTACATGACTATAAGGAAATCTACCTATTCTAAGCATAAAGTGTTAGGTCATGTGCTTAAATCGACCAATGCAATAATGTCGTGTATTCATTCCTAATTAAGAGACACCAGCAATGGTGATTAGTGGACGTTATTTAAAGTAGTGGTTGTAGGGTTTCGTCCCTTGTACCAAATATGCCCAAGATACGAGTGTCGGAGGGTTTATTGATCGATCGTTTGTATCAATTTTTTTCTCTCCGAATAAATCATTTCAAGAAATACAATAACGTCATCCCTCGTACCTACCACTATCGGCTTACTATCCCATGGTGAGCCACTATGGTCCGGGGTTTCAACCATACCGAGACGCAAGAGCCATTGTGTTGTGTAGAATGTCTTGTCTCCTATATATGAATCAATAGTAATTTTGTTGGTCGTTGTTATTTAAAGACATGACCCTAAATATCTTAGGACATGACCCTAAGGAAATCTACCTATTCTAAGCATAAAGTGTTGGGCCATGTGCTTAAATCGACCAATGCGGTAATGTCGTGTATTCATTCCTAATTAAGAGACACCACCAATGGTGATTAGTGGACGTTATTTCATTCAAAGTAGTGGTTATAGGGTTTCGTCCCTTGTACCAAATATGCCCAAGATACGAGTGTCGGAGGGTTTATTGATCGATAGTTTGTCTCAATTTTTCTCTCCGAATAAATCATTTCAAGAAATACAATAACGTCATCCCTCGTACCTACCCTATCGACTTACTATCCCATGGTGAGCCACTATGATCCGGGGTTTCAACCATACCGAGACGCAAGAGCCATAGTGTTGTGTAGAATGTCTTGTCTCCTATATATGAATCAATAGTAATTGTGTTGGTAGTTGTTATTTAAAGATATGACCCTAAATATCTTAGGACATGACCCTAAGAAAATCTAAATTTTCTAAGCATAATGTGTTGGGTCATGTGCTTAAAGCGACCAATGCAATAATTTCGTGTATTCATTCCTAATTAAGAGGCACCAATGGCGATTATTGGACGTTATCTCATTCAAAGTAGTGGTAAGAGGGTTTCGTCCCTTGTGCTAAATATGCCCAAATATGCCTAAGAATCAAATCCCGGGTTTATTGATCGATCGTTTGTCTCAATTTTTCTCTCCGAATAAATCATTCCAAGAAATACAATAACGTCATCCCTCGTACCTACCCTATCGGCTTATTATCCCATGGTGGGCCACTATGTTACGGGGGTTTCATCCATACCGAGACGCAAGAACCATAGTGTTGTGTAGAATGTCTCTTGTCTCCTATACATGAATCAATAGTCATTGTGTTGGTAGTCATTACTCAAAAGACATGACCCTAAATCTCTTAGGACATGACCCTAAGGAAATCTACCTATTCTAAGCCTAAAGTGGTGGGTCATGTGCTTAAATCGACCAATGCAATAATGCCGTGTATTCATTCCTGATTAAGAGACACCAATGGTGATTATTGGACGTTATCTCATTCAAAGTAGTGGATAGAGGGTGTCGTCCCTTGTACCAAATATGCCCAGGAGACAGAGTGTCAGAGGGTTTATTGATCAATCGTTTGTCAAAAAATTTCTCTCCGAATAAATCATTTCAAGAAATACAATAACGTCATCCCTCGTACCCCATCGGCTTATTATCCCATGGTGAGCCACTATGTTCCACGGGTTTCATCCATACCGAGATGCAAAACCCATAGTGTTGTGTAGAATGTCTTGTCTCCTATACATGAATCAATAGTAATTGTGTTGGTCGCTGTTATTTAAAGACATGACCCTAAATATATTAGGACATGACTATAAGGAAATCTGCCTATTCTAAGCATAAAGTGTTGGGTCATGTGCTTAAATCGACCAATGCAATAATGTCGTGTATTCATTCCTAATTAAGAGACACCACCAATGGTGATTAGTGGATGTTATTTCATTCGAAGTAGTGGATATAGGGTTTCGTCCCTTGTACCAAATATGCCCAAGATACAGAGTGTCGGAGGGTTTATTGATCGATCGTTTGTCTCAATTTTTCTCTCCGAATAAATCATTTCAAGAAATACAATAACGTCATCCCTCGTACCTACCCTATTGGCTAATTATCCCATGGTGAGCCAGTATGGTCCTGGGGTATCATCCATACTGAGACGCAAGACCCATAGTGTTGTTTAGAATGTCTTGTCTCCTATATATGAATCAGTAGTAATTGTGTTGGTCGCTGTTATTTAAAGACATGACCCTAAATATATTAGGACATGACCCTAAGGAAATCTTCCTATTCTAAGCCTAAAGTATTGTTTCATGTGCTTAAATCAACCAATGCAATAATGTCGTGCATTCATTCCTAATTAAGAGACACCAATGGTGATTATTGGACGTTATCTCATTTAAAGTAGTGGTTAGAGGGTTTCCTTCCTTTTACCAAATATGCCCAAGATATAGAGCGTCGGAGGGTTTATTGATCGATCGTTTGTCTCAATTTTTCTCTCCGAATAAATCATTCCAGGAAATACAATAACGTCATCCCTCGTACCTACCCTATCGGCTTATTATCCCATGGTGAGCCACTATGTTCCGGGGGTTTCATCCATACCGAGACGCAAGAACAATAGTGTTGTGTAGAATGTCTTGTCTCCTATATATGAATCAATAGTCATTGTGTTGGTCGCTGTTATTTAAAGACATGACCCTGAATATCTTAGGACATGACCCTAAGAAAATCTACCAATTCAAAGCATAAAGTGTTGGGTCATGTGCTTAAATTGACCATTGCAATAATGTCGTGTATTCATTCCTAATTAAGAGACACCAAGGGTGATTATTGGACGTTATCTCATTGGTTAGAGGGTTTCGTCCCTTGTATCAAATATGCCCAAGATACAGAACGTTGGAGGGTTTATTGATCGATCGTTTGTCTCAATTTTTCTCTCCGAATAAATCATTTCAAGAAATACAATAACGTCATCCCTCGTACCTACCCTATCGGCTAATTATCCCACGGTGAGCCAGTATGGTCCGGGGGTATCATCCATACTGAGACGCAAGAGCCATAGTGTTGTGTAGAATGTCTTGTCTTCTATATATGTATCAATACTAATTGTGTTGGTCGCTGTTATTTAAAGACATGACCCTAAATATATTGGGACATGACCCTAAGGAAATCTTCCTATTCTAAGCCTAAAGTGTTGGGTCATGTGCTTAAATCGACCAATGCAATAATGTCGTGAATTCATTCCTAATTAAGAGACACCGATGGTGATTAGTGGACATTATCTCATTCAAAGTAGTGGTTATAGGGTTTCGTCCCTTGTACCAAATATGCCCAAGATACAGAGTGCCGGAGGGTTTATTGATCGATCGTTTGTCTCAATTTTTCTCTCCGAATAAATCATTTCAAGAAATACAATAACGTCATCCCTCGTACCTACCATATTGCCTTATTATCCCATGGTGAGCCACTATGGTCCGGGGGTTTCATCCATACCGAGACGCAATAGCCATAGTGTTGTGTAGAATGTCTTGTCTCCTATAAATGAATTAATAGTCATTGTGTTGGTCTCTGTTATTTAAAGACATGACCCTAAATATATTAGGACATGACCCTAAGGAAATTTTCCTATTCTAAGCCTAAAGTGTTGGGTCATGTGCTTAAATTGACCAATGCAATAATGCCGTGTATTCATTCCTAGTTAAGAGACACTAATGGTGATTTTTGGACGTTATCTCATTTAAAGTAGTGGTTAGAGGGTTTCGTTCCTTGTACGAAATATGCCCAAGATACAGAGCGACGGAGGGTTTATTGATCGATCGTTTGTCTTAATTTTTCGCTCTGAATAAATCATTTCAAGAAATACAATAACGTCATCCCTCGTACCTACCCTATTGTCTAATTATCCCATGGTGAGCCAGTATGGTCCTGGGGTATCATCCATACTGAGACGCAAGACCCATAGTGTTGTTTAGAATGTCTTGTCTCCTATATATGAATCAGTAGTAATTGTGTTGGTCGCTGTTATTTAAAGACATGACCCTAAATATATTAGGACATGACCCTAAGGAAATCTTCCTATTCTAAGCCTAAAGTGTTGTTTCATGTGCTTAAATCAACCAATGCAATAATGTCGTGCATTCATTCCTAATTAAGAGACACCAATGGTGATTATTGGACGTTATCTCATTTAAAGTAGTGGTTAGAGGGTTTCCTTCCTTTTACCAAATATGCCCAAGATATAGAGCGTCGGAGGGTTTATTGATCGATCGTTTGTCTCAATTTTTCTCTCCGAATAAATCATTCCAGGAAATACAATAACGTCATCCCTCGTACCTACCCTATCGGCTTATTATCCCATGGTGAGCCACTATGTTCCGGGGGTTTCATCCATACCGAGACGCAAGAACAATAGTGTTGTGTAGAATGTCTTGTCTCCTATATATGAATCAATAGTCATTGTGTTGGTCGCTGTTATTTAAAGACATGACCCTGAATATCTTAGGACATGACCCTAAGAAAATCTACCAATTCAAAGCATAAAGTGTTGGGTCATGTGCTTAAATTGACCATTGCAATAATGTCGTGTATTCATTCCTAATCAAGAGACACCAAGGGTGATTATTGGACGTTATCTCATTGGTTAGAGGGTTTCGTCCCTTGTACCAAATATGCCCAAGATACAAAGTGTCGAAGGGTTTATTGATCGATCGTTTGTCTCAATTTTTCTCTCCGAATAAATCATTTCAAGAAATACAATAACGTCATCCCTCGTACCTACCCTGTTGGCTTATTACTCCATGGGGAGCCACTATGGTCCTGGGGTTTCAACCATACCGAGACGCAAGAGCCATTGTGTTGTGTAGAATGTCTCGTCTCCTATATATGAATCAATAGTAATTGTGTTGGTCGCTGTTATTTAAAGACATGACCCTAAATATCTTAGGACATGACCCTAAGGAAATCGACCTATTCTTAGCCTAAAGTGTTGGGTCATGTGCTTAAATTGACCAATGCAATAATGTCGTGTATTCATTCCTAATTAAGAGACACCAATGGTGATTATTGGACGTTATCTCATTCAAAGTAGTGGTTAGAGGGTTTCGTCCCTTATACCAAATACGCCCAAGATAGAGAGCGTGAGAGGGTTTATTGAGCGATTGTTTGTCTCAATATTCCTCTTCGAATAAATCATTTCAAGAAATACAATAACGTCATCCCTCATACCTTATCGGCTAATTATCCCATGGTGAGCCACTATGGTCCGGGGGTTTCATCCATACCGAGACGCAAGAGCCATAGTGTTGTGTAGAATGTCTTGTCTCTATATATGTATCAATAGTAATTGTGTTGGTCGCTGTTATTTAAAGACATGACCCAAAATATCTTAGGACCTGACCCTAAGGAAATCTACATATTCTAAGCATAAAGTGTTGGGTCATGTGCTTAAATCGACCAATGCAATACTGTCGTGTATTCATTCCTAATTAAGAGACACCAATGGTGATTAGTGGACGTTATCTCATTCAAAGTAGTGGTTATAGGGTTTCGTCCCTTTTACCAAATATACCCAAGATAAAGAGTGCCGGAGGGTTTATTGATCGATCGTTTGTCTCAATTTTTCTCTCCGAGTAAATCATTTCAAGAAATACAATAACGTCATCCCTCGTACCTACCCTATCAACTTATTATCCCATTGTGAGCCACTATGGTCCGGGGGTTTCATCCATACCGAGACGCAAGAGCCATAGTGTTGTGTAGAATTTCTTGTCTCCTATATATGAATCAATAGTAATTGTGTTAGTCGCTGTTATTTAAAGACATGACCCTAAATATCTTAGGACATGACCCTTTGGAAATCTACCTATTCTAAGCATAAAGTGTTGGCTTACCACGGGATAACAAGCCGATAAGGTACGAGGAATGACGTTATTGTATTTCTTGGAATGATTTATTCGGAGATAACAATTGAGACAAATGATCAATAAACTCTCCGACTCTCTGCATTTTGGGCATATTTGGTTGGATGAAACCCTCTACCCACTACTTTGAATGAGATAACGTCCCATAATCACCATTGGTGTCTCTTAATTAGGAATGAATCACGACATTATTGCATTGGTGGATTTAAGCACATGACCCAACACTTTAGGCTTAGAACACCGTACGACTTAATGTGGAAATCAAACAATAGGTAGATTTCTTTAGGGTCATGTCCTAAGATATTTAGGGTCATGTCTTTAAATATTAGCGACCAACACAATGACTATTGATTTATATATAGGAGACAAGACATTCTACATAATACAATGGCTCTTGTGTCTCGGTATGGATGAAACCCCCGGACCATAGTGGCTCACCATGGGATAATAAGCCGATAAGGTACGAGGGATGACGTTATTGTATTTCTTGGAATGATTTATTCGGAGAGAACAATTGAGACAAACGATCAATAAATCCTCCGACGCTCTGTATCTTGGGCATATTTGGTTGGATGGAACCCATTACCAACTACGTTGAATGAGATAACATCCAATAATCACTTGGGGCTCATGTCTTTAAATAATAGCGACCAACACAATGACTATTGATTCATATATAGGAGACAAGATATTCTACACAACACAATGGCTCTTGCGTCTTGGTATGGATGAAACCCCCCGACAATAGTGGCTCAGCATGGGATAATAAGCCTATAAGATACGAGGGATGACGTTATTGTATTTCTTGGAATGATTTATTCGTAAATATAAAGGAAATATAAGGTACAATAAGCCGATAAGGTACGAGGAATGACGTAATTTTCAATACATATAGGAAAGGGCACGTCCTAAGATTTTTCGGGACATTTCCTAAAATAAATGCGATCCTCAAAATCAACCAAATAAATTACTATTGATTCATAGGATGCAAGAAACTCTACACAAAACCATGGATCTGACTGCATAGGTTTTTATGTGAACTACTGAACTAATTCATGCCAGCCACATACGATTGGAAATTAACTAAAATAATTGCCATGCGCGAAAACGTCCACCCATGTCGTAACACCCATGTTGAAAAACTATTAACACATATGACAAAAAAAGACACCCTTCTCAATACGATGGATTGCTTCCGTCTTAGTATTTTAGGACTTCACCAAGGAAGTCTTAGGACCCGACCTAACACATGATTATCCGGAGACTAAACCAATCTCTCGAGACAAATGAACCAAACAGACTATATTTTGCGTAAAAGTGAGACCATTATTGTCGTTTATGGGAAGTGTAAATTAAATTTGATATGAACGAAACATATGAAAAACTTAAACAAATCCACGAGTATAAATATAGTCATTCATATGTTAAATCCACGAGTAATTAAACAGACATACATAGTCAATCTTATGTTCTTAATTAATTAAATAGACATACAATGTAGACCAATCCACGATAACACTAAATTTGTTACTACTTACTACGTATCACATCAAATAGGCTATTGGCCAGGATCCGAGGGAAGTTCTTGGGCCCCTGACGAAGCTATTATTGTCGATCAAGCGTGGCAAACCTTTAGGTCGTCTTCCAAACATCCATGTGTACTTGTTGAACAGACGTACATTCTCCACTCTCTTCCCGAAAAAAATCGGCCCATATTTGCCCGATTTTGCCAATGCTATCCGATCGGGAGACGGTGACCTCTCGTACTAAAAACGTGGTTTTGACCCTAACCGAGGTAATTGTGAAGCGTATTATATGGCTTGCCATGTTCATGGAAGGTTTCTGATACAGGAAGAGCGGTTATAAGAATACAAGAAAATAAAAACAAACGTTGGTCAATGGTAAAGAGGAAGTTTCTTACATTTCCAGTTACGAAGATTGGAGAGTCAATAGGCCTTTGAAGATCCAAAGGGCTTTGGTTGCCATCCATCGGTTCCCCCCCAATCCGAATTCGCAATCTGTCAGGGGCGTAATTCACCCAATCAGCGTATCTTTGGAACGCAATGTTGAGCGGAAGGTTTTCGAACATAGTCATCGTTATACCGGGATCCCACTCACTAAACTCATAATTGTGATAACAATCGTAGTAGCATCTTGGGGGACTTGGTAACCAGTTGTGAAGTTCGCAGTTGTAAGGTCTACAAGTCGTGGTTGTAGCCCACGTACTCTAGCCGTACTCCTCACACGCTTAGAAGACCATGGTTGCACTTGCAGTCGACGTACTCTACCCATATTTCTCACACGCTTATCTTTGAAGAAGTTGGTTTTTACGTTGAAGAAGATGAACAAATGAAGATGTTTTTTAGTAATTTTGAGGGGAACAACTGAAGATGTTTGTTGACAGTCACACTTGCCTCCCACAGTTCCTTTCCTCTCTCTTTCTTATAAAAAAAATTCAAACGCTGTAATGCAAAATTAAATGAACTTCAAACTTAGGTAGTTTACATGGCAGTTTTAACAAAATCCAAACTTATAAACAAAAGAGTATTCAATGAAAAACACTAATGCAAGAGGACATCCGGACATTTGCTACACCTAGCAACCACTAATAGAGTATTAAAAAAACATTAAAAGGACACTTCCTAAGATTTCCTGGGATATCTCCTACATTTCCATGTTATCAACAAATTGACGCCGCATTAAGAATATATATATATATATGTGTATGTATATATATATATATATATATATATATATATATATATATATATATAGTAGTACTATGTTGGTTCGAGAGACTGCTATAAGTGTACATGCATCCTCGGTGATGGTGCGAGGGGGTAATTGGTTTCTTCAAGGCTTAGGATGTCTAATGAAAGGCTACGACAAGAGTAAGAAAGGTGATCATACATCGGTTGGGTGTTTCGAGTAATCTTGTGTTAGGTCATGTCCTAAGCCTGACATGCTTAGGACATGGCCTAGATTAGTGTACTAAGCAATGGGCGTTCGTTCATGGGAGGGAACACCGATGGCGACACGGTATTAGTGGTTAATTGTTGTGGCTACCTCTCCCCCAAGTTGTCCTATCCCGGGCAAGCCACCCAGGTTCATGTACACATAGAAGCTAGAACGGTATCCCCACTATGTGTGTGTGTGTGTGTATATATATATATATATCGTAGTACTATGTTGGTTCGAGAGACTGCTATAAGTGTATATGCATCCTCGGTGATGGTGCGAGGGGGTAATTGGTTTCTTCAAGGCTTTAGGATGTCTAATGAAAGGCTACAACAAGAGTAAGAAACGTGATCATACATATATTGGGTGTTTCGAGCAATCTTGTGTTAGGTCATGTCCTAAGCCTGACATGCTCAGGATATGGCCTAGATTAGTGTCCTAAGCAATGGGCGTTCGTTCATGGGAGGGAACAGATGGCGACACGGTATTAGTGGTTAATTGTTATGGCTACCTCTTCCCCAAGTTGTCCCATCCCGGGCAAGCCACCCAGGTTCATGTACACATAGAAGCTAGAACGGTATCCCCACTATGTACAGATATACATATACATATATATATATATATATATATATATATATATATATATATATATATATATATATATATATATATATATAGTAGTACTATGTTGGTTCGCGAGACTATTATAAGTGTATCTGCATCCTCGGTGATGGTGCGAGGGGGTAATTGGTTTCTTCAAGGCTTAGGATGTCTAATGAAAGGCTACGACAAGAGTAAGAAACGTGATCATACATCGGTTGGGTGTTTCGAGCAATCTTGTGTTAAGTCATGTCCTAAGCCTGACATACTTAGGACATGGCCTAGATTAGTGTCCTAAGCAATGGGCGTTCGTTCATGGGAGGGAACACCGATGGCGACACGGTATTAGTGGTTAATTGTTGTGGTTACCTCTCCCCCAAGTTGTCCTAACCCGGGCAAGCCACCCAGGTTCATGTACACATAGAAGCTAGAACGGTATCCCCACTATGTGTGTGTGTATATATATATATATATATATATATATATATATATATATATATATATATATATATATATATATGTAGTATATAGTAGTACTATGTTGGTTCGAGAGATCGCTATAAGTGTATTTGCATCCTCGGTGATGGTGTGAGGGTAATTGGTTTCTTGAGGCTTAGGATGTCTAATGAAAGGCTACGACAAGCGTAAGAAAGGTGATCATACATCGGTTGGGTGTTTCGAGCCATCTTGTGTTAGGTCATGTCCTAAACCTGACATGCTTAGGACATGGCCTAGATTAGTGTCCTAAGCAATGGGCGTTCGTTCATGGGAGGGAACACCGATGGCGACACGGTATTAGTGGTTAATTGTTGTGGCTACCTCTCCCCCATGTTGTCCCATCACGGGCAAGCCACCCAGGTTCATGTACACATAAAAGCTAGAACGGTATCCCCACTATGTATATATATATATATATATATATATATATAGTAGTACTATGTTGGTTCGAGAGACTGCTATAAGTGTATCTGCATCCTCGGTGATGGTGCGAGCGGGTAATTGGTTTCTTCAAGGCTTAGGATGTCTAATGAAAGGCTAGGACAAGAGTAAGAAAGGTGATCATACATCGGTTTGGTGTTTCAAGCAATCTTGTGTTAGGTCATGTCCTAAGCCTGACATGCTTAGGACATGCCCTAGATTAGTGTCCTAAGCAATGGGCGTTCGTTCATGGGAGGGAACACCGATGGCGACACGGTATTAGTGGTTAATTGTTGTGGCTACCTCTCCCCCAAGTTGTCCCATCCCGGGCAAGCCACCCAGGTTCATGTACACATAGAAGCTAGAACGGTATCCCCACTATGTGTATATATATATATATATATATATTTTTATATATATTATCAATGCTACTACATATATACATAAAACTTTTCCATGTTATCAACAAATTGACGCCGCATTAATAATATATATATATATATATATATATATATATATATATATATATATATATATATATATATATATATATATATATATATATATATATATATATATATATAGTACTATGTTGGTTCGAGAGACTACTAAGTGTATCTGCATCCTCGGTGATAGTGCGAGGGGGTAATTGGTTTCTTCAAGGCTTAGGATGTCTAATGAAAGGCTACGACAAGAGTAAGAAAGGTGATCATACATCGGTTGGGTGTTTCGAGCAATCTTGTGTTAGGTCATGTCCTAAACCTGACATGCCTAGGACATGGCCTAGATTAGTGTCCTAAGCAATGGGCGTTCGTTCATGGGAGGGAACACCGATGGCGACACGGTATTAGTGGTTAATTGTTGTGGCTACCTCTCCCCCATGTTGTCCCATCACGGGCAAGCCACCCAGGTTCATGTACACATAAAAGCTAGAACGGTATCCCCACTATGTATATATATATATATATATATATATATATATATATATATATATATATATATATATATATATATATATATATATATAGTAGTACTTTGTTGGTTCGAGAGACTGCTATAAGTGTATCTGCATCCTCGGTGATGGTGCGAGCGGGTAATTGGTTTCTTCAAGGCTTAGGATGTCTAATGAAAGGCTAGGACAAGAGTAAGAAAGGTGATCATACATCGGTTTGGTGTTTCAAGCAATCTTGTGTTAGGTCATGTCCTAAGCCCGACATGCTTAGGACATGCCCTAGATTAGTGTCCTAAGCAATGGGCGTTCGTTCATGGGAGGGAACACCGATGGCGACACGGTATTAGTGGTTAATTGTTGTGGCTACCTCTCCCCCAAGTTGTCCCATCCTCGGCAAGCCACCCAGGGTTCATGTACACATAGAAGCTAGAACGGTATCCCAACTATGTATATAAATATATATATTTATATATATTATCAATACTACTACATATATACATAAAACTTTTCCATGTTATCAACAAATTGACGCCGCATTAATAATATATATATATATATATATATATATATATATATATATATATATATATATATATATATATATATATATATATATCGTGTGTGTGTGTGTGTGTGTGTGTGTAGTAGTACTATGTTGGTTCGAGAGATCGTTATAAGTGTATCGGCATCCTCGGTGATGGTGCAATGGGGTAATTGGTTTCTTCAAGGCTTAGGATGTCTAATGAAAGGCTACGACAAGAGTAAGAAAGGTGATCATACATCGGTTGGGTGTTTCGAGCAATCTTGTGTTAGGTCATGTCCTAAGCCTTGGCATGCTTAGGACATGGCCTAGATTAGTGTCCTAAGCAATGGGCGTTCGTTCATGGGAGGAACAGATGGCGACACGGTATTAGACACCGCATTAATAATATATACATATATATATATATATATATATATATATATATATATATATATATATATATATATATATATATATATATATATATATATATATATATATATATATATATATATATATATATATATATATATATAAAGCATACTATGTTGGTTCGAGAGAGCTATAAGTGTATCTGCGTCCTCGGTGATGGTGCGAGGGGGCAATTGGTTTCTTCAAGGCTTAGGATGTCTTATGAAAGGCTACGACAAGAGTAAGAAAGGTGATCATACATCGGTTGGGTGTTTCGAGCAATCTTGTGTTAGGTCATGTCCTAAACCTGACATGCTTAGGACATGGCCTAGATTAGTGTCCTAAGCAATGGGCGTTCGTTCATGGGAGGGAACACCGATGGTGACACGGTATTAGTGGTTAATTGTTGTGGCTACCTCTCCCCCAAGTTGTCCCATCCCGGGCTAGCCACCCAGGTTCATGTACACATAGAAGCTAGAACGGTATCCCAACTATGTATATAAATATATATATTTATATATATTATCAATACTACTACATATATACATAAAACTTTTCCATGTTATCAACAAATTGACGCCGCATTAATAATATATATATATATATATATATATATATATATATATATATATATATATATGTGTGTAGTAGTACTATGTTGGTTCGAGAGACCGCTATAAGTGTAT
>CANSNZ010000593.1:0-55000 GCA_947646795.1 Beta lomatogona | reverse complement strand
GTGACCTAAAATATATGGCATGGCATGAAGGTTGGGGCATGCCCTAATTACTAACATTCTGGTTATGTCCTAGAAATCGACCAAGTGCTAAAGGTTGGGTTTTCACCTAAAATATTTGGCAGGACATAAAGTTTGGGGTCATGTCCTGATTTTTTTCTTTCTTATTCTGTAGGAGAAATCTCATATCAGTTTGTCGCCGATAACATATCTCGAGCTACAATCCAAAATTTCTGGTGAAAAAATCCTAGTCGAGGTGGAGGTCAACGTTGCCGGCGCAAGGGTTTGATTCCGGGCATATAGGGATACGGGAAGGAAATGGCATACTACAAAACGACGCAGAGAAATCTACTTCCACGAATATCAGTCATTCGTCGCCGGCCGATTATCAGTCATCATCGCTGACCTAGCATCATTCATCGACGCCGGCACAAAGCTAAGAAATTATTTCCATGGGGGATAGGAGAATTCACAATTGCCAAAGAGGAACCGCAGGACGTCGAAGGAAGAAGAGAGAAAATTCCCAAAAGTTTTAAAAAAAAAAAATTCCAGCAAAATAATTTTTCGGAATAATTTTTTTTTCAGAATTTTTTTTGGTATTTTTTTTATTATTTTTGGTATTTTTTGGGATTATCAGAAATGAATTTAAGGTATTTTCATAAATATTATAAATGTTTTTGAGGAAAAGAAAATACAAGTAGACCATGTTGAATGTGTAGCTCATATTCATTCTGACCCCACATTTTCAGTGATCATATTTTCAATATGATCACCTTAGAATTTTCGACAAAACTTAGTGAAAAAAAACCCTGAAGGGCTTCAATATTTACACCGACTCTAAACACTACTAGACTCCAATAACAATTAACAAAGCAGCTTTTTTATACACCTTCTCCTACAGAATGAAAGAGCCCCACGTACAACGAAACCCATACTAGAGAATTACACAAGTCCCAGAAAATTTCACTTCCCTCGTATTCACATCGAAAAAAAAAAAGAGCAAATTCTCATTTTGAAAACCAACCAACTTCTCACTTAGAAAACCTAACAAGACTCTAGTTCCAACCCTTTTTATTTAGTCAACCTACTTACATGGGATTTTTCTTTACTTACAAAAAAAGGAACTCCCTTTCAACTGCATATTTACATTGCAAAATGACAACTCTTCATCTCTTTGCTCTGAGAAATTACCAAAATTCTTCTCATGCTATCTTCTCCCTCCCTAATATGTTATATTGCCTTAAAGCTTCTGTTTGATCACTATATGTACTCTTTTTGTTTTTATTCTTTTCTCGAGGTGATGGTTTTAAGCCAAGGCAGGGATGCTGCAGTTCCTGCGGTCCCTGTCGAGGCAATCAAACCCTTCAACTCTCATTGCCGGATTGCTCCCAAAATTCGCCCTTACACATCCCACTTTCCTTGCAGAAGAGTTGGGTGAGGATGCAGACCCTGATGCAGCAGCCTGTATCGGCGATGATGGCTTTGATGAAAATGGAGGAATTAATTGTTTTTCCTCCCTGAATCGTGCGTCTTGAATTAATGGGTTAGAGACTCTACTCGGGGGTGACCCGCAGAAAAACGGGGGTGACGAAGCTACTTGTGTGTTGGTCCTCTCAGCACCATGAACACCCTGTCAAAACAAACATTTTATGCCTGTTAGAACCCCCTTCTACCAATTCATATGAGCAATAACTACTATTTAAAAAATTCATTTTCACAACACTTTGTTGCAGGTTTTAATTGGACAACGATAGAACGTGCAGGGTAAATTTAAAAGTCAAACACGAATCAATACAGAACAAAGTCGTAATTTTTGACACAAAAAGAATAAAGAAAAGAAAGCACTTCCCATAGTAGAACTATAGTATTATTAACAGATTAAAGGCCCCCCTCCACCTTGTCTTATACCATTTCAAAATTGAAATAAATATTAATCATCCAAGTTGCACTAACAAATGACAAGTTGGGTTGACCATACGAAGATTGCCGTTTGGCTAATTTAAAACTAGTATTACAACAAACTCAGATCTCTCCCCCCCCCTTTCAATATTGGGATTTTCTCAACCCACCACATCAACCACACAAAACACATCATTCAATCAAAGACTTATCCTCAAAAAGGTGCCCAAAACAAGGATAAAAATAAGCAAACAAATCAGATCGACTTCCTTGTATTTCACATCAACTTCTTAATAATTGTATAAAAAAAAAATTCCCCTTCTTTTCTTAAGTCACGCACCACATATAAGGTTGAACTTTCACCGCTGATTACTCCCATTACAAGTCGATCAACTTGTAAGAAAAGGCGCGCATAATATTTTCAATTACTCCCAATATAAAATGAAAGCATAATCTTAAATATAATGCTATCGTTTTTAATTATTTTTACCTATAACAAATTTTCGACTAGCATACGTGCCTTATATTTAGAAACAAAACAAGTAAATCAGTAGCAGAGATTATTAGTATAATTAGTAGTAGTATTATACCTTACTGAGGATGATATCCAACAGCTCAGATCCAGCTCTGGAATCAGATATATCAGAATGATGCCTGTAAAACATAAATCAATTAATCCAAGTTAAATCAAGAAAAATAAACCATAGATTAAAAAAATTCAAATTAATTTTTTCAAAAACAGAAGCTATACCCAAAGTGCCAGCGCATAGGTCTAGAAGCGTCGTTAGTGGGAGCGACACGGCGAGGTTTAGGGCACACAACGGAGCCTTTACGACCACCAGAAACGGAAACGAAACTCCGCGTTTCTTCACAAGACACGACACCGTTTTGCTGGATCCCACAGTAATTCATCCTTCAGATCGATTCTCTATTTGGATTTCTCGATCGATTTCTCTGACTATCTCTTGATTAGTGTATGTATTTACGCTGTATTTACACGAAACTTGAAACAGAACTATCAACAAGAAAACGCCTGCACAAAAATGAAAAGTTTCTGGTGTTAATTACAAACAGAAAGTAAAGATTTCTGGAGAAAAAAAGTACAGAAACTTAGGCGTTAAAGACGAGATCTCTCAAATCAATTTTTTTTTTTGAAATTCAAAGCTTTTCAAAGTAAGATTGGAGTTCAAATCTCGAAATTCGTGATACTAATTTTAACGACGAAACAAATCAAATCGAAGATTTTCAGCAAATGAAATCTCAATTGTTTAAGTTCGCGTCCAAACTACATCTTAAATCCGTCAAATCGAAAATCAAAAAACGAAAAAAAAAATCTGCAAAATTAGGGTGTGAAAAGAAAAATCAATTCGATCAAATAAGTAATACATCAGAAGCAAGATTCGAGTTTAAATCAAGACAAAAAAAATGAAAATGAAGGAACGAATGTTGTAGGAGAAGGAAAAAATTGAGGAGAGAGAAAAAAAGGTACCTGAAAATGGCAGTTAGGAGCTCCAGCTAGTGAGGAACGACGATTGAAGAAAAAAAGACATGAAAAAAGGCCAATGAAGTAGGCGAGAAAGAAAGAAGAGGGGAAAGTGGGAGGTAGATGAGATTATATAGATATGAATATGAGGGAGACAAAGGAAAATAAAATAAAAGCGAAGAAGAGAAAAAGAAAAAAAAAAAGGTGAATTATTGGTATTGATTAATTAGCCTATCAGGAATCAATAAAAGAGGAAAGTGAAAGAAAGAGGGAGAGAAAAGAGGACGGAGCTGCAATCCCACCTGCAAGCCTTGGGAGTTGCAATTTTGTTTATTAATTTTCTCTCTTATTACAAAGAAAAAAGTTGTGATGGGGTTTGAATTCTTTAGCTAATCATGAATTTTCATGAAAATCACTTAATTCTTTATTTATGGGGTTGTCAAGTCTTGGGAGTTGCAAATTTTATTTATTAATTTTCTCTCTCTTATTACAAAGAGAAAAGGTGCAATTTTTAATTGAAAATATGTTGGTAGTATTTGTTTGGGTTTTAAAAGATTGAGGAGATTTTTTTTGTATGTGTGACTGTTTTTAAAATGATTCACGCTGGCGGTGCCTTACCACACCGAATGACAGGCGGTACCCAACCGTTAGTCACTTTATTTGATTTGTTTTTTGGAGATTTTTTTTTCACGGTTTGTTGGGGTTTGTACGAGTGAAGCCCAAACCGGTAATTTTGGCTTTTTTTTTTTTTTCTTTAAAGTGTACGATGTTTTTTAGGGGGAGTAACTCTTTGAGGTACTTAGGGCTCATTCTATTGAATATATTTTGACTGAAATTAAATTAAATTAATTAAATTAAATTAATTAAATTAACTGAACTGAAATTAAATTAAATTAAATTAATTGAAATTAACTGAAATGAGAAAAACTGAACTGAATTGTATATATTTAATTTTCTAAAATAATAATTATCGATAATAATCAATAAGTATTAACATAATAATAATAATAATATATTATTATTATTATTATTATTATTGTTATTATTTATTATTATTATTATTATTATTATTATTATTATTATTATTGTTATTATTTATTATTATTATTATTTATTATTTATTATTTATTATTTATTTTTCTTATTATTTATTATTATTATTATTTATTATTATTATTATATCATTATTATTTTTTTATTGTTTATTATTTATTATTATTATTAATATTATTATAAATATTATTTTATTATTATTATTATAATTATTATTATTTTTTATTTTTTATTTTTTATTTTTTATTTTTTATTTATTATTTACTATTATTATTATTTTTTTATTTATTATTATTATTATTATTATTAATTATTATTATTTATTTATAATTATTTTTATTATTATTTATTATTTATTATTTATTATTTATTTATTATTTATTATTTATGATTTATTATTATTATTATTATTATTATTTATGATTTATTATTGTTATTATTATTTATTTATTTTTTATTATAATAATTATTATTATTTTTTAATTATTATTTATTATTTCCTAGACCTTTTAAAAGTTGGAATACTCAGCACTGTTCATATGAACAGTGATCTGAGTCTAAAACACCCGCAATTCACTGTAGCTAAGGCTTACAAAATAACGACCCTTCATCTGCTTTCATCTCAGCCACATATTCTTTCCTTTTTCTCGTCATCTACAAAATGCGATTTATGGGTTAGATGGGCAAATCTGAGCCTTCCATCACAGCTGCATCTCTACCGCCCGATTTACTTCTTCTCCCTTCTCCTTTCGCTGCACACGTATCTCACTCACTCACTCCCTCTCTCTCATCTTTTCCGGATCTAGAAAATTTAGGGTTTCGGCTATGGCAGAGCACGCATAAATCGAAGGCCGAATCAACGCTTGAGAAGATCGCCCAGAAAAATCACCAATGAGACTCATCTTCCAATTCCGATTCCAAATTCGTCAGGCCAGTTAATAGCTCCTCTCCAAAACATCGTCGTTCGTTTCCATTTTTTCTTCAGATTTAGATTATTTCGACAATTTTTCCATATGCTTTTAAGCTCACTCCTCTGCTGTTTTCTTAAACCTTCCAACAGATCGCACAAATTATGTATTGCAAGCTCCTTTCTCTAAGCAAGAGGTTAGGTTTTTTCTCTTTAAATCTCCTTTTTTTTCATGCAGGGATTGAAATTAACACATCGATTTTATATTTGTTAAAATTTTAGGTAGAATATGTAACTCTACTTTCTTATTTTTCCTTACAGCTATTGTAATTATGGTAATTGTGTTGGGTTGGTCTTTCTTTTATAATTTTAGGTTATTGAATTTTTTGGAGAATTTTCAATTCTACATGGTAATTTGAGTGCTTTTGATTGAATCTTAGCCTTTTTGTTTGCACCATAGGCTCTTTTCGATTTGCTTGCATCTCCTTTCATTTTTCGAAATAATTACCATGTAATTTAAGTGTTTTTCAATTATACATGGTACTGCTAAGGAGGACGAGGTAGAGGACGGTCAAGATCAGAACAGAATTGGCTGAAGTGCAAAGAATGCATCGCATAGATTTACCAGTAGTGAAAAAAACATTTAAGGAAGAAGAAAATTACCAGTAATGAAGGAATAATTGTGGGATTTAACAATGAAACCCATAAATTTAGCAACAATTGGCATCTTAGCCTTTTAGTTTGCACCATGGGCCCTTTCCAATTCTACTTTCTTTAACCAAAGCAAAATCAAATTACCTTTTAGATATTTTGCGGGAGAAAGTGCTTAAATCCTGTAATTGTTTTGCTTTTCTTTGCAGAATTGGATGTCATTCATGAATCATGGCCTGAGATTAAAGAAAACAGAAGCAAATGAGGCATCCATGGAACAGAGTACTTCTCAAAATGTTGACATCAACGAGGCCACGAAGCTTGCTGCTGCTGCAGCAAGGAAAGGTGTAGCCTCTGCATGAAACAGGGGAGAGATTGAGGTTATTGCTAATCTCATGATTTGGTTGTTTTAATCACGTCATCATTTCTATTATTTGTATAGTTGATTATCTTTGTAGAAATCCCTAGATTACATACATTGGTATCGAGTTTCTAATTGCTTTATTTTTCGATTTATGTGTAGAAGTGAGATATCAAGCTAAGCTTCTAACTGTTTTATTTTGCAATCTCGAGCATTTTACTCAGTTTGATTGTTGTTAAAAGTAGAACTAAGATGTTGGGTTCGTAGTTGTTTAATCTGCTATATGTTGTTCTTGTATGTAGGAAAAGATTTGATATTTTTATTAGGTGTCATTTTACCAGGATGTAATTGCTTTGTTCCCTTGTCTTATTTTCATCAGTTTAATCTTCATTTAGGAGAGACTGAAAGTACATTAATTTGTTATGGAAAATCAATTTTCACTCAAAAAATAGACCAAGAATATATATAAGATTTACAGGATATAGAGGCTCCATATCTTTAGCTTAGCTATAATTCCTAGGAATATCAAATTTGTTAACCCATTAGAAAATAGACCAAAAATATAAGATTTGCCAGTTACGTGTCCGGTTTCAAGTTTTCCGATAATGCATTGCAACTGTATGACGTGCTACATTCTCTCAATTTCTATCGATGCCTAAAGTTCCAACAATGACCATCACAGAGATGTGTATTGAATAATTCTAATTTACATAAAGTGCCATTACATTAGATGGATATGTGTGCATTTCCTGGACTTGGGATGTAATTGTTATAATATGTAATGTTCTGGATGAGGGGTGAAAACGATATTATAGATAGAGTTCATGCTATTATTTCTTTCTCCTGTGTGGTAGATGCATGACTTCTTTCATGTTTAATTTTACTTGGCATAGTAGAGAAGATCCCCGATACAGGTTTTATAATGAGCCTATAAATGATTCAGATAAGCAATGTGTTCATGTTTATAACTTTCTCTTATTTTCCATTTTTAATGCCCTTTTAATATTTGATTGGTTTCTAGCTTTGATTATTTTCTGAAAGTAGTCTAATACTAAAGCAAAAGTGATTATTACACTGACATGGAAAAAAAAATGATCCTGATAACTTGATTTCATGTGGAATTGAAAACATGTTTAAAGTGTTCTCTTGGATTTGGGTTTCTTTTTTGATTCACCTGTATGTTAAAAAAAAGATTATGAAATATATCCAGTTCATTTATATGAAGTTTCCTTCAGTTGATGTTGTGGGGTATGCTTGCATCTTGTACATTGACAATGATCTAAACAAAAAAGTTAGGGTGTGTAAAAATAAAAATAGGTGGAGTTCAGCAGAAGAATGAAAGAGAGAGAAAGAAAAGGATAGCTTGAGGAGACATAGGAAACGTAGCGACTGATAGAGGAGCCAATGGCATTGCGAAACCGTAGGCCGCTAACCACCCTCTCACTAGGAGTTTTTGCGCTCAGCTTGTAGCTATTGCACAAGCAGCTGCTCAGAAAAACCAGGTATCGTTTTATTATACTAAGCAGTTAATGGCTTAATGCTTTTGTTTTATAATAGTAAATTGGATTCAATTTTTAGTTAATACACATACTAAAAAAAATCTCGACTAATTTGCAGAACAAGGAGTACAAGTTGTGGATGTTAATGTTGTTGGGGAAAGGAAAGCAGTAGTAGGAGTCCATATGTACGTAACATGGGTTCAGACTAGATACTTAGGTGGTCAGATGAAGAAAGTCTTCCTTGAGGAATATTTAGCTCTAAAGCTTTGGTTTTCTCAACAAGCTCATAGCCTTTGGTGAAATTTCTATCTGTTTATCTTCAACCAACTTAAATGGGCTCACCTTCTATTCTGATGCAATCAGGAATCATTGGTAACAAATGGTTTTGAGTTCTTACGCATCGACGGCACGACAAAAGCTTGTGACAGATTGAAGATCGTAAATGTTAGGGCTTTTACCTTCTTTCTTATGAGTAATAATCGAATAGTTACTTATATCCTTGATTATGATGAAGATTTTTTCTGTTTCATAATTGAGGAATCCCAAGAAGATCACGGGGATCCTCTTTTCCTGCTGACATCTCAAGTTGGTGGTCTTGGCTTGACCCTCACGAAGGCTGATCGTGTAGTTGTTGTTGATCCAGCATGGAATCCTAGGGAAGTTGCCCGCTATTCAGCTGAAGCATGAAGTTCAGTGTTCATAAGGATGGGCAAATCTCACCCCTTCATCTGTTGTTCCATCTCAGCCACACATTTCTCTCTACCCTCTTTCTCTGTCTTTGTATTTTGCGTTGTGTCTTTCTTCTCTCTCCTGAGTCTCTGACTCTCGACTCTCTCTCTCCTCTTTTGCCAAGGTCTTCCCCATCTTACTCCCTTCACTCCTTCCTTTTGATCTGTCGACTTTTATGGTTTCCACCAGAAACCCATAAAAGATAAACAACTAGGGTTCAGATGACGAGAAAACGTCGAATATCTACCGTCGAAAATGGTGGTGGAAGCGCGTGTTTCAGGTGTGGAAAGGAAGGTCATTGGGCTAGGGATTGTCGACTTTTTAAGTGGATTGGGGAATTGCTTGCTCCTTACTGCTAATACTGAGGACATAAGGTTTATCTCTCTCTTTCATTTCGTCAGTTTTGCAGTTAAATTAATTCTTTTGCTTATGATGTGATTAAGTTTTTGGAGATGAAATTTAAAGCAATTTGATTACCTTACTCATAGGCCAAGTTTAGTAAGTTCAATTACAAATTTAATGCTTTATTGTTTATAATTTGATTGAACTTTGGTTTTAAAGATTGAAACTTTAATGGGTAATTAGTGGGGTATTTCAATAGATAAACAATTCCCGAAACACAAAAAGGATTTCTTACATAATATCTCACCTTATAGATTTACAGTTATGATGTTGTGTCTATTCAAATTGCTATGTTATTATGCTTAGCCTTCTAATTTATCACTTTGCAGTTCATATATATGTTTAAGAACTTTCAGAGAACCTATCAGTTGAGGGTTGTCTTTGTTCTTACTTCATGTTAGACCTATATTAACACTCACTTGAAGAGCAGTTTTTTTTTTTCATCTTAGTTCTTACTTCATGTTAGCCATCTAATTTCAAGAGCAAATTGCAAATTTTGTTTTATCGCATAACTATAGACAAGAGCTCCGTTGTTCGACTTTCAGGTAATCCCTAGAAGATTATATCAAACCCAAAAATTTGGGGCACAAAGGTCAGGTTACTCTTTTTCTCTCTTTCTTTCATTTTATGTTAATTTACGTCTTGGTCAAAATTCTAAGTAGTTGTAAATTTTGGGCATGATTTAGTTGAAATGTATTAATGTATTGCCAAATTGTGGTTTCTAATCTGGGTCAAAAACTGATTATTTTTGCGACATGCACAAAGGAACAGATCACGTAAACTGCTATGTATTTCTGATTTCTATCTGCTTCTGTTCCCCCATTGGTTTGTTCTCTCTCCAATTTTCAGCTATAGCAATTAACTGAGGAAAATGCATCCTTTTTTGATTTATTTATGTGGTTCACTTATTGTGAAAAGATAAGATCGTCAATTATGAACACGTTATGAAAGCAACCTTCTTTGTGCTGTGTATTTTTACTTCATTGTCTTTGTTTGGCTTCTCTTTCTCCATAATTACTTTCCATGATAATTATGCCTTCGGGAAAACCTAATATTCTGAGGAATAGATTACAGAAAACAATTTGTATCTTGAAGGTCACAAGATGCTATTTGAAGTTATTTGTTGTTCTTGTTTAACCTTCTTTTCTGTTTATTTGTCTTTGTATTTCAAATGTGGGGGAAAAAGTTGGCTTTCCATCAATTGGCTTGTTGTAGGGAGGTCTCGCTTCTAACATGTATGGTAGTCACGTGACAAGAATACCGATTGCAGAAGTTGCGTGCTCTGATTGAATTAGCTCTACTCTTCCCCCCTCTCTCTATATCCATTCCATTGTTTATTTTTAGGAATAATAATGAACTTGTCTTTTTTCTTTTATTTTTTTTGTATTGCTCTAAATGCTGCTTAATGGTGCGATACTTCTTAAGTCTTGATCTAAAAGAAATGGTGAGTTCATTGTCCAAAAAAGTAAGTTAAAGGTGTGTAGATTTTAAAGAAGTTAAAAAACAAGAAAGTGAGTAGATTAGAAAAAGGTGCGAGTATTATTTCGAAGTAGTTAGCTAAAGTGCGCACTAAAATCAGATTATACTATGAGTTTTGTTCAATCTTATTGTTATCATGTGTGTTTTATTAACCTTATTTGAGACTGAACTGAAATTAAGTCCAAAATAAAGTTTATCTGTGCCAAGGTATGCAATTCCTTAAATAACTAATCATAGTTGTTTAAAAAGGAAGAACAAAAATGACACTCTCTTTTTATTCCTAGGCTTGGTTTCGAAATCAAAGTGTTTGATGCTACTGGTTCAATGTTTATTGATGCCTTCACTGAATGTGAAGCTCTTTTCAAAATGCCATCTGAACATATTAGTAATTTGTCTACCAAAGTTAACATCTTGAAATTTTACATTTATTCTCGCTTAACAAATGTTCTCATACTGATTTCAAATAACCCATAAATTCTAAGTCTTTATACATTTACATTTACTTGCTAGGCCGTAACAACTATCTTCAATGAATTGATGGCAACAAGGTTTTATATCGAACTCACACCGACTGCATTAATTTTCAGAAATAGGGTCCTGCAGTGGAAACTTATATCCATCTTCTGGGAGTAAGCAAAGGCTCCATTTCAAGATAACTTCAAAGACATATGGAATACCTCGAAGTCAGCAACAAGTTCCAGTTTAGATAATAGTTGACATGTATTTTATTTTGAATAAATAAAGTGTATATGTACCCTAGCTTTCGTGATTTGCCCGATACACCTGAAACAACGAGTGGAAACACCTGCTGTTTGAAACCAGTTACAAAACGGTCATCTTGCTAATTAAATCCATACTTTGAATATCGCAATTACGCTATTTTGGGGTGCCGCGCGCGTAGGCGCGCAGTACAACAACTAGTATAATAATAATAATTATTATTAATTATTTATTATTAATATTTATTATTAGTATTTATTTTTTATTATTTATTATTATTAATAATATTTATTATTTATTATTAATATTTATTAGTATTATTATTTATTATTTATTATTATTTATTATTGACTCGTGTTTGCTGTGCTTTGATTCGAAAATATTAGAATTTGCTAAAATTATAGCTTTGATATAATTAATGATTCATAACAATAATAATAATGACAATAATAGCAATAAAATTATTAACAAAAAATACAATACTAATATACTGTAATTAACCAAAATAATAATAATAATAATAATAATAATAATAATAATAATAATAATAACAATAATAATAATAACAACAACAACAACAACAACAACAACAACAACAATAATAATAATAATAATAATAATAATAATAATAATAATAATAATAATATAAGAATAATAATAATAATAATAAAAACAATAATAATAAAAAATAATGACAATAGAAATATAAAAAAAAAATTATTATTATAATTATAATATTAATAATAATAACAATATTAATAGTAATATTGAAATCAAAAATAATAATTAAAACATTAGATAAGATTGAACTAACTGAAATTAATTGAAATTAACTGAACTAAACTGAAATTAAATTTACTGAAACTGAAATTAAATTAATTGAAGTGAAATTAAATTAAATTAACTGAAATAAAATTAACTGAACTGAAATAAAATTAACTGAACTGAAATTAACTGAAATGAACTGAAATTAAATTAACTGAACTGAAATTAACTGAAAATAAGTTCAAAAGAACAAGGCCTTAAACGCATAAAGCAATATTTTTCTGAAATCAAACAGGAAAATTAGGAGCAAGATTTTTTTTAGACTGTAATGAATGTTAATGTATCAGATTAAAAATATTTAGATATCAAGTCAAGATCCCTTCAAAAAAAAAAAGAAATCAAGTCATTAATTGGTGCTAAAAAAAAGATTTTTCTCATTTTGCTTTTTGGTACATTTCACAATATTATTCAATTTTTTTCAATTTTGAACATGAAGCCTATCCTTACCTTTTTTCCATGAATAATGTCAAATGGAGTATTAATTCCTCCTATGCGCTGAACTTCAAATTAATTCCATCGATACCGTCCACGTAGGACAACACGCCAGAATTTTGGGTTTTTATCCAAGTAGCGGTTAATAATGTTTCACCGAAGTTGACCGCTACTTCAAATAGCGGTTATATTGTGTCCCTAAGCCACGCTATAAGGAACGCATATAAACCGCTACTCGGAGTAGCGGTTTATTACCGTAAATAAAAAATGCAAGAGCAATAGACAAATGCAAGCCACGTAGGCATTGCGTCGCACGCAGGCTCGGCGCACCGCGCAGCAAGCCTGCGCCTAAAGGCCGGGCCGCGCGCCGTGCAACGTGCTTGCGCGCGACGCAATGCCTACGTGGCTTGCATTTGTCTATTGCTCTTGCATTTTTTATTTACGGTAATAACCGCTACTCCGTGTAGCGGTTTTACCTAGTAAACCGCTACCACGATGGCGACTTAACTACTACGAGTAGCAATTTGCTTTGCCGAAAAATAAAATTTATCGCGTCTTGTCCGTCGTGGACGGTATTCAATGGAATTAATTTCAAGTTCAACGCATAGGAGGAATTAATACTCTCTTTGGCATTATTCATGGAAAAAATTCCTTTTATTCTACTTATTTCTCACATTTCCTTTCTTTAATTGTTTCTCTCTCCTTAACCCCGCATTTTCGATTTCTACCACCAACTTTTCCTCTATTTATTGGTTCTTATGAAAAGAAAAGTGTGTTAGGCTATGTTCTTTGCACTAAATTCAATGTATATTCAGTTCAGTGCAAACCAATTAAATTTAGTCCAGTTCAAAACTTTTATTATCATCCTTATTATTGTTGTTGTTGTTGTTGTTATTATTATTATTATTATTATTATTATTATTATTATTATTATTATTATTATTATTATTATTTCTTATTACTATTAACGATAATAAAATATTATTCCACTTTTTATTATTAATATTACTCAATTTATAAGAATATTGTTATACATTATTAATATTATCATCATTAATATAATTATTTGGTTAATTTACTTTCTGATAAGCTTTCCCAAATCCGATAAATGTCTTTTTGTGGGTTATCCAAAAGAGACTAAGGGGTACTACTTCTACAACCGAAGCGAAAACAAAATGTCTATTGCTTGCGGTGGTGTCTTTCTGGAAAAAGGATTTTATTTCTAGAAAAACAAGTGGGAGTAGTGTATATCTCGAAGAAATTCAAGATGATCAATAAATGGATGAGTTTAACGAGGGAGAGGTGGTAGCTCATTGGAGTACCACCCCGAATTTTAGGGCATTGCCCAGGGTTCGAATCCTCATCCCAACAATATGTTGGGGCATTTACTTCTGGGTTGTTTAACCTTGTACCACCATCTGAGCTGTTGTATCTTGTAGGCTAGTAGCCTAGCAGGGGTTGGTTTTCGGACCAATTATTTTTCCTAATAAAAAAATGGGTGAGTTTAACAGCTCATCATAGGCGACCTGGCATGAAAACGCTTAGAAGGCAGTGCATTTTATTGATGTGCCTCCTACTGTCCGACTTAGAGATAAACCATGCGAAGTCTTACAACCTAATGATGTAGAGACACTTATCCTATTGTTCCTCAACGTAGGTCTATTATGACCATCATTTCGTCAAAGAGATATATTAATTTCTTTTTGACTGAAAGTTCTGAAATAACCATTTTAGAATCAGAAGAACCTACTTACTACAAAGATGCTTTGGAGAGTCAGGATTCCGAAAAAATGGGTTGAAGCCATGAGATCTAAAATGGATTCAATGTCCGAAAATCAAGTATGAGACATGGTTGATTTGCCTGATAAAACCCATTGGACGCAAATGGATTTTCAAGTTGAAAACAGACAAGGATGAAAATGTTAGTGTTTTCAAGGCACGAAAGGTTTCAGACAAATTCATGGTATTGACTATGATGAAACCTTTTCACCAGTAGCCATGCTGAAATCTATTAGGATAATCCTTACGATTGCTGTCTTTCATGGCTATGAAATATGGGAGATGGACGTCAAAATCGCTTTATTGAATGGATTCTTGAAGAGGACATGTACATGACACAACCTCAAGGTTTTGAAGATCCACAAAATCCACGGAGGGTATGCAAGTTTAAGAAGTTCATTCATGGACTAAAGCAAGGATCCCGAGTTGGAACCTCGATTTGATGAGGCGGTCAAAATTTTTGGCTTCCTCAGAAATAAAGAGAAATCTTGTGTATACAAGAAACTATGTGGGAGCAGGGATGACAATATAAACTGGACCCAGCTCGGATCCGCGAATGCAGATCTGTTTTTTAGAATCTAGGTCCAAAAAATTTAGACCCGACAAATCTGGGCCAGATCTGGATCATGTGATCAAAATGCGGATCTAGATCCCAATCTCATCCCAGGACCCATACCCGAATTCGCAAATCCGTTTTTTATAACATAAAATGACTAAGCTTGTTTTGATTATATCAACCATATGACAAAACCCTAAATCTACCTCTAAGTATCGTTTTTTTCACTTTTACCCTCCTTCCTCTCTCCCCTCCATCTACCACAACATGTGCGAAACTCCCTGACGGTCACTCCTCTCTCTAAGCAGTCCTTTGTGCTGTTGTGTTGTTAGCGTGAGTATATCTCTTATAAATAAGCTTCTTCTTTTTCTCCCTCTTTTTGTCTTTGAGATGGTGTATTGGAAAATGGCTGAGACAAAATTAAAAGGAAACTTAAGGTTTTGATACCCAAGTTTGTCATGTTTGCTGCCGTTGAATGAAGAAGATGAATTATTAGGGTCATACTATACAGAGCTACATTTTTGCTTTAGAGCATGCCAAAACATATTACACTTAGTTGGGAAAAAAGGAGTATATACATCCTCTGTTTGTATTACTTTTTTAGGGCCCCTACTAGGGAACCTCTTGGTAGGAAGAAAGACCCTAATGGACCAACACCTCTCGCAGGACAGCTAACCAGCTACACAGGTCAACGCTTAAGAGTAGGGGATATAAGCTAAGGGAATCCCTACTCCCAAGCAGTAGGTAGTGGGGTTCGAACTTGTAACTTCAAAGTCACAAGGTGAGTTCCCAACCTCCACCAAGCAAGCTTGGTTCTCTGTTTTATATTACTTGCAACATTGGATTATGACACAATAATTTGAGAGATGATAAAGCTAAAAAAGGGATCATATATGTGATATAAGATAGAAAAGAGAGAACACATTATTTTTTTGTCAATATTGTACGTTATATACTTTCTCCATTTTTAATTAGTCGCAACGTTTCCCTTTTCAGAAGGACCAAGGAGAGGAGAGACATAATAATTTCATGTGCTAAGAGAGCGAAAGAAAGAATATATATCTAAAAATAGAAACGTTCCAAGTAATGAAAATTCCAAAAATACAAAAATTACGAATAAAAAAACGGAAGAAATATTAACTTTATAAAATGGGAATGTTGCAAGGCAAATAAAGGGAGAAAGTATTTACTTTCTTCGTTCTTTTTCTATTGCAGACAATTACCACTTTGAGTAGTTTCACATCAATTATTCCACTTTTAGTAAAACAAAAAAACTTTAGTTGACAATATTGTCCTTATTTTATCTTATTAAACCATCATTAATTACCCACTTTGCTTCATAAAGTTGCTTTTACTTTATCAGTTGGTCTTGTATGAGATTGCCTACTTTTAATTTAAAATTAGGCGCGGTCCAAGCCTAATATTAAGAAGAGAACATACCATATTTCGAATATAGTGACTAGTTTAATCTATTTAATTAGTAACAAGTTTAATCTATTTAGTGACTTGTTTCATTCATTTGGTAATCACATTCTTTAATCCATTTGGTGACTAGTTTAATCAATTAAGTAATTAGTTTAATCCATTTGATAAGACTGTCGGATTATTTTTAAAAATTGTTTGTTGTAGTTCGAGATTCAAAGAGAAACAAAGGAAGGAGAAGAAAAGAGACGACCCAGGATGGTGCGAGATGCCTTTAGGAATAATGTTGGTTTATAGTGAGATGGAATGTGCTTATGAGGATAATGTAGGCCTAGGTTTGTCTAATTTTATGTTAAAATTAGACCGCCTATTCTAATAATTTGTGTTACTCTATTAAGGATTTATTTATCTCTTCTAATATGGTTAAATAAAGGGATATCTTTATGCTAAACTATATTTAACTACCTACTTTTTTTACTTACTTAAAAAGCGTGCTCATACCTATTATTGCAATAGAAAAAAGGAAAAATTGATTCTAATAATCCAAACTTTGGGCCGTTCGCTCAAATTAATCCCACATTTTGATTATTTTTTAATAATCTGACCTTTTAACACAATGCGCCCATATTGAACCGTGATACCGATAACCTGCTAAAGTTGTAAAATTAATTTTTTTTTTTTTTTTTTTTCCATTTTTATCTTTTCTACTATCATATCTCTGTTTCTCTCTTTTACCACCCATTTTCTTCCTCCCCCTCACCACCCCTCAGTACTCACCGGCCAATGCCCTACCCCTTCCCCATCCCCTGCAAACGGAATTTTCCCGCGGTTTTAGATATCTTGTTTGAATCAACTAGAATTTCTTCCATAACCAGCACATCTTCCTCCAAATTCTCCACACCTGATACTGGCGATCTGCTAGAGATGTTGCTTCTGCTGACGGTCGAACGACTCATATTTCGAGAAGGAGAGTAATCATGATTCAACGGTGATCCTGATCATAGGTATCTCATCAGTGTTGATTCGTTCGGCGAATTGATAGGTGAAACGCAGTCGTTTCAGAATACAGATTTGGAGATCCGATGCTTGAACTCGCAATGCTGCTATAATAGCCTTTCATTTTCTTTCTGTAAGCAGCGAAGCAATTAATGGCGAAAATAAGGACGAAATTGAATTCACCAAGATCAGTAATTCGTAGTGAACATCAGAATTTTTGGTTTACGCTAAACAATTTTGCAGAACAAAATTGCCCAATTTTGAAATTATTCTTTAAGAAAGGTGAAGATTTTGAGATGAATTTACGAATCAAGTTTAGACGAAAAATCTGAAGTTCAATTGTTTCTCAAATTCAAAATTTGTTGACAGTGGTGGTTGTGGTGGTGAGGGTGGGGTGTTGTTTGGTGGTGTGGTGTGGCTGGTGGTTATTTGTTTTAGTTATTTTAATTAAAATTAAAATTGATTAATTAGATTTGAATGAATTAGAATAAGACATGTGTCCAATTAACCTATTCTAATGGTCACTAACCTGTTTCAACAGGTTAGTGTTCAATATGAGCGGATTGTGCAAAAAGGTAAGATTATTAAAAAATAATCAAAAGGTGGGATTAATTTGAGCGAATGGTCAAAATGTTGGATTATTAGAATCAATTTTTCCTAGAAAAAATTGGAGGAAGTATCTTTTACATCTAAAAAACAATCTTTATGACTACGGCCCCGTTCTTTTGGACTGAACTGGGCTGAACTGAATTGAATTGAAATAATAATAATAATAATAATAATAATAATAATAATAATTAATAATAAGTAATTAATAATAATAATAATAATAATAATAATTCATATTAATATAAATATAAATAATTATTATTAATAATAATAATAATAATAATAAATGATAGATACTAATAATAATAATAATTAATAAGAATAATAATTAATCAAAATAATAATTAATAATTATTATTATTAATACTAATAATAATTAATAATAATTAACAATAATAATTAATAATAATAGTAATAATAATAATAAGAATAAATAATAATAGTAATTAATAATAATATTTACAATTATAATTATAATTATAATAATAATTAATTATAATGATAATTAATAATAATAATAATAATAAAAATAATAATAATAATAATAATAATAATTAATAATAATTATACTGAACTGAACTGAACTGAACGGGACTGAAATAAATTGAAAATAAGTCTAAAAGAACAGGGTCTACGATTGTCGATTTGTATTAAATTACGGCTTTTGAAAGATATCGGGAGCCAAAATATCTCGCTATCACATGGAAGAAGAAGTGATAAAAAGAAAAAAAAAGGGCAAAGGAAAGAGGGGGCAGCAGATCTGGGGGGACTGATAGTATTATTATTGTGAAATAGATAGAGAAAGAGAGCATGTTTTACGCTGTACGGTCTCAGTTTTCCGAAGATAATGACGCCACTTGCCCACGTTCTTTTACCCTCTCACTCTATCTTTCTTCCCCATCTTTTTTTTTTTTCAATTTCAATTTTGCTTTAGCTCCTCAATCGGTCAATCTATCATAACTTGCCTCTGTC
The DNA here is from genome assembly GCA_947646795.1 of Beta lomatogona. Classification (NCBI taxonomy): domain Eukaryota; kingdom Viridiplantae; phylum Streptophyta; class Magnoliopsida; order Caryophyllales; family Amaranthaceae; genus Beta; species Beta lomatogona. The sequence goes on along the minus strand of CANSNZ010000593.1, from coordinate 36,229 downwards.
CTCCACGGCTCCACGTCTCACTCTCACGTGACATATGATTAGTTTATTTTCCTTGATTTCTTTCACTCTCTCTCATCTTTCATTCTATCAGTCCAACGCAATAAGTATATCTTTGATCTCACTCATCCGCCTACGACCGATTGAATCGCTAACTTATATGGTTAGTAATCAATAGTCTAATCTCGTGTTTGGCAATTAGCAGAAGTTTCAACAATGGTAAGAATGTTGTGAAGAATATTTGCTAACACTAGGATAGGCATTAAGTATAATTACTAACACTAGGATTGCCCACTAATTCATCTTCGAGATAAATGGAACAAAATATTATTCAAATTCTCAGCCGTATAATTAACAATTATAATTGCTTATATAAATTGTACTACATTATATATTTAAGGATATTAAAGATAATCAGGGTTTTTTTTTTTAAGAAAAGGAAAGTCACAAAAGTGGATTTAATGCCTGCAAATGTATATCAATAGCATCTATACTAATATATTAAAAGGTGTTCATAATAAAGTATATGTTGTCACGTGGAACCCCCAGTAGGAACATGCAATATCATATGTTTAACAAGAAATATATACAACAAAACTTAGGCCCTATTTAGCAAAACTAGTTGTTTCTGCTAAGAAATTAAGGATTGTGACGGGTTGTGAGATGTGATGTGAGCCCCAAGATCGGTCGCCTGAACTCCGATGTTCGTACGCCGAAATCCTGCAAAACAAGGTTAGACTACCCCAAGGGTGGTTCCAGGATCGCCCCTCCGACGCTCAAGTCAGATGAGATTGAAGTAAAAAGAGGAAGTCTAGAGAGAGATGCTCTAGTTCGTTAGGTGAAATTGAATACCTGTTCATTGATGAGGTAGTTGGTATTTATAGTGTTGCGGATTTCCCAGACAGGAAACATGGTTCAGATGGGCCTTTTTGGTGTCAATGGCCTTTTTACCTTTTTAGGCAATGATTATTCCACCCCTTTTAGAGGTTTCCCAAGTTCCCGTGATTAGGTCAACTTACAGGTGGGACCCATCTCGCCACTGTCCCAAGGCTTTGGGGGGCTTTTGTGCTCCTTATTGGGCTGCTGATTAATGGAGCCCAAACAATTAGCCCCACGCCATGGACGGGGGACCACGGGAACCTGACTGAATGGGCGCCCGTCTGTGGCGGAATAACGACCATCTTACTTCTAACTGGCTTACGGTCCCGTTTGAGTGGGCAGGCGGAGTGAACCATGGCGCCGACCGAGTCCATCCTTACAGAGGAGGCTCAGGCCGACCGACTTACCTCCTACTAGAAGGATGGGCGCCGACCGGGTCTCCCTCTGTTGAGGAAAAAAAGTCCCGACCGGGTTGTTTCCTATTGAAGGGAGTGATGCCGACCCTGGTCACATTCTTCTTTGAAGAGAAGTGCCGACCGGGTCCCTCTCTGTTGGAGGAGAGAGCCGACCAGGGTCACTTCTGTTGAAGGAAGAGTGCCGACCGGGGTCCTTTTTCGTTGAAGGAGGAGAGGATCGACTAGGTCACTTCCTGTTGAAGGAAGGGCACCGACCGGGCTACTTCTTATGTTCAGAGAGGAATGCCGACCGGGTCCCTCTCTGTTGGAGGAGTGGGCCGACCAGGTCACTTCCTGTTGAAGGAAGAGCACCGACCGGGCTACTTCTTATTGAAGGAGGAATGCCGACCTGGTCCCTCTCTGTTGGAGGAGAGAACCGACCGGGTCACTCCTGTTGAAGGAAGAGTGCCGACCGGGTTACTTCTATTGAAGGAGAGAACCGACCAGACCACTTCTGTTGAAGGAAGAGTGCCGACCAGTGTCACTTCTCGTTGAAGGGGGTGTACCGACCGGGCCACTTCTTGAAGGAGGAGTGCCAACCGGGTTACTTCTATTGGGCCCCCAAAATTCACCCGAATGGGTGCTAGGCGAAACTTGGCCATACCCGACCGAGTATAGAAGCGACTAGGCAAAGGAGAGGAGCTCCTGTGTGGCCGAGTAGGGTATAGAGCCACTCGGATGAGGGCCTAATGAGCCCTAAGTTGGTCCGAGTGGGTGCTAGCTGATACTTGGCCATACTTGACCAAGTGTAGAAGCGACTCGGCGGAGGAGAGGAGCTCCTGTTGGCCGAGGGTACATAGCCACTCGGATGAGGGGCTAATGATCCCCAAGTTGGTCCGAGTGGGTGCTAGCTGATACTTGGCCATACTTGACCAAGTATAGAAGCGACTCGGCGAAAGGAGAAGGGCTCCTGTTTGGCCGAGTAGGGTATAGAGCCACTCGGATGAGGGGCTTATGAGCCCCAAGTTGGTCCGAGTGGGGGCTAGCTGATACTTGGCCATACTTGACCAAGTATAGAAGCGACTCGGCAAAGGAAATGGGCTCCTGTGTGGCCGAGTAAGGTATAGAGCCACTCGGATGAGGGGCTAATGAGCCCCAAGTTGGTCCGAGTGGGTTTCGTATTTCGCTTGGTGGAGCTGCGACTAATTTGCCCGACCAGATATGTCCGACCCTAAATGCCACATGGCCGTCTTTGATACTTGAGATATTGGGGCCCCTGTTACGGGTCGAGCTGACGGGACGCTGTAAGGAACTTTGACGCTTCAAATTCCTTGGACTTAGAATGTTTTCGATTGATTTTACTGGACTCTTTGTGTGATGGACTGAGTAGGTCCAATTGGGCCTCTATTAGAAGCCCATCAAGGCAACGCGGGGGGGGTTTGCGTTGCACATCCTCCAAGGCGCTCCTATATAACGTGGGATGAGAGAGAGTTTCAGGGTCATTTGCTCATTTCTTCATTCCCCCTCTCTCAAAAATCTTCAAATCCTCTCAAACTTTCCAAAGTTCTTCCTCCATCTTCTTCGTTCGACCAGGTACGCTTTTGCTCTTTTAAGTTTTCTTTTTCTTTCGAATAATCTCGGCCGACTCCCTTGTTCATAAATAATGGGAGATTCGTCCGAGTCGTCGACACCCCCGACCTCACCTCCCTATAAATTGTCCGAGGAGGTGAGGGGGATGGGAATAACGTTGGTATCGACTGTAATAAGTTGTCCCGACGCGGTTACTCTTCCGAGGCCGTCTTCTTTGGTAGAGGAGGAGGCCGAGGCCTCATCCCGTACCCCTGGGAGGTGTCTTTAGCCTACCCGCCCTCGAGGAGTTACTTAGACAAATATTTGTCTCATGATGTAGTGCGGGTGGCCATGCCGAGGGGAGCAGGAGAAGCGTCCACTTCGGGTCAGGAGCTTGAATACCCTAATTTGGATCCGAAAGGGGGTCCTAGAACATTCTTTCCCGAGCCGGGTTTGATTAAATCTCTGATAGACGATCTTCGAAGGACGGCCACGAGGTTTCAGATTAAGGATCCCTTCTATTTGGTCCGACCAGAGGCCCATCATACGGTGCTCAGCCCTCCTCCCGGGTGCATTACTGTATATTATAAGTCAATGGAGTTGGGGCTCCGCTTTCGGCTGACCCCTTTTGTCAGGGAATTGCTGAATGCCTACAATTTGGCAATTTGCCAAATTTCTCCTAACTCCTGGGGTGGAATCAACGCCTTCCAGGTGCTTTGTGACTTACTAAAAATCCGACCGACCATCAAATTATCGAGGCACATGTATAAGTTGGTCGAGGTTATGGCCGCAACAAATGGGCCTGGCTGGTGGAGTTTTGCAGGTCCGATCGGGGTACCGAACTGTCCTCAACCTACCTACGTCGCAGAAGGGGTTTCGGAGGGAATTTGCCTTCGTCTATTTCGGCGGAGATTGGGGGATTCCCCTTGTTCCTCCTCCGACCGAGCCCCTCATCGCCCTAAATTTTCGAGTGGGGGAGCTTGATGATGAGGAAGGGGCGGCGGCCTGCAATATGCAGACCGAGTCAAGGATTGTGGACGGGGGCGAGATATTCGTACCCGGCTAGTGGCTTCCTGACTGCAAACTCTTCAAGGACGAGCATTTCCTTTCGGCTATGGGTCTCAGCTCGACCTTTCCGAAGGGTAATCTGCCTGGAAGATGGTTAGGGTAGTTGGTATGATGAACTCCATGTTTTCTGCTTTTTGACTAACACTTTGCTTTGTCTTGTTGCAGAACCTGCCCGAGCGTACATCGACGAGACCGACCTAACCATGGCCGACAAATTGAACGTTGCAGCGATGAGGGCCGCTCGGCTGAAGGCTGAGATCACGGCTAAGACCATGAAGGTCCTCGTCCCACCAAGGTGAAATTCCATCTTCTTTCTGCTTCTCTTTTTGGACGAGTAGCTATTGATACGGTTCTTTTTGCTAACTGTTGTGTGCCTTACCTCAGGATCCTGCCAAGCCTAAAGCTAAGAAGAGAAAGGAGCGATCATTCGACAAGGTCGCTCAGACAGAGAAGGCGCTCGCAAGAGCTAAGGCCGATCGGGAGAAGGAGGCTAAAAAGGCCAAATCCGTTGAGGTGATCAGCCCGAGGGGGCCACCACAGCCGACTGATGGCGGCGCCCTATCCCTCCACTCATCGGATTTCCGGCCGATTGGGAGCCCTCAATATACTTCCATGTCTCCGTTATCCGAGCGGATTGGGGGTAGCCCGGGCGATGGTGCGGCACTCGGAATGCCATTCACGGGGCTTAGTCGGGCTGAGAAAGACGGGCGTTGGACTAAGGCCCTGGAGCACATATATACTCCCACCGACCGGGAGTATATTGAAGTTACTCATGGTCCGAATGAGACCAATGAGCTTTTCCGCTCCTGGCACGATGTAAGCATATTTCTTTTTGATTCACCCTTATTTTCATTTGTTCAATTTTCTAACCTTCTTCCTTCGTTTCAGTTCTCTGCTCGGATGGCCAATGTTGCTCAGAATCGAGTGAGCCTGACCGAGGAAGTGGTCGACCTCAAAGAAAAGGCCAAGAAGCATTTTGATGAGGTCTACCGGGCCAAGGAGGGTAAGCGGATTGCTGAGTCGAAGCTTACTGATGCTGAGAACGCCATCAAAAAGGATCAGAAAGACTTTGCCGTTGAGCGGGCCAAATGGGAGAAGGAGAAGGCCGACCTCCTCCTTGCCCGCGGCTCGGCGAAGACAGCTAGGGATGATGCCCTTACCAAGCTGAAAGTGGTCGAGCAGAAGGTGGCCGACCTCGAAGCCAAACTGGCCGAACTAGAAGGCCAGGTCAAGACCGAAGAGCAATGGTTCTCGGATTGGGAGAAGTCTGATGCGGCAGAGGTCTACGTCAATGAGGTGGGTAGTGCGGCCCATAAAATGGGTGAGGATGAGACCCTGGATCGATTGAGGAAGGTTTTGGCCGAATCGCATCCCGAACTGGTTTGGGCTGACATCTGGTCGGGATATCAGATGTCAATCGACTCTGATAATGCTGTGATCCTGGCTCAGATGAAAACTGAGGAGGACGATGACGAGGAGGACGAAGAGGGCCAGGTTGACATCAATGTCATCGACGGTGATGATGATGATGACGATGATGATGCGACCGACAATGTGGGTCGGGAAGAGGAGCGAGTCGGTGATAACACCGAAACCAATGCTGGGGGTGTAACTGATCTTCCCCCTCCCCCTAGCTCTTAGGATTCATGGCTCCTGTACATGGCCATTCCCTTAGTCATTGTTTCAGTTATTTTTGCAATGTCTCTTGTTTTGTAATGTCCGACCACCTTAATGAAATTCATCTTTTGGCCTCAATTTTCCTTGTGTTTGTTGATTGCAATATTGCCCGACTAGCTTCGCTGACTTCAACTGACTTGTATGTTTACTGATTGACATGTTTTGAGTGGCTGATCTATTTTCTGATTTTCGATTTAGTCTTTTTGTGACTGGCCAAGTCTTCAACAGATTGGTCGAATTTTACCGAATCAGATATCTTAGTGACTGGTTAAGTCTTGATTATAAAAGATGCCAACCATTTTAATTGATTACATAAATGGCTACCAGCTGTGATTTAGCTGTCATTTACAAAAACGCCAACTGTTTCTAATAAGCTTTGGTACAAAATATGCCGACCGGCTGCGATTTAGCTATTACAATGTATGCCCCTACTGCAAGTAACAAACTTTACACAAGGTATTTTTTGAGGTTGTCTGCATTCCAGGGTCGGGCCAGGGGAACACCTTATGGGGACTCTAGCCGGAATGTGCCTGGCCTGATGATTACAGTTACCTTGTAGGGGCCGTCCCAGTTAGGTCCTAGCTTCCCCTTCAGATGCGAGAGCCCTGTAGCCTCTACTTTCCGAACGACCCAATCTCCAAGTTGGATAGGTCTAGACTTTACTCGGCGATTAAACGTCCGAGTGACTCTTTGTTTGTACCGAATGGATTTTAGCAGCGCATTGCCCCTTGTTTCTTGCAACAAGTCTAAGTTGACCGGTTTTTCATCCTCATTCTTTTCGAACTCATAGAAGGTCATTCGGGGTGAGGGGATGCCAATCTCAACTGGTAAGACCGCTTCACTCCCGTACACAAGGCTAAATGGCGAGTGCCCTGTTGCCTCCTTGGCAGTAGTTCGAGCCGACCAGAGGACCCCAGGTAGGTCATCGACCCATGCTCCTTTGACAGCCTCCAAAGATTTCTTGATTACTTTGAGGACTACTTTATTAGCCGACTCAGCTTGTCCGTTTGTTTGGGGCCGAGACACTGCGGAGAATTTGGTACATATTCCGAAAGGCACAATACTCCCGAGTTGGGCATTTGTTAAATTGGCGTCCATTGTCGGAAATCAGGACCCTAGGAACTCTGAATCTGGTTATGATGTTCCTCCAAATGAACATTTGAACCTGCTTATCTGTTATGGAGGAGAGTGGCTCAGCCTCAGTCCATTTGGTGAAGTAGTCGATGGCGACTATAAGGAACTTCCTTTGAGCGGAGGCTGGGGGGAATGGTCCGAGTAGATCCATACCTCACTTATCGAATGGCATAACTGCTTGAATTAATGTTAAGGGGGTGGTTGGTGCTCCTGGGATGTCTGAATGGATTTGACACGATGGACACCTTTTGACCAGCTCATGAGCGTCTGATTTCAGAGTAGACCAGTAATAACCTGTTCTAAGAGCTTTTCCGGCTATGGTTCTTCCCCCTTAATGACTCCCGCAGGCCCCTTGGTGGATCTCCATGAGGATGTAATTTCCTTCCTCAGGAGTGACACATTTGAGCAAGGGGTGGGGTGAAGGACTTTTTGTAGAGATGGTCCTCATGCAATAGGAACCATCCAGACTTGTGCTTGACTCGATCGGCCTCTTTGCGGTCTTCTGGCAATGTCCCGTCTTTTAGATACTCGACCACTTCTTTCATCCATGTGGATGTTCGATTTAATACTAGCTGTTCCTTGACATTGATGCTGGGCTGACGAAGGACTTCCCACATAATTGTACGAGGGGCCGACCCTTCCGCCGAGCTGGCCATCCGAGCGAGAGCATCTGCCTGCTGGTTTTCCGACCGGGGTATGTGGGTGATGGTGAACTGAGACAACTGCTTGATTACATCATGGGTCTTGGCTAAATACATTCTCATATTATCTTCTTTGGCTTCGTACTCGCCTGACACTTGACCCACTATCAGCTGCGAGTCAGACTTGGCGTTGATCTATGTAGCCCCGGCCAGGACGCATAGCTGAAGTCCGAGGATGAGGGCTTCGTATTCGGCTTCGTTGTTGGATCCCAAGAACTCGAATTTGATGGCATACTCCATCTTTTCCCCGACCGGGGGTTTGATTACTAGTCCAGCTCCGCACCCTGTCTTGGTGGATGAGCCGTCTACTTGCAACTCCCAGCTATCCTGCCTGCCGACCGGGGGCCTGGTTGTACATTCTGTTATGAAATCGGCCAAGGCCTAGGCTTTGATCGCCCTCCTGGGTTCGTATTCCAGTCCAAAGTCTGCTAGCTGACCCGCCTAGTCGGTCATCCGACTGTAGTGGTTCCTGCTTTCAATGAGCTTCCTAAGCGGCTGACCTGTTAGAACTTTAATCGGATGGGCCTAGAAGTAAGGCTTAAGCTTCCGACTGGCCATCACTAAGGCAAAAACCATTTTTTCGATTTCGTTGTATTTGGCCTCTGCTCCCCGGAAGGCGTGACTTATGAAGTAGACGGGGTGTTGCTTTTCTTCCCCCTCGGCTATAAGGACAGCGCAGAGCGCGTATTCCGAAAAAGCCAAATAAATGAACAACGTTTCTCCCAGCAAGGGGGAAATCAACTTAGGGAGGGTTGGTAGATGTGTTTTAAGGGAGGTGAAGGCCTGTTTGGCTTCATCATCCCAAGTGAATTCTTTTCTTTTCAATGTTTTGAAGAAGTGCTAGCTCTTATCTGCTGACCGGGATAGGAAGCGGCCGAGAGCGGCCAAACAGCCGGTTAGGCGTTGTGCTTCTCTTACATTCCGAGGAGACTTCATCTCCATCACAGCTTTGATTCTATCGGGGTTTGCTTCGATTCCTCTTTCGTCGACCAAGAATCCGAGGCACTTACCCCGTTATACTCCGAAGACACATTTCTTCGGGTTCAACATCATGCGGAATCGCCTCAATGTGCCGAGGGTCTCTCTTAGGTCTGAGGGGTGATCGCTTTGGACCTTGCTTTTGACGATCATGTCATCTACGTACACTTCAATGTTTCGACCCAATTGGTCGTTGAAAATTTTGTTAACCGTCCGCTGATACGTAGCCCCCGCGTTTTTGAGCCCGAAGGGCATCATTTTGTAACAATACACCCCTTGGTTTGTGACAAAGGCGTTGTGGACTCGATCGTGCTCGGCCATTGGGATCTGGTGATACCCCCCAGGTGTAAAAAAATATATTCATTAATAATAAAATGGGTTACATCATATTCTAACAAAAAAAGTCAGGCCAGCGACAAGCTGCCGGATCAGAAGCAAAAGAAGTAAAACGAAGACCTAAACTAAGCAACCTCGGCAGCATCAGAGGCAGGAGCTCTGCCGCCATCCAAGGCCGATTCAGGAGCAGAGCCGGTAGGACTCTTGTCCAAAATGACCACGCTGTCAGACGGAACGACAGCGCCATCAGTTGGGGCATCGGTAACTCCCGGGATCGGCTGTTCGCCGCGGCGGCTTCGGGCTCGGCTTCCTCGAACTCGACTCGAGGATCGGCATTGGCGATGTCGGCCTCGGTCACCCCAAGGTCCAGATCCTCGCCCTCCACCGGACCTCGAATGCTCGTCGGACCGTGGGCATCTTCCACACGACTCCGGTCCCGAGTCGGGGAAAGTGGGCTGGGTGCACCGCATAGCGGCGGCCCAACCTCCATTGTACCGATTAGCTAGCCGGTGAACAAAGTCGATGGACCGCCGGTACTTAGCCACAGCGTTGGCTTCCCGGCCCTTTGCGGCAGTCAGCTCCTCTTTTACTTTCGTCAACTCGACTTCTTTATTTTTCAGTAAAAGCTTACTTCTGGAGGCTACCGTCTTAGCGCTCTGAAGGTCTGAGTTGGCCTTATCCAGGCAGCGATCTTCACTTCTTACGCTCATTGCCGACATTTACCAACTCCGCATTCTTCGCGGTAAGTTGGTCTTGGGTGGCTTCGTGATCTTTCACTTCGCCGTAATAGGCGCCCTGGAAATACAGGTAAAGATCGCAGAGTTCTTTACCGGAATGAGCCGCCTGCAACAGATGAAAAATAAAGTTAGACAAGGGGAGTAAACGAAAGGAACGGGCAATTACACCGTCAATTCTGAAAAACTTACCACGGCTAAATTATGCGCGTGAACAGCAGCTGGAGCCTGTAACTGATCTACAGGCATGTCATACTTCAGCTGGAGCCCTTTCAGGAGCCGGTACCCCAGGTTACCGCCATCAAGAGGATGGTCCAACAGCAGAGACTCATCATCCAAGACGTTAAGCTTGGGCTGGAAGTGAGCCCCATCTCGAACCGGAGACCGGGTCCATCGTTTCCGGAGGATTTTCGGCACCTCGACCTCGGCCTCCTCTATGAAGCCTGACTTGCGCGGCTGAGCAAAATGCTCTAGCTCAGGAATCATAGCCGGCAAGGTCAGTTGCTTGTAAATTTTGGGCCTCAGGGAGGAGGTGCCGACCTCAGATACCCTACCGGATAGTAGTCTTTTTGGCTCCCTCTCACCAGCAGCAATCTCTTCAGCACGCTCCTTCCTGGGAGCCTTGGATTGGGGCCGTTTGGATGTCTCAGCTTCCCCCTCGGCCTTCCTCTTGACAGGGGCTGACTAAACCTTTTTGGGAGGAGGCTGGACAGTCTCTCCAGGAGCGGCGGCGCCAGATTCACCACGGCCAGCGCCGCGAGTCTTACTACCCCGGCCTCCAACGCTGGGGGGAATTGACGTAAATTTCCTGGCCGGCTTTGAGGCATGTTGCTGATTGGAATGAAGTTTGAGTTGAGGTGAAGAGCTTGCCGGATCAAGTGCTCCCGACCTACATTCAGAGGAGTAAAAGAACGTTAGCAACAAACAAAATAGTAGAATATAAATATACTGATCAGACTTAATTACCAGTGGGTTCAGACTGACAAAAGCCCAAAGCGGAAAGTGGGGCGTTGCCTAAAATATAACCAGCATGAGGTAACCAGTTGAGGGGCACGGGAACGTGCTTCCCTCCTTTGGGGCCTGGTTGGGAAGAGGCCTCAAAGAAATTGAAAGCCTCCACTTCCCGGCGGGTTAACCGCCTGTCAGGGATGTGTTCCATCCTTGGACGAGGCTTCGTCCAGTACCGGCGCAGGGGAAAATCAGCCGGCACCCGTACTCAGAAGAAGCGGGGCTGCCAATTCTTCAGGGATGTCAGTTTCGGATACACCGTCAGCTTCTTGGGCCGGGTGTACATAGACATCCAGCCACCTTGGCCGAGTTCCCCCTCGGCCTGTGATTGTTTCCTTTTACCTTTCCCTTTACCCTTCGCGGAGCCATCCTCTTTAATCCAATGTAACTTCCGGAACAGATTCAGAGTCTCCGGAAACCTCTTGAATCGGATGGTCCAGGCATAGCATACTAAATTACGCCAGGATAGCGGCGTTAGCTAGGATAAGCAGATATTCCAGGCGGTGAAAATCTTTACTATGAAGGGGTCCAAGGGAAATCTCAACCCAAAGTCTAGCATATGGGCATAGACTGCTACGTGCCCAGGCGGGCAATCTGTTACCCGGCATCCCTCAGACGGCATAACCAGCCCATACCCTTCGGGGAAGGCAAAATACTCAGCGCCTTTCCGGCAAAAATTGTTACTCAGTGCCGTTCTTCTCCAGTTCTTGTCGATCTGAATGAATGACGGGCTGCCGGCCTCGCAAGGAGGCATGTATAAGTCCTCCAACGTTTCATCATCGTCCTCGGGGATGATTTATGCCGGCTCTTCGTCGGAGTCAGCTTCCAGAGATGCCGACTCCTCGTCCTCGTCCGACATCATATTGCGTAAGACGCTATCAACATCTTCCGAAGCAACAGAGGAGGTTCCAGAAGGAGGACCCGCGGACGTGCGGCCACGAGGGGAAAGAGTGCGAGGACCGTTCGCTATTCCCAGCATGGTCCCGTATTGACTCGATCATTGGTACCCCTACGGCTTCTCCAAAGGCCCTAATGGCCGTTAGGGGGGAGGCATGTAGTGTTGAGTCCTCAGGGGCCCTACCGGAAGTACTACAGTCATGGCCAGACTTACTCCTATGTTCATAAGGGTGGTTTACTACCGGTGAATTACTTGGACATGGTAGGGCGCATTTACTATCGAGTTAAAGTCGCTATCGGTCACGAGTGGGGACTTTCGAAAGGTTTTGTGAGTCAGATTGAGAAGACATGATTACTTGAAGAAATTAAGAAGCCTGGTAAAATACCTGGAAAGAAGGAAAAGAGTGATAGCTGGCACTGAAAATAGCAGGTAAGAGAGTTCGGTCACAACCTGGAATGTCACGACGAAGGACCGGCAACTGAAAGAACGCTAGGTCTCGGGTGGACTGATTGCTTGAAGGTTTGAAAGTAATGTGAAACTGTGCGAAGAGAAGCACTATTTATATTTAACTTCATGGCTCAGATTGGGCGACGTTTCGTCTTCCCGTCCCGATCATGCCACGTGTACCCCGAGCTCAGAAACAGCTGTGATCAGCTACTGACACCCTAGTCAAATCAGCACAGGACTCGAGGTGACGATTCATTTTCCGATAGCTGACTCTATTATTCGGATGTCTCTAGGCGGTTTCAGGATGGAAACGTGATTTTCATCATCCATAACGGCTCAACTCTGATTAAGCCGGATATCCCCGTATCAGTCATACCGGCTTGGGGGCTAGTTGTATGGGGGCTAAACCAGTCCCTACCGGTCTGTTCCAACCGCTCTTGACCGTTATGGTCAACTCAGTCTGAGGAATCCCTTAGTGGGGTATAATCTTATCGGATACGGCCGTATCCGACATACCGGCTACATCAGTAGACCTTATCGGTATTCATCACATGGGCCATTGGCTGAATGGGCCTGGATTGATCCAGTATTGACTTAATGCGCCTCTGGGCCTAAAGATAAGTATCATAAGAGGATAGAAATGTATCTAACCAATGGGAGCACAGTCCTACTTCGCTAAGGACACTGCCGGCTCCTATAAATACCCCCCTGACCTGAGTCATAAGGTACGTTCACAAACACCAACACATTATACTTGAGACATCCCGTCTTTATCCTTTACTGACTTAGGCATCGGAGGGGCGTTCCTCGGATCAACCCCCGAGGTTAGTTTACCTGTTTTGCAGGGTCTCAAACCGGCTTGTTACGCAAAGAGGATACCGGTTCATTCCTTCCACTTATTCCATACCGGAACAGTAGAGGAAATCCTTCAACTCCTTATTGATGATAATAGACTCCGTCATTACTAATGTCACACGACTAGACCTGGTTATTGGGTGGGCCGGTCAGGGCCGGTGCGTGTCGAAAACCGGTCGGGTCTTAAGCGGGTGGCAGACTGACATCATAGAGGGTCAATAGCGGGTCGGGCTAAATAGGTCGCGGGCCGATAGCGGGTCGATAATGGGCGGGTAGGTGAACGGGCAAGAAAAACATGCTCTCGTGTTTATTTATACATTATAGTCCTTTTGTTTATTCAGTTTCTATGTTGTACCCCAACTTTCTATAATTCCATACAATATCCCTCAACGTAGTTTTTATAATGCGTAATGCCCTCGCGTGAATTTAGACGTCATTAATTTCATCTACCTTTTGTATTCAAGCGATGCTAATTTAACTTGTACATTTTTTTTGGGCCCCCACTGGAAGCCCCTTGGTAAGAAGAAGGACTCTACTGGAACAACACATCTCCCAAGTCAACGCTTGAGAGTAGGGGGATATAAGGGAATCCCTACTCACAAGCACAAGAAGGTAGTGGAGTTCGAACTTGTAATCTTAAAGTCACAAGGTGAGTCCTCACCACCTACACCAAGCAAGCTTGGTAATTTAACTTATACATAGTTTGACTCTTACAAGCAATATTTAGATGTTAGATTTGTTCTACTAAATAAAAAAATAAATGAAACTAATGACGCATAGTTAGCGATGGAGGCTTTATGCAAAAAAAGGGCTAAGTTTAGGGGCATTGTGTGAAATTTTTAAAAGGTTACAGCAAAACGTAGAAATCAAAGAAATACAGGGGTATAACAGAGAAAAACCCTAAATTTTTTTAATTTTACGTGTTTTGATTTAGTTGTAGTATTATTTAACTTGAACATATTTTCTGTTAGAAAAATGGGATTTACAAAGATTAAAGACGTGATGAATCTATGTCTTTAAGGAAAATTTAGGCCCGTACTGTAAATTGCTACGAGGTTACTGACTGAGTTTTCCTAATACAAAATCAGTTGTAGCATTCTATTAATTTTCTCTATAAACAGTTTTTGAAGAACGGTAAAAAGAAGAGAACAAAATAGATTAAGGAGAGGATAGAGTTATAACGAGGAAACGGTTACCAAAGTAGTTAATGAAGTATTATTAATACTAAATAAGCACGTAATTTATTTTTTTGACAACGAGAAATCGTGCATTAATTAAAAGAGGAAGTACAGCCTAATGCTAATACAATCAAAACGAAACCAAACAAACAAGCCTAAAGGAGCTTTAGGAGCTCGTACATCCCATCTAAAACAGAAATAAGTAAAAACGATAAAAACTAGCATACAAAGGGGAGCGTCGCTGGTCAGATCTTGTGATGGTGGAGGCAAAACTCGGGCGACGGATGGAAATGGTAGAAGAAGCAGATGACGTTCACGATCCGGACAACGAACAACCATCGACGAGCATCGCGGCTCGCCGCATGAGCAATCCCAACAAGCTGCTATCGCTTGGGATTCTAGGCTCATGATCTCTGGAAGAGTCACGTTCCGTTGTGACTCATTACTCTCGCTCGAGAGTATTTCAGGTTTCTCCATAAAGAATGAGAAACGTAGATGATTGGGCGTCTTTGAAACCCCCCAAATGTAACCGGACTGCCGCCTTCAGATTTAAAGGACCATGAAGATCAATGCCAAGCTAGAAAGAGGGCCAAACTAGTTGATCTCTCGAACACACCTCCGGTTTGCAAAACTGGAAAACAAACGTCCCAACCATGAAAAACTTTCATCGCTTCGACCATACTCACAAACTTCTGGAGTCACTCTTTCCCTCAACACAAATTCCAAAAAACCGACATATGCAACTATGACAAACTTGAACTATCAATCCCGACCCAACTTACAAACATTATATATAAATATTGAATTTATTATATATAATTATATTGTGCACTACAAAGTTCCCTCCAAAAGCTATTCAAATACTAAAGTGCTACGCCTATTACTATACAATATAACCACTATCTTCTTCATTATTCTTTCAATGTGGGACTACCCACAATACCAATACTAAGGAATATATACAACACTTTATCTCTAATTTCCCTTTTCATCACATATGTCTCTTCTTTACCTTTTTTTTTTAGGGGATGTCTCCATTTTTTTTTTCTCTTCATCACATAGTTCTTTTTTTTATCTCTTTTTATATCTCTCCTCACCTTAATTAACGTGTCTTGTTTCCAAGTTGTAACTAAAATAGAATATAGGAAATATGAATTGAGTACATTATTTATTGTTCCATTAAATTTTGCTGGTCGGACTCTTCATTTACTAGTATAAAATTACCATATTGCTGCTATTGAATTGCTCCAGTTTTCACCCATACGGAGCATTAGTGTAATACCCCGAACTTTAATATCGTTTTATTAACCACTAATTATGTTTATTAGCTTAATTACATCCTAAATTTTTCCGAAATAATTATGGTTAAGATTATTTTGTAAAATAAATATATTTCCTTTAGTATTACAAAAAGCGATATTTATTATGATAAACAATTTTATAATATAGTTTATGGATTTAATAAGAAAATCATATATGTTTTCCTATATGATCTTTGAGTTCATGAATTTTAGCTAAAAGTCCAATATTAAAGTTTAGAAGCCAAATTTAACTTGACACTTGTAAAGGGTCACAAGTTTAACTTTTGATTTTGTTCACCAACAACCAAATAAGAAAATTAAAAGAGAAGAAGGAAACAAAGCTGATAACCAGCCTCCCTAAACCGACCACCCCACCTCCCTATTTTCCCCTCTCTCCTCTTTGTCCCCTACACTAGCTCTCCTATGAACAAAACCACCATTCACCACTCACCATTCTTCCACCTCCCTTTTGTCTGATAAAATTCATCTATAAGAAGTCGGTACATTAAGGCTCGAAAATCACAAGTTCAACAACATAAATCACAAAATTTCTTCTCCTCTCATTCCTCCTCTCACGGCGCTACCACACCACCACCACTTTGGTGCAGCGAACCCCGTCCAACCTAAAGACACCACACTAGTTCCTGCAGCCGCGCGCACTGCGCAGCGCCACTAGTTTTTCTCTTTCCTTCTCGCCTCCCCCTGTTCTCCTCTCCGTCTTCCCGCCGATGTCCCCTTCTTTCGTGGCTGCTGCTGCTGTTTTGCGCCACCTGAGGTGGTTGTCGTTGGTTGTAGGCGGCGATGCTTTGACGCATCCCTCCTCCCTCCCTCCCTCCCTAGTTGTGCGGTACTACACCCTCTACTCTTTTGATCTCCTCATATTAGAAGTTGATATTCAAGCTCGTATTATGAAATCTGGTTATTAACTAATTATGCTTTGATTTCCTGAGCTATTGTGAGTATTATAATTATGTTAAATTTTTGGTATTACTTGAATTAATCTCTAAAACTTGGTTGATATTAATCATTGAGAAATTGGAGTTGAATTGATAAAATTATTTGGGTTGATGAAGTTGATTCGGTGAACTCTAATGACAGTAGAAGTCATTTTATTAATTTCCTATTAAACTAATATTTTCGAATTCTGACGTCTTGGTGGCATAAAACTATAGTACTTATGGAAGGTAGATTAACTTATGGTGTGTAATGATTTGTAAAGATGGATTATTGGAAATTACGTGATGAAGAGATCTTAAGTTAATTGTTAAGAAGTTTCAGTGAACCACTTAATCACTTTTATGGAGAGATGTGATTAATATGATGGTTAAGTATTCGTCCACGAGGTTGAAATGATGTATGAGTTTATATATGAATTGAGATGATAAAGAATGCGAATCTTACTTACTTGTTCATGTCTCATTAAGTTTATGAACTCGAAGGTTGCGGAAAGTATTATGATTAACTATTGTCAGCTTTATCAATGTCAGAATTGAGAATATATATTGACTTTCAGACAATCCTAGTATTATATGACATTTAAAGCACTTTTGTTAACTATATCAGGTTTATTATTATACCTTAGGATGTTGGAAAGTTAAGAAAAGTGTATCACTGGACTATTTTGAGAACTATTTAGAGTTGAACTATGTTTAATGACGATAGTCGATTATGTGAAGTATATCACTAATAAGCTTATTATATGGATATGAAGGAGTATGAAGTAAATATGCCTCTTGTTTCTTAAGAGATCGAAAAGTGCGAAAAGATTACCGGTGTTCTTATGAATTACGAGTTATGGAATTGTTGATATGATATATGTTCATGCATTCCGAATATGCCAGTTTACCTTTTTATTCTAAAACAATATGAAAGTGTGAGACTTTTAAACGATATAAAGTACACATAACTCTTAAACGATATGAAGTGTGAAAGGATAACTTTTATCATTATGAATGACGAGTTACATGATTATGTATTCTGAACATGCCAAGGAATCCCTTTTAATTATGAAACAATCTGAAAGTATGAATGACTTTTACATGATGTGAGGTACGAAAAATTTGGTATGCTTTTGCTATGCTACTTCTGGAAGATACTTAAAGGGAAACGAAACATTATTTATGAAAATATGTTCTATGAGATCCTTATGTTATGAAAAGTATGGAATGTCCTCTACTAGCACCTAGAATCCATTTATAAGTATGTTTTATGATATCTCGTGCTATGATATTGATATATGGATTGTGGGATACGACTTGTTTTTATGAATATCATGATTTTCGATGCTATGAACGAATTTCATGAAACAACGGGGATGTTATGATAGTATGATTATGAATACGTTATGAATATGAAAATGACTATGTATGATTACGTTATGAATATGAATACGACTATGTATTATCACGATTACTTTTCATGATTTCGATTACGATTATGTAAGGTAATTATGGATCGTAAAAGGAACGAAACATGGTAAAGTAATTGAAAGATGAATATTGAATTGGGTACCGCAAGTATCACCTTTGTTGTGGCCACCCTACATGTTAATGAATTGAATTGGGTACTGCAAGTGTCACCTTTGTTGTGGCCACCCTACATGTTAATGAACTGAATTGGGTACCACAAGTGTTACCTTTGTTGTGGCCACCCTACATGTTAATGAATTGAATTGGGTACCGCAAGTGTCACCTTTGTTGTAGCCACCCTACATGTTAATGAATTGAATTGGGTACCGCAAGTGTCACCTTTGTTGTGGCCACCCTACATGTTGATGAATTGAATTGGGTATTGCAAGTGTTACCTTTGTTGTGGCCACCCTACTTGTTAAAGAATTGATTTGGGTACCGCAAGTGTCACCATTGTTGTGGCCACCCTACTGGTTAATGATTAAGTAAAAAGAAAAGACGATGATAAAGCTTATGATATGAAACAATTTAATATGTTTATGAAATGTTTTATGAATGTAATGATTAACAATCAAAGATATCGTGAATGGTTCTTAAAGTATATGTTTATGAATGGTATATGTTGTTCTTTCCTCTATTAAATACATGCTCTTTCTTGTTTTACAAAGCTCGGATGTTATTCAAGTTACCAATATGACTTAAGTAAGATGGAAAGATATGATGAAGCTTATGATATGATACGAAATATTTGCTATATAGATAATGTTATTAAATGATTTAATGCTATGAAGTATGATAACTTTGATGTTACGTAAGTATGATTATGATTGCGATTATGTTTTATGATTTCACACATTATGTTATTGATGTTTGGATTAGGAGATATGAAATGTTTTACGAATATGATGATTAATGATGTTATGAACGAATTCTATGAAATAACTATGTTGTTATGAAAGTATGGTCATTACTATGTTATGAATATGGATATGAATATGACTATGACTATGTGTGGTATCCGATTTTTTACTTGTCTTAATTAACGGTATGAATCCCACGAAAGTCTCTCATTGGACTTTGAGTTTTTGAAAACTTGGAAGTCGCCACCCTATTAATATCTGAATAGGGACAGATTTATTTAATAAATCGTTTTAAAATCAATTTCAAGAAAAATCATTTAAAACGATGATGACTTCATATGTATAAGGCTTTTTTTGAAAATTGGTCTTTCATACCATGAGATAGGGTTCGGGGTTTAGGTTAAGAGGTGCGAACGTCTGGAATTCGTAAACTCTTTCGTTCTAAAGAACGGGCTCTTACTAAATGCGTTATTTTCCATTTTAAAGTAATCATGGCTATTAAAAAGAAAGAAAATCACATACTTTGCACATATACACATTAACCATTTTTATTTAGGACCAATATATCATTTGTATATGGTAGGTTTGAGCACTGAAGTTGCACTACGTACCAATCATTTTGGGATTGGAATCCACTCATGGATGAAAACCGTCGTAGTTCGAGCATATGTCTCACCCTAAATGGCCAATTCCACTGGGGAAAGAAGAAGGGGGAATAGATGATGAATAATTCACTTTTAAAATTAAACAAATCTGTTTGAAATGAGGTAATCACTCCAAATAGTGATTAAAGTGGGGTTATGATAATCACCTTAATTAGTGATTAAATATGAAGGATTAAGATAACCACCTTAATTAGTGATTAATAAGGAAGGAAATAAGCAATCACCCTAATTAGTGATTAAAATGGAAAGATAATCACCTTGATTAGTGATTAACAATGAAGGTTAGAAAATAATCACCCTAATTGATGATTATTAAGGTTTAATATAATCACTCTAATTAGTGATTAAATATGATGAAAGGTTAAACTAATCACCCTAATTGGTGATTAACCAAGTTTTAAGATAATCACCCTAATTGGTGATTAAATGAGGAAAATAATCGTCCTAATGAACGATTATTAGGGTTTGAAATAATCACTCTAATTAGTGATTAAAAATGAGAAGAATAATCGTCTTCATTAACAATTATTAGGGTTTTAATGTAATCACTCCAATTAGTGATTAAAATAAGTTTGTGTCAACCGCTCTAATTAGCGATTAATCGGGGATTGAACTAGCCACCTTAATAGTGATCACGTTAATGATTTTCGAGAGGTCTTAGAAGGTTTGCTTCCTAATTGAAGCCTTTTGAGAAATAATCTTAATTGAAGATTATTAGGTCATTTGGAGTGACATGATCAATTTGAGCTCGAATTTGGAGATTTGTGTTTGACTAATTGGAATTTAGCCATTTAAAGTTAGACACGTGAAACGGCCTAACATCAATTTGGAGATCATAATTACCAATCTAATTATGTCAAATTTTATGATTAATCCATTTGAATATGGAGAACACATTTTAAAATGTAAGATGGATCATCATACAATTTAACTTAGTTAGATTTGCAATTTTTCCTCTTAATTGAGATTGGGTCATTTGATTCAGATACTATGATATATTGGCCCAACATGTAATATTTGTAGCATTGGTTGCTCATTTTATTAAAAAGAGTTGTGGAATTATTTATGAAAATTATGCATAAACATCTCCATATTTTTTTAATTGAGTGATGCAATAATTATTTACAAAGAAACTATTATTACAACAATATGTACAAAAACTATGATCTATACAAATCTCCAATCTTCGTCTTCACCATGATGCTCCTTGATCTTCACCTCCTTGAATGGGCATTGGAATTCATGCTTATTTGTGAATTTGTGAATTTGTGAAAGTTAAAGATTAATTAACTTCCTTGATTTTGATTTTTTATGACAATTTTTATTAATTTTTATTTACATGATAAAATGAGTCATTTTAAGATAAACTTAAGGAATTAATGATTTTTTCACATTTTCGTATGAAAAGAAAACATTTTTCTTATGAAAGTTGAGTTAATCACTTCATTTCATTTCCAGATTGCCTTTTTGTTCTTGTACTGACTTACAAAAATCATAACTTTCTGTGCAAAGTGTTAAGCTGAGCATATGATACATCTATGGATATATCAGTGAGTTCTTTATGTTATATCAAAATTTCACAAGTTTTTCGTGACCACTTGAAGTATGGTGAATTTTATACTCAAACCGGTTAAAACAGGATCTTTATTAAAATTATTCTTTGAGACCTAACTTATTTAACTTATTTTGAAGTGAAATTTGGTATGAAAATTCTCGACACTTTTAAAGACTAGACTAAAATTTTTTACTCGAATTGGACATTTGTAAGACTATTTTTATTTATTTTCTCAACTAAAGAGAAAATTAGTATTCTGAAATTTAGTGATTTACATGAATGATTTTGTGAAAATGATATAAAATTGTATGAAATTCATATGAATATGATTTTTATATTTTTGAAAAGCTAATGATGTCTTTTGTTCAAACTTCATGTTTTTATTTCTATCTAAATTATTTTATTTTTTTATTTTATTGAAAGAACAATCCTAGGTGGTACTGGACAAAATCAGTTTTGCACAACAAAATTGTATGATTTTTAATTATTTACACAAAATTCTTTTTTTAGAACTTCCAAAGCCCAGTTGCTGGAAACATCTTTCACTTCATAGGAAAAATATTAAAGCCTATGAACTAATTAGTTAATGCAGACGAAAAAAATGAAATAAGATAGGAAAGTGAAACTGACTATAATTACAGCATCACATTTTCTTTTTATGGAGATGTTTATGCACAACTTATCTTGAATTTTTTTATGAAAAAATATTTTTTGTTATAAATAACAAATTGATTAAGGAAAATCACATAATCACATTGTTTCCTAAGAGTCACCCCATTAGAGGTGACTATTCTAGGCGGGGTGATTTAAGGTTGGGAACCAATTAGGACTTCTACATACCCAAATCACTCCAAAGATTAAAAAAATGATAAGAAGAAAACAAGGAGAATGTTAGTAGATGATTAAAAAGATAATCAAAAAAATAAACAAGAGTTTCAACTTTACCTTGCTAGCTCAATGATGCACTTTCTTTTTTTGCAAATTTTTCAACCTTTTTTGTGATTTTCTTAATTTCTAAGTGAGTTTCTAAATCCACTTAGGCCCTGTTCTTTTGAACTTATTTTGGCTGAACTGAACTGAACATATTTTATTTTGGCTGAACTGAACTTATTTTTGCTGAACTGAACTTATTTTTGCTTGAACCGAACTTATTTTGGCCGAACGGAACTTATTTTTTGCTGAACCGAACTTATTTTGGCTGAACCGAACTTATTTTTTTCGAACCGAACTTATTTTTGCTGAACTAAACTGTATTAACATAATATTATCAATACTTATTATTATTATTTTATTATTTTATAATAATAAATAATAAATAATAAATAATAATTAATAAATAATAATAAAAATAATAAATAATAAATAATAATAATAATAATAAATAACAAATATTAAATAAAAATAAATAATAATAATAAATAATGAATAATATAACAAATAATAAATAATAAATAATAAATAATATAAATAATAAATAATAATAAATAATAGTAATAAAAAATAAAAATAATAATAATAAATAATAAAAAATATTAATAATAATAAATAATAAATCATAAAATATAATATTAATAATAATAATAAATAATAAATAATAATAATAATAATAATAATTATAATAATAATAAAAAATAATAAAATAATAATAATAATAAATAATAATAATAATAAATAATAATAAATAATAAATAATAAGTAATAAGTAATAAATAATAAATAATAGATAATAAATAATAAATAATAATAAATATAAATAATAAATAATAAATAATAATAAATAACAATAAATAGATAATAAATAAATAATAATCAATAATAAATAATAAATAATAATAAATAATAATAAATAATAATAAATAATAAATAATAAAGAATAAATAAAAAAATAAAAAATAAATAATAATAATAATAATAAAAAATAATAAATAATAATAATAATAATAATAATAAATAATAGATAATAAATAATAATAATAATAAATAATAATAATAATAATAATAATAATAATAATAATAATAATAATAATAATAATAATAATAATAACTAAATAACAATAATAAATGATAATTAATAAATAATAAATAATAAAATAAAATAATAATTAATAATAAATAATAAATAATAAATAATCATTATAATAAATAATTACAGTAATAATAATAATAATAATAATAATAATAATAAATAATAAATAATAATTAATAAATAATAAATAATAATAATAATAAATAATAAATAATAAATAATAAATAATAAATAATAATAATAAATAATATAATAATAATTAATAAATAATAAATAATAAATAAATAATAAAAAAAATAAAAAATACAAATTCATCATTATTTTAATTATAATATTAATAATAATAAGAAAAATATTAATAGTAATATTGAAAACAAAAATAATAATTACAACATTAGACAAGACTAAACTTATTTTTGCTGAACTGAACTTATTTTGGCTGAACTGAACTTATTTTTGTTGAATTGAACTTATTTTTGCTGAACTGGACTTATTTTTGCTGAACAGAACTTTTTTTTACTTATTTTTGCTGAACTGAACTTATTTTTGCTGAACTGAACTTATTTTTACTTATTTTTGCTGAAAATAAGTCCAATAGAACAGGGCCTTAATTACTAACTTAAACTCTTTTTGTGTTTTTTTCTTCTTTTGATGAACTTCTTTTACTTACTTATTGAAGTTGAATTTTTAAGTCGAACTCTTTTCAACTTTTTTACTTACTAACTATGATTTTTGCTTAGATGGAATGATTAAGGAGGAGAAGAGTAGTAGAGAAGATGAGAGTGAAATTGAATTGTATTTTTTTCAACTTGGTTTTAAAGTAGAATTTAGGAAGGTATTTATAGAGAAATGAAAGAGGTGAACTAGGGTTTCAAAGAGGTAGAAAATCATATTTTTCACCCAAAAATCTGATTTTCTTCATCCTTAATCACCCTAATGACATCACTCTAATGACCTCACCCTAATGACATCATCAAATATATTCGAAAACGCAAATATTCTTATTCTTTTTGGATTTTCTTATAAATGAAGCAAAATCAGATTTTCAGAAAATATTCTTCCCTAAACATTCTAATACGTAAAAAAAATGCATCGAAAAACGTGCAAAACCAACTGATTAGAGCCTTGCGCCTAGCACAGGAAGCTGCGCTAGGCACAACACCTTGCGCTAGGCACAAGGCTCTGCGTCTGGCGCATAGTGAGCTTGTGCGCTCGACGCACAATCATGCGTCTAGCGCATGATTGTGTGCTTGGCGCACACTCGATTCTTCCGGAAAGAATCCGGATTTCCCCCTGTTACACATGGGATTTGATTCTTATTCTCACATCTTTTCATGATTCTTATTCTCTAACTAATGGTTAAAGGATGGGTTTAGTGAATAAAAAATATATTCTTATTCTTTATCCAATGACTTGACCATCAAGAAAACTGATTAATGCCGGTTTTGGGATACAACTAAAATCCCGACGCCTAATCGCGACTCGTTTTTATTTTTCCGAAAGACTAACTTACGACATTTAATGAAAACTCGTCAAATTAATAAAGACGAGCGTGATTATACTATGAATCATTGTATTAAAACGGTGGTTAACTACGACTCACGAATATTTTACTTCTAAGCCGAAACTGTATGACTAATACTCGAAAAACGAAAAAATCGTGCGATGGAATGAAACTCGCGCTCCACGATGCATGACGATTTTGTTATTTTATTTTTCAAAACCTTTATTTATCCAAAAAAGGGGTTCTATCCGAAGAAGGGGTTCGAAATTTGGTGTCTACAGAATGCCCCACATTGGTCGAATTTTGGAGAAAATGATGGCCAATGTTTGAAAAATACAAAATTCGGACAGAAATTTTCTTTTGAGATAACATATTCTCCGTATAAAATAGTTATCATGACTTGCGACTTCTGTTGACGCTTTAAATAGAAAATCCCAGTTAATTTTCTAAAATAGGAGATGCGACTTTGACGTCGTCTTTAAATAGAAAATCCCAATTAATTTCCTAAAATTGAAAATGCGACTTTATTGTCGTCTTAAGTAGAAAATCCCAATTAATTTTCTAAAAGTTTTTAATGCGACTTTAATGTCGTCTTAGTTAGAAAATCCCAATTAATTTTCTAAAATTTTAAAATGCGATTTCATCATCGTCTTAAGTAGAAAATCCCAATTAATTTTCTAAAAGTTTTAAATGCGACTTTAGTGTCGTCTTTAAATAGAAAATCCCAATTAACTTTCTAAAATGCGATTTCATCATCGTCTTAAGTAGAAAATCCCAATTAATTTTCCTAAAAGTTTTAAATGCGACTTTAATGTCTTCTTTAAGTAGAAAATCCCAATTAATTTTCTAAAATGCGATTTCATCATCGTCTTTTTGTCTTATGAATTCGTCTTTTGTTAACGTGAGAAATTCCGACAATTAACAGATCAACTCCGGTTTTACAGTTTTCCATGGCCTTGATGACAAACAAGTTGTCAAGTCACCATTACTTACTTTTTATGACTCCATGTGTTATCGTGTCACCTCAAATTAGGACCTTGTCAGGTTTTGTCACCTTAGAGTAATGCATTGTTAAATCTTGTCACCTAAAAGGGCTGAACAAAGGTTATAATCTTCTATGGTGGACCAAACCTCATATGGCAAAATTTTATCCGTTTTTTTCCGAAATCTTTTAGAAAATTTTTCATGCATAATGCTTATTTGCTTTATCAGAAAATGCTGATCACCATATAAAATAGATTGATCAAGGTCATTTATTTTGGATGATCATTTGGAAAAGGGATTGTATCAACGTTCTTGATTCATCATTGGCACAGTTTTTTTTTATGTTCGGCTTTAGTAAAAATTACCATACCACAAATGCTTGGTCATTAACCATTGTGAAGGATGCTCCTTATTATCCTATGGACAATACTCAAACCTATTGTCCATGGCATGGATCATGGATGATCATCTTCTCCATCTATAAAAGGGGCGTAGTTCTACATTTCCAAATGCACCACTTCCACTACTCCAAACTTTTCTATAAATTTTCCTTTCACAAAAATGGTTCTTACTTCTGAAGAAACTAATGAAATGCGGAGTGGGGAGAAAATACAACTCTCGGGGATCACAAGAAACTTGGAGCAACCAAGGCAATCCTTTTCCTCTTCCCGCTTCACTAAGGTGCTTATGCCTTTGCTTTCACTTTCTATTTGTTACGACATGATTCATGTTGCTTCCAAATTTTGGGGATGAAACTTGCCATGTCTTCCGCTTTGGAGACCGGGAGATTGTGCCCTTTGTTGAAGAGGTCGAAGGTTTACTAGGCTTACCATCCAATGGTTCTGTTATCACGCCTAGATCTCCTACCAGGATCTCGGGAGATTTGTCAACAATTTTACATCTTCCCGAAAATCTTCATGAAAACTACCTAAAATATGGTGAGGTATTTCTTGTCAACTTATTATTGACTTTCCAATTTGGCACTTGGCAATTTTCTAACAATGCTAACTATAGGATTGCTAGAGAAAATGCTTGCATTCTTATGATTTTGGGAAGTACCCTCACTAAATGGTCTTTAAATACATGCCATGTTCGGTGCCTTTCACGTATTCCTCAAATTGTTGGCGGGGTCGTCTTGGACCACTTATTTTGGGGGAAATGTTCCTTGGCTTAGATGAACTCAAAAGAAACCCTCAAAGATTTGTGAAGGGATGTCCATTAGCCCTTCATTTATGGCTATTAGAAAAATTTTCTCTCATGAAACCCCACAAGAGTCTTTCTTACAAAACTAGTCATGTCCGGAAGAGAGGTCTTCTTCCTTTCTTCTATCAACTTAGCAAAAATGGTGGGTGGGAGGATTTTTTCTTACATCAAGACATAAAGTGGTTACAAACCACCTTGGCATTAGTGCAATTGTATATTGAAATTCTGGTAGCAGAGGTGTACAATTACCCGGGCTTTGCCAAGTCACTTTCTACCTTCCATGGAGATGTCTAAGCCAAATTGGTTGGAAGCAAGAGCACATTCTTGCTCTCCAGGTTCTTCTATCTTGTACCACTTATGTGGCTGATATGAGTGGTATTCAGAGAATGCCTACTATATGGCAGGGGGCTAAAATTATATCAGCGCTACCGAAACTTTACTTTCCACTGATTGATGAAGATTACCTTCAATGGCTTCTAGCGGATATTGGTCAAGACAAAGATTCAGACGGGCCTACCATGAAGAGGAGAAGGGTTTGAGAGAATTGTCATGTTTATTTTCTATGTTGTGTTTTTTTTAATTAATTTTTTTTACTTTCTTTTTTTTTTTTTTAGTTTGTAGGAAATGAAGGCTTTATGTCTTTTTATGTACAAATGTATGAAATGAAGTACGCCAGTTGGGATGAATAAAAGGTTTGTTTGTGAGAATTATCTGCTTGTGAGAAATTCAATGTGAACACAATTCTAAACACGTGCATATTTTAACATTAAATATGACATGCAAATCATAATTAACTAATCATATGACACATAAAAGCATAACATATAAACCTTAACAATCAAAGACATGCTTCATCATTTTTCCCTTTTTCCTTTTTTTCCGTCTTTTTTCGTTTTTTTTTTCGTTTTTTTCTTTCTTCTTTATTCTTTTTTTTTTTTGCATACATCATTTGAACATCTTAGAAACTCATGGCCTGTTTATTAAGAATAACCAGATAGGATACAAAACCCACAAACTTCTTAGTTACTTGATCATGACAATTACAATTACTTTGATGCCTAAGAATAGTATTTCTTCAACTGATCAAGATTAGTGAAATGGGTGAACTCATTTCCATCAAAATCCATTAGTTTCACTGCTCCAACCGTGGTGACATGCTTGACCATGAATGGTCCAGACCAGTTAGGCTTCAATTTTCCTCGGGGATCATGCAACGGAGCTCTATTTTCTTTTAAAACTAGATCACCTTCTTGAATGTCTCTATCTCGAACCCATCTGTTAAATGCACGAGCAATTCTCAGTTGATAGAGTTGTATGTTAATGCTTGTAGTCGACGCTTATCTGCGAATGCAAGCTCATCATTGCGAGTTTTGTTATCATTTATTAAAAGGTGTAAAACCTTGACTCTATCAATTGTTTTGAGATTAAATTTCTTTGACTTGTTATTTTTTAGACTTGAACTTTTATTTATATTTTAGACTGCCACTCTTGGACTCATTTTTTTTTTTTTTTTTTTTTTGAGATAATACACAAACATTTTTCAAAATCAATTTGATAATATCCTTCCATTTCCTGCTACTATTGAAATAATAGAAAATAGGTATAACGAGGCCTGTGTCCTCATTTTGGCAAATTAAGATGCCCCATATATCGTTCTTCTATATAGTGGTCTGCATCTATTGATTGCATCTAAGTGCTTAAACCACAAAAGAAAGTATTAAATGCAAAAGGGGCCGCACCCGAAGGTTGCCTACGTATCTCCATAAGTGGATTTGGATTTGGGGAAGAAATATTTCCGGTGATGATTTTTTGAATGGAGAATTTCACATAATTTTTCTTTTTTTTTTTTTTTTTTTTTTTTTTTTGCAGCTACACTCAAAAAATGAGTTGGCTACGTACCCCTTTTAGTACATTACATAGTAGAGAAAGCTAAGATAGATGCATTAAAAAAAAATTGTTGTTTTTTTTAGGGGATCAAGCCGCACGTAGCTCTACCTACAAAATACAATATAAAAGCAATTAAATGATTCAAGTACTTCTCAAACTCTTTAGACTTCGGTTTCAGGGCGCCAAGCCATATGTTCTCCTCGTTTGAATACGTCTATTCCACCTCTTAGGATTAGACTAATGTGAAGTACTCGGGTTCTTATCAACCTTTTTCGGAATTCAGTTTGCTAGGCGCCAGGCCATGTATTCTCCTGTTTGAATACGTGTGTTCCACCTCTTAGATTTAGACTAATTTGAAGTACCTAAAATGTACACACTAACAATGTTAGTCAATGACTGATGAATTTTTTCTTTATATGTTTTTTTAGTAGGAAATGGAGGAATTTTCCTTTGTTTTTTTCAAAAATGATTATCCCTTTTGATTTTATCTTTTTTACACGGTTTTTTTTGTAGCCAATTTTTTTAGACTAGACTTTTCTTGTTTTAAACTATACAGTTTTAATTACATTCTAATTCCTAAACATGATACGTTTTGAACTCGTGATTATGACTCTTTTCATTTTTCAATTTTTTTTTGTTTTGGGATCATATTTTCAAAACAGTGTTTTTTTTTCTTTTAAAAAATCAATTTTATTTTTGGTAAAACCAATTTGAATGGAAAAGAATTATGAAATGAATGTGAATTTTTTGAAAATGTGTGAGCACACACATTTTTTGTATGACACTTGTGATAAGAAAACAAAAAATACTCTTAATATTTCAATAATCATTTCAAAGAAAGAATTCAGCTATACTTAATGATTATCACAATATTGACCGAATCGAAAACAGAATGAAGAATTTTTTTTTTTTTGAAAGTTTTTTTTTTTCACATTATTCAATAACTGAAATAAATAAAAGACATTTGTGCATTGATCCTTATGTCCTAGAAGTCAACTAAAAGGTGATTCATTTAAGGAGAGATTATGTTAAAGTGGCCTCGAGTCACTTCCATTGTCTCCATCGAGGGTGGACGCTCCCGACAGTAACCGGTCGCAATAGCTCGCGGATGCAGGTTTTATGCCCTTAATTCATTAATTTGTCATTCTAAAATTCCGACCCTTGCCAATAGACAAGAGGTATCGACCTAATAAGAAAATGGTTAAAAAGAGTGCGCGTGTATGGATCGATTAAACTACCAAGCACACGTAATTTTCACATAAGCATGCTATATACAAAAATTAAATTGGGAATAGCCATGATTAACCTTCTTTATTATATATACATATGGAAAATAACGCATTGTTCAGGTTTAAACCTCATATACTTCTAGTGGAAGTATTATATCCCCAAAGGGAGTCGCCACTGTGGTATTCGATTTTTGACGCCTTAATTAACTGGTCCCAATCCCACGAAAGTCTCCTCATTGGACTTTGAGTTTTTGAAAACTTGGAAGTCGCCACCCTATTTATATATGAATAGGGACATATTTATTTAATAAATCGTTTTAAAATCAATTTCAAGAAAAATCATTTAAAACGATGATGGCTTCATATGGATAAGGCTTTTTTGAAAATTGGTCTTTCATACCATGAGATAGGGTTCGGGGTTTAGGTTAAGAGGTGCGAACGTCTGGAACTCGTCTCCTTATTTTCCATTTTAAAGTAATCATGGCTATTAAAAAGAAAGAAAATCACATACTTTGCACATATACACATAAACCATTTTTATTTAGGACCAATATATCGTTTGTACAGGGTAGGTTTGAGCACTGAAGTTGCACTACGTACCAATCATTGCGGGATTGGAATCCACTCATGGATCAAAATCGTCGTAGTTCGAGCATATGTCTCACCCTAAATGGCCAATTCCACTGGGGAAAGAAGAGGGGGGAATAGATTATGAATAATTCACTTTTAGAATTAAACAAATCTGTTTGAAATGAGGTGTAATCACTCCAATTAGTGAATAAATATGAAGGATTAAGATAACCACTTTAATTAGTGATTAATAAGGAAAGAAATAAGCAATCACCCTAATTAGTGATTAAAATGGAAAGATAATCACCTTGATTAGTGATTAATAATGAAGGTTAGGAAATAATCACCCTAATTGATGATTATTAAGGTTTAAGATAATCACTCTAATTAGTGATGAAATATGATGAAAGGTTAAGCTAATCACCCTAATTGGTGATTAACCAAGTTTTCAGATAATCACCCTAATTGGTGATTAAATGAGGAAAATAATCGTCCTAATCAACGATTATTATGGTTTGAAATAATCACTCTAATTAGTGATTAAAAATGAGAAGAATAATCGTCTTAATTAACGATTATTAGGGTTTTAATGTAATCACTCCAATTAGTGATTAAAAGAAGTTTGTGTCAACTGCTCTAATTAGCGATTAATCGGGGATTGAATTCATTACCTTAATAGTGATCACGTTTATGATTTTCGAGAGGCCTTAGAAGGTTTGCATTCTAATTGAAGGCTTTTGAGAAATAATCTTAATTGAAGATTATTAGATCATTTGGAGAGACATGATCAATTTGAGATCGAATTTGGAGATTTGTGTTTGACTAATTGGAATTTGGCCATTTAAAGTGAGACACGTGAAACGACCTAACATCAATTCGGAGATCATAATTAACAATCTAATTATGTCAAATTATATGATTAATCCATTTGAATATGGAGAACACATTTTAAAATGTAAGATGGATCATCATACAATTTAACTTAGTTAGATTTGCAATTTTTCCTCTTAATTGAGATTGGGTCATTTGATTCATATACTATGATATATTGGCTCAACATGTAATATTTGTAGCATTGGTTGCTCATTTTATTAAAAAGAGTTGTGGAATTATTTATGAAAATTATGCATAAACATCATCATGTTTTTTTTATTAATTGAGTGATGCAATAATTATTTACAAAGAAACTATTATTACAACAATATGTACAAAAACTATGATCTATAAAATATTCAATCTTGGTCTTCACCATGATGCTCCTTGATCTTCACCTCCATGAATGGGCTTTGGAATTCATGCTTATTTGTGAATTTGTGAATTTGTGAAAGTTAAAGATTAATTAACTTCCTTGATTTTGATTTTTTATGACAATTTTTATTGATTTTTATTTACATGATAAAATGAGTTATTTTAAGATAAACTTAAGGAATTCATGACTTTTTCACATTTTTGTATGAAAAGAAAACATTTTTTTATGAAAGTTGAGTTAATCACTTCATTTCATTTTCCAGATTGTCTTTTTGTTCTTGTACTGACTTACAAAAATCATAACTTTCCATACAAAGTGTTAAACTAAGAATATGATACATATGTGGATAGATCAGTGAGTTATTTATGTTATATCAAAATTTCACAAGTTTTTAGTGACCACTTGAATTATGGTGAATTTTATACTCAAACCGGTCAAATTAGGACCTTTATTCAAATTATTCTTTGAGACCTAATATAACTTATTTAACTTATTTTGAAGTGAAATTTGGTATGAAAATTCTCGACACTTTTAAAGACTAGACTGGAAATTTTTACTTGAATTGGAAATTTGTGAGACTATTTTTATTTATTTTCTTAACTGAAGAGAAAATCAGTATTCTGAAATTTAGTGATTTACATGAATGAGTTTGTAAAAATGATTTAAAATTGTATAAAATTCATATGAATATGATTTTTATATTTTTGAAAAGATAAAGATGTTTTCTTCAAACTTTATGTATTTAGTTTTATCTAAATTATTTTATTTTTTTTATTTTATTGAAAGAACAATCCTAGGTGGTAATGGACAAAATCTGTTTTGCACAACAAAGTTGTATGATTTTTAATTATTTACAAAAAAATCGTTTTATAGAACTTCCAAAGCCCAGTTGCTGGAAACATCTTGCACTTCATAGGAAAAAATATTAAAGCCTATGAACTAATTAGTTAATGCAGACGAAAAAATGAAATAACATAGGAAAGTAAATCCGACAATAATTACAAAGATCACATTTTCTTTTTATGGAGATCTTTATGCACAACTTATCTTGAATTTTTTATGAAAATATTTTTTGTTATAAATAACAACTTGATTAAGGAAACTCACATAATCACATTGCTTTCTAAGAGTCACCCCATTAGAGGTGACTATTCTAGGCGGGGTGATTTAAGGTTGGGAACCTATTAGGACTTCCACATACCCAAATCACTCCAAAGATAAAAAAAATGATAAGAAGAAAACAAGGAGAATGTTAGTAGATGATTAAAACGATAATCAAAAAAATAAACAAGAGTTTCCACTTTATCTTGCTAGCATAATGATGCACTTCCTTTTTTTGCAAATTTTTCTACCTTTTTTTGTGATTTTCTTAATTTCTAAGTGAGTTTCTAAATCCATTTAATTACTAACTTAAACTCTTTTTGTGTTTTTTTCTTCTTTTGATGAACTTCTTTTTACTTACTTATTAAGACTTTTACTTAGATGGAAACATTAAGGAGGAGAAGAGTAGTAGAGAAGAGGAGAGTGAAGTTGAATTTTTTAAGTTGAACTCACTTCAACTTTTTTACTTACTACTATGATTTTTGCTTAGATGGAAAGATTAAGGAGGAGAAGAGTAGTAGAGAAGATGAGAGTGAAGTTGAATTGTGTTTTTTTCAACTTGGTTTTGAAGTAGAATTTAGGAAGGTATACATAGAGAAATGAAAGAGGTGAACCATGGCTTCAAAGAGGTAGAAAATAGATTTTTCACCCAAAAAATCCGATTTTCTTCATCCTTAATCACCCTAATGACATAACTCTAATGACCTCACCCTAATGACATCATCAAATCTCTTTGGAAACATAAATATTCTTATTCTTTTTGGATTTTCTCATAAATGAAGCAAAAATCAGATTTTCAGAAAATATTCTTCCCTAAACATCCTAATACGTAAAAAATATGCTTTGAAAAATGTGCAAAACCAACCGATTAGAGCCTTGCGCCTAGCGAGGAAGTCAAGCTTAGGCACAACACCTGCACTAGGCGCAAGGCTCCAGCGTCTCGGCGCGAGTGAGCTTGTGCGCTAGGCGCACAATCATGCATCTAGCGCATGATTGTGAGCTTGGCGCACACTCGATTCTTCCGAAAGAATCCGATTTCCCCTCTTACACATGGGGATTTGATTCTTATTCTCACATCTTTTCATGATTCTTATTCTCTAACTAATGGTTAAAGGATTGGTTTAGTGAATAAAGAATATATTCTTATCCTTTATCCAATGACTTGACCATCGAGAAAACCGATTAATGCGTTTTGGGATACAACTAAAAATCCCGACGCCTACTCGCGACTTCCGTTTTTATTTTCCCGAAAGACTAACTTACGACATTTAATGAAAACCGTCAAATTAATAAAGACGATCATGATTATACTATGAATCATTTTATTAAAACGGTGGTTGACTACGACTCACGAAAATTATACTTCAAGCCGAAACCGTATGACTAATACGCGAAAAACGAAAAAAAATCGTGCGATGGAATGAAACTCGCGCTCCGGGGCGCGCGCTCCACAATGCATGATGATTTGGTTATTTTTTATTTTTCAAAACCTTTTTTATCTCAAAAAGGGGTTCTATCCGAAGAATGGGTTCGAAATTTGGTGTCTACACTATGTTGGGTTTTTTAAGATTACTTCTTATAATTACAATTAGGACTATGTAATATATCTACGATACGTGAGAAACAAAACACGATAGAGTTAAGTGAAAGTATTTACGAGAAAAAGTGAATGAAAGATGATAATGACCTATGACAAAACCGAATGACTTAAACTATAAGCTTTACGAAAAATTTCCCGATGATATGAAAGTATGTCATCCGCTTTGATAGAAAGAACTATGATGATGTTATGACTCACGCCATGAATTCCGGAAGTACTTCAAAGTCATGAAACATGATGAATAATGATGGATAATGTGAATGTTGCTATGTTGTTGTGATGCGCTTATGAACAATGTGAACATGTTGATTACGTGAGAGTCATAGACACCAAAGCATGTGTTAAAAATATTTTATTGGTTAGTACTCGGTGTTGTTCGATGTGTCTGTCAATGTTTTGTTTGTCACAACTGTGGCCCGTCACTGGTGGGTGGCAATGTTACAATAGTTTCAGTTGAAGTTCTAGAGCATCTTTTCCAAGATTGAAGCAGATTGCGTGCTAAGAGTTCGGCTATGATTGTTTTACGTTTCTTTTGAGGCGATGACGTTCCACTCTTGTATTATATAATAATTAATGGGGTTAGTTTTATTTCTAGTTCGGGATGAGCAATAGTGCTCCTAATTCTCTTTAGCCGTCGCTCGCGAAAGCGTTGATGTATATATTTGGAAATATTTTATTGTAACATGTTTGTCAAATATTTTCCCATTTCGGGTTGACCAATTTACAAAGGAAACTCGCCGAAATTTCTAGAAAATGTTCTTCAATTATTAAAGTGTTTCTTAAAAAAGTTACAAATCAAAGTAATGTCTCTCGTAAGTTAATGTTAATTGTCGCATTGTATTTTCCCTTAGTGGGAAAGTATGGCGTGTAACGCGCCGACTAAGCTATGTTTTCCGTTGCTAATCGCGATTAATTAACTTAATAAGAATGGATGAAAGTCGGGGCGTTACACTTAGCCTGAGTGAGAAGAAAAATAGCGTGCCAAAGCAACTTATCGTTACGGCTTATTCTAATAGGTTGGTTTGGTTAATAAAACGAGTGTTAAGGTTTGCCCTGTAATTGACGCCATTCCACCTTCATCTCCCATTCCTCACGCATTTTCTCGTTTCACTCCTTTGTCTCACTCCTCACTCATTTTCTCTCTTCACTCCTTCGTATCTCACTCCTCACCGAGTTTGTCTCTCTCACTCCTCAACGAGTCTCCTCTCTCACCCCTTCTCACTTCGCTCCACTCTCTCACTAGTGTATCTCCTTCGCCCCTCTCACTCAAGCAAACTCAAGAAAAGAATTAACTCGATGGTTCGTCGAATAAAGCGGTGGTACAAAAATAATCGATCACGAGAGGCGAAAGGAGATGTTATGGTGTGTGGGAAGAGAACGGCAGGGAGGGTGAAAGAGAAGGCGCTGGGTGTTTGACGGCTCATCCGAATCCGGCCGAGTAGATCGACTAGCCGATGAAATTGCTGCGGTGGTAATATTGTTGTGGTGGTCGAGAAGGCGGTGGTCCGTAGGCTTCGATTTTCTTTTTTCTTTTTTGTTTCCTCTTTTCAATTTTTTTTATTTTTGATCTTTTATATTTTTTTTAATTAGTGTCTGTTTGTATCTCGGGGGTGCTATATACAGCAAAAAAAAAAAAAAAAAAAAAGGCTAAATACAACAAGACATATTAAAAGACTAACCTACCCTTTGGAGGGTCATCTATGACAAATGACCCCGCTTGGGGGATCATCTATGACAAATGACCCCCTATATGGGGGTCATCTACATAAAATGACCCCCTATAGGAGGTCATCTATGATAAATGACCCCATTCCGCCATACCCCTACCGTGACAAACATATAATATAACCTCGACACGAAAACTTTGATGGCGCCTATTATGTTAGGGGGGATGTGATATGCCCATTCCAGAATTTTACCCAACCCTAACGCATCCAACTTTATAAATAAATGTGACACGTTGGCTTGCGTGCACAAGTACATATGGTAAATGTATTTTGCTGCATTGTTGCACCCCAATGCATTCGATATATCTTTTTTAATAAAAAATTAAAATTAACCATGGTTAAGTTATGCATAATTTTAAATGCTTTTTTGTATTTAGCCTTTTTTCTTGCCGTATATAGCACTTATGTTGTATCCGACATTTTTATTTTTTGATCTTTTATATTTTATTTTGTAATTGGCGCTAAAATTATACATTGATAAGATTTTTTGCAATTACTTTTGTTCC